>CM046788.1:44032408-44059908 GCA_025617405.1 Perca schrenkii
GCCCCCTTTCTCACCTGCCAACAGACCAGGAAGTTAGCCTCCAAACAGGTGAGACTGACCCACATGGCCACAGCCCACCAATCAGGAGGTCACTCTGTGGTCACATGACCACTGAGATGGAATCATGATGTCACTCTGTGGTCACATGACCACTGAGATTGGCCAGTGCAACCCATGTCACTACCCAATGTTTGTCGAGTGCCGATGTGAGTCGCGCATGCTCAGATGTTAACGGTTTGCAGCATAACGTGTTTTACTGACATTTGTGAATCTGTAAACTAATAAACATTTCACTTCACAAACAATAACAGAAGATGGAAATCATTTAAAAAACGTTTTAGCTATATGATTGTTTGATTGCTAACGTTACCTCAAAACGCCATTCCAGTGACAGCCTTTGTTGTGTTTGATGCTAACTTGTAGCTAGCAGTCAAGTAGGCTACTTGATTGCTAACGTTAGCTCAAAGCACCGTTAGCATCCTGTAGGCTACTTGTTACAAAGTGACGCATGCGTGACTCATATCGGCACTCGACTCACATTGGGTAGTGACAACCCATCCCAAAAACCTATTATAATTTCCTTTACATAAATCAAGACATTTGCACCATAAATGGATGCAGAAAGGTCACAAGGTCCAGCTGGCCGTCTGAAGTCTGTGATGTTTTGTGGCTAAAAGCTGTTTAGAGGATATATTCTATCAGGATATAGCCATATCCACCTGGCTGTGTGTCTGTTGACCGTTCCTTACTGGTAGCCCTCATGGATGAGAGGTGTGCTGTGTGTTGCTGGTAGCCCTCATGGATGAGAGGTGTGCTGTGTGTTGCTGGTAGCCCTCATGGATGAGAGGTGTGCTGTGTATTGCAGGTCAAAGGTCAGAGGAAAGATCAGAAGAACCAGAAGGTGAAAGTGGACAAACAGGAAGTGGAGATCAGGCAGAAGATGACGGTGGCGGCGCTCGCCGCGGCCATGAACAAAGACTTTGGTAAGAAACACAGAGAGAGAGAGCAGACTCTGTGTGAATAAAGTTAATTCAAAGTGTCCTGTGTCCCCAGACCATGTCCTGTGTGTGTGAATAAAGTTAATTCAAAGTGTCCTGTTTCCCCAGACCACGTCCTGTGCGTGTGAATAAAGTTAATTCAAAGTGTCCTGTTTCCCCAGACCACGTCCTGTGCGTGTGAATAAAGTTAATTCAAAGTGTCCTGTTTCCCCAGACCACGTCCTGTGCGTGTGAATAAAGTTAATTCAAAGTGTCCTGTGTCCCCAGACCACGTCCTGTGTGTGTGAATAAAGTTAATTCAAAGTGTCCTGGTTCCCCAGACCACGTCCTGGAGGCGCTGCTCAACACGCCCGTGGACCTGGACTCCCTGACGCCGGACTCGGTGCTGGACGAGCGCTGGATCAAAGAGGCCGTGACTCGCTCGGGGATGAAGTTCAGATGGGCCAAACTCAGCGAGAGCCGAGAGAGACCCAACCGGGACGTCCTGCCTAGGTACCACACACTCAGCACACACACACACACACACACACACACACACACACACACACACACACACACACACACACACTCAGAGACACACACTCAGAGACACGCACTCAGAGAGAGCCAACCGGGACGTCCTGCCCAGGTACCACACTTGGAGACACACACATACTCAGAGACACACACACACTCAGAGACACACACTCAGAGACACACACACTCCGAGACACACACTTGGAGACACACACACACTCATAGACACACACACACTCAGAGACACACACTCAGAGAGAGCCAACCGGGACGTCCTGCCCAGGTACCACACACTCAGAGACACACACTCAGAGACACACACACACACTCTGAGACACACACACACACACACACACACACACACACACACACACACTCAGAGACACACACTCAGAGAGAGCCAACCGGGACGTCCTGCCCAGGTACCACACACTCAGAGAAACACACTCAGAGAGACACACACACACACACTCAGAGAGACACAGGATACTTTATCTGGGCTGCGATTGGAGGAAAACGTGCTCTGGTTTATTGGCATTACTTTAAACCAATCACAATGGTCTTGGGCGGGGCTAAGCTCTATAGGGACCTATTGGTGTTAGCGAGAGGTTTCTAACCCAGTTAGAGTAACATATGTGTTCTCTGTTGGTCTGTGTTTCCTGAGTCTCTGACCTCTGACCCCTGCCCCCTCTCCCCCCCCGCAGACCCCCCGCGGACCCGTCCCCAGTTGATGCCCCGCCCCCGGTGGTCACCATCATGGGCCACGTGGACCACGGGAAGACCACGCTGCTGGACAGCCTGAGGAAGAGTCAGATCGTCTCCACGGAGGCCGGAGGCATCACGCAGCACATCGGAGCCTTCCTCGGTAGTTATTAATATTAATATATCATCAGAGCCTTCATCAGTAACTATTCTTATTAATATTAATATATATATCATCGGAGCCTTCTTCAATAACTATTCTTATTAATATTAATATATCATCAGAGTCTTCATCAGTAATTATTCTTATTAATATTAATATATATATCATCGGAGCCTTCTTCAATAACTATTCTTATTAATATTAATATTAATATATATATCATCGGAGCCTTCTTCAATAACTATTCTTATTAATATTAATATATATATCATCGGAGCCTTCTTCAATAACTTTTCTTATTAATATTAATATATCATCATCGAGTCTTCATCAGTAATTATTCTTATTAATATTAATATATATATCATCGGAGCCTTCCTCTGTAGTTATTAATACTAATCTATCATCAGAGCCTTCATCAGTAACTATTCTTATTAATATTAATATATCAGTCTTCATCAGTAATTATTCTTATTAATATAACATCAGAGCCTTCATCAGTAACTATTCTTATTAATATTAATATATCATCAGAGTCTTCATCAGTAATTATTCTTATTAATATATCATCGGAGCTTTCCTCAGTAATTATTAATATATCATCAGAGCCTTCATCGGTAATTATTCATATTAATATATCATCAGAGCCTTCCTCTGTAATTACTCTTATTAATATAGATATCATCGGAGCTTTCCTCAGTAATTATTAATATATCATCAGAGCCTTCATCGGTAATTATTCATATTAATATATCATCAGAGCCTTCATCGGTAATTATTCATATTAATATATCATCAGAGCTCTTCATCGTAGTAATATATATCAGAGTCTCATATTAATATACAATATCATCAGAGCCTTCATCGGTAATTATTCATATTAATATAAATATCATCGGAGCCTTCCTCGGTAATTATTAATATACGATATCATCAGAGTCTTCATCAGTAATTATTCATATTAAAATACGATATCATCAGAGTCTTCCTCTGTAGTTATTAATATACGATATCAGCACAGTCTTCCTCTGTAGTTATTAATATATACGATATCAGCAGAGTCTTCCTCTGTAGTTATTAATATTAATATACGATATCAGCAGAGTCTTCCTCTGTAGTTATTAATATACGATATCAGCAGAGTCTTCCTCTGTAGTTATTAATATACGATATCAGCACAGTCTTCCTCTGTAGTTATTAATATATACGATATCAGCAGAGTCTTCCTCTGTAATTATTCTTTATTAATATTTAAAAAAAGAGCATGTGAAAAACGGCCCATTCCGGTGACCGGCCGGTCTATCTGTGCATCTCTAAAGCACCTTTCCATTTGGTAACTGCAGTACTAGTTGTACTACTACTCAGTGTTCAGTCCCTCGGCAGCACTCTGTTGGACTGCATCACATCCTGTGTGTGTTTGTTTGTGTGTGTGTTGTGTGTGTGTGTGTCTGTGTTGTGTGTCCCAGTGCAGCTGCCTACAGGCGAGAGGATCACCTTCCTGGACACCCCGGGCCACGCTGCCTTCTCCTCCATGAGAGCCCGCGGAGCCAACGCCACGGACATCGTGGTGCTGGTGGTGGCGGCCGATGACGGCGTCATGAACCAGACGGTGGAGTCTATACAGCACGCCAGGAGAGCTAATGGTAACACACACACACACACACACAGAGACACACACAGACACACACACAGAGCAACAGACACACAGAGACACACACACAGAGAAACACACACACAGAGAGACACACACACACACATACACAGAGACACACACACAGAGACACACACACAGACACACACACAGACACACACACACACACAGAGACACACACACAGACACACACACAGAGCAACACACACACACAGAGAGCAACACACACAGACACACACACAGCAACACACACAGACACACACACAGCAACACACACAGAGAGCAACACAGACACACACACACACACACACAGAGAGACATTGTCCTCTGTCTTGTCCCCTGTCTCCAGTGAGACGTAGAGACATTGTCCTCTGTCTTGTCCCCTGTCTCAGTGAGACGTAGAGACATTGTCCTCTGTCTTGTCCCCTGTCTCAGTGAGACGTAGACATTGTCCTCTGTCTTGTCCCCTGTCTCAGTGAGACGTAGAGACATTGTCCTCTGTCTTGTCCCCTGTCTCAGTGAGACGTAGAGACATTGTCCTCTGTCTTGTCCCCTGTCTCAGTGAGACGTAGAGACAGTGTCCTCTGTCTTTTCCCCAGTGCCAATGATCGTGGCGGTGAATAAGTGCGATAAGCCTCAGGCCGACCCACAGAGAGTCAAACAGGAACTGCTGGCGCACGACGTCGTCTGTGAGGAGTTCGGAGGAGACGTCCAGGCCATCCACGTCTCTGCTCTCAAGGTGAAGACAGACACACACACAGACATATACACACACACACACAGACACACACACAGACAGACAGAGTTCGGAGGAGACGTCCAGGCCATCCACGTCTCTGCTCTCAAGGTGAAGACAGACACACACACATACACACACACACACATACACAGACACACACAGACAGACAGACACACACACAGACAGACAGAGTTCGGAGGAGACGTCCAGGCCATCCACGTCTCTGCTCTCAAGGTGAAGACAGACACACACACAGACAGACAGACAGACAGACAGAGTTTGGAGGAGACATCCAGGCCATCCACGTCTCTGCTCTCAAGTCAGAGAGGAAGAAAGGTCTTTCTTTCTGTGAGGTGATGACATCATTGTGTTGTTGTTGCCAGGGCAACAATCTGCTGGCGCTGGCTGAGGCCACGGTGGCGCTGGCCGAGGTCCTGGAGCTGAAGGCCGAGCCGAGCGGCGCCGTGGAGGGGCTCATCATCGAGAGCCGCACCGACAGAGGGAAAGGGTAACGCACAGTTCACTTTAAATAGTTTAGTGTGCCTGTGTGCTGCAATAGCAAGAATCGGCAGAATGACTATTCTGCCCCATATTTATTCCGCCACATTTTTGTCCCGCTACTAGTCACGGAGCGTTGCCAACACATGCACACAAAATACATCAAAACGTGTGTAATGATCAGGAATGGTGTGCTATGACTTTTCTAAGAGATTTGCCGCGCGGTCTTCACGAAATCGGCAAACAAAATGTAGCGAAATTTCCCATAGACTTTAATGGGAAATCTTCGGGAAATCGCTTAACATAGCTCAAAACAACCCCTCTTTGGGGTCATACTGTGTCGCCATACTTTAATGTAGGAAAACAATTAAAAGTTTAAACCGAAGACAATACATTGGCGTTTATTGGGCTGAATGGACATTCTGATATCATGCACGGTTTCTACCAAATCACAGTTTATGTATCGTCCAGTTTGAAGACCGGGTCAGATTTTCCAATGTGTGTGTATGGGGACAGAATGTTAAGAACTAGAGGGGAAGACAGAAGGGGGAGCTGCAGTACGATTCTCTGAAATCTTTCCAAACAAATTGCTCTCTCCCCTACAGTTTTCACTCTTCATACATCATGGTTGGTCAAAATGTAGAAAATGTTGTGCTGGTCGCAGACATGTAACTTTGGAATCCACCGAACTTTTGGCTCAGTTCATACCAACTACCGATAGAAACAATGAAAACATATATATCTGGAAAGAAGCAGATGGTTCCCTGTTTGTTACCTGCTCTGTGTCCCATATCTTTGACACCACAAAAATAAAAACCACATCAATGCGTTCGCCAGACCTTTATCTTTCTTGTGATGATACTATTTTTACTGTTTGGACACACGATTTTTGAATTACAGAACAAACTTAAGAGGTATAATTATCATTAAATGGACATGTTTGACCCATGGAAGATACTGTCTACCCCTCCCTCCTCTACTCCCTCATTGTGGAAATCACCATAGCAACAAGTTCTGACACACACACCTCCTATCATGGAGACTCTTTACTGTAGGCCATGTTCTCCTCTCTTTACAGGACATGTCAAACAGCAGATTTACTGTTAGCTAGAGTTATTCGGATGTGCACCAAGTACTAGGCACACTGTCAAAATTTTCTGTGGAATTTTCTTGTTCCACTTTATTCTCATAATCTCCCAAAAATTATATATATATATAATTATATAATAATATATAAAAAAAATTATATATATATATAATTTTATATATATATAATTTTCCCTAACCGAGGGAAAGGGTAACCCACAGTTTCTTCACATAGTTCCATTTTGTTCTCATAATCTCCCAAAAACTATCAAAATTATTATTAAATAAATTAACAAATATTCAGACTTGTTTCCACTCAAAGTACTCTAAACTGTACTGTTTATTTTTCAACTTGTTTTTTTTTCATTATTTTTTCACAAAATATTCCGACTTGTTTTTGGTCCGTTCTGACCCACAATGCTTTGCACAGCACATATGAGCAAGGCTTAATGTTAGGAAGTAGTAGTCCCAACTGACTTCCTACAACACTACACGCAGTACACACACTACACACTGACTCTGTGTCTCTGACTCTGTGTCTCTGACTCTGTCTGTGTCTCTGTGTCTGTGTCTCTGACTCTGTGTCTCTGACTCTGTGTCTCTGACTCTGTCTGTGTCTCTGTGTCTGTGTCTCTGACTCTGTGTCTCTGACTCTGTGTCTTTGACTCTGTGTCTCTGACTCTGTCTGTGTCTCTGTGTCTGTGTCTGTGTCTCTGACTCTGTGTCTCTGACTCTGTGTCTTTGACTCTGTGTCTGTGTGTCTAACTCTGTGTCTTTGACTCTGTGTGTCTAACTCTTTGTCTGTGTCTCTAACTCTGTGTCTCTAACTCTGTCTCTGTGTCTGTAACTCGGTGTCTCTGTCTCTGACTCTGTCTCTGGTTCTCTGACTCTGTGTCTCTGTCTGTGTCTCTGACTCTGTGTCTCTGACTGTGTCGAGGTGTCTCTGACTCTGTGTCTCTGTCTCTTACTCAGTGTCTCTGTCTCTGTGTCTCTAACTCTGTGTCTCTGTCTCTCACTCTGTGTCTCTAACTCTGTGTCTCTAACTCTGTCTCTGTGTCTGTAACTCGGTGTCTGTCTCTGACTCTGTCTCTGGTTCTCTGACTCTGTGTCTCTGTGTCTCTGTGTCTCTGTCTGTGTCTCTGACTCTGTGTCTCTGACTGTGTCTCTGACTCTGTGTCTCTCTCTCTCTCTGACTCTCTCTCTGTCTCTGTCTCTGACTCTCTAACTCTGTGTCTCTGACTCTGTGTCTCTCTCTCTCTCTCTCTCTGACTCTGTCTCTGACTCTGTCTCTGTCTCTGTCTCTGACTCTGTCTCTGTCTCTGACTCTGTCTCGGTGTCAATGACTCTGTGTCTCTGTCTCTCTGTCACTCTTCAGTCCGGTAACGACGGCGATTGTCCAGCGGGGGACCCTGAGGCGCGGCTGTGTCCTGGTGGCGGGGAGGAGCTGGGCTAAAGTGCGTTTCCTGTTTGATGAGAACGGGCGCACGGTGGCCGAGGCCGGGCCGAGCGCCGCGGTGGAGGTGGTCGGCTGGAAGGAGCTGCCGTCGGCCGGGGACGTCTTCCTGGAGGTGGAGTCGGAGGTAACAGCACGCTGCTCAGCTGACCCCTGACCTCTGACCCCTGACCTCTGATCCCTGCAGGTGTTAAGGCGGTTACACAACAATAGACACTTTTTACCATATTTTTGGTCACTTTTTACCATGTTTTTGGTCACTTTTTTTTGGTCACTTTTTTACCATGTTTTTGGTCACTTTTGGTGTGAATCTTCACTGATCTCCTGATTTGATTCGATTATCATGTCTTCGATTCGATATCTCGATGCATCACGATGCGTCAAATCCATGTTTCTATTAAAGCCATGTAGGATATTTAATTCATAGCTTTTCAAGCTTCAAAAACCAAACTTTCTGCAGTGCTCTTATACTAAATAACTTGGATACATAAAACTATACAGCACTGATCACATGGCACTTCCTGAATGTGCAAAACATACCAAAATATGTAAACAGAAATGTTGTTAGGCCTACATTACATTATAAACAGAAATAATCGATTATGAGCCGTCCGATTATCGATGCAGCATCGTCCATGTCCACGATTCCATGCATCGATTATTTCATTAATTTTAACACCTCTACACACTGACCAGACGGCCGACCGTTGGCAGTAAAGCCAGTTGGACTGATCAGTTTCCCCGAGTTGGTCCAGAGACAAAATGTAATATGTCTCCATAACAACAGGTGGCGCTAAGCTGTGTTGTCGCCCCATAAAATGGACGAACGCGTCACGTGGGTCTGGCTGCTCGTCATGGCGGCTCGTTGAGAATAAGATCTCATATTGTACTGAAATAGTTCACAGAAACATGTTTCTGAAAACATTTTAAAGTGCCCATATTATGAAAAAATCACTTATTCTGGGATTTGGGGTGTTATTTTGTGTCTCTGGTGTCCTGCCTTGGAACTGACTGAAGTTGGAGAAACAGCCTTTCTTTTACTGTCTATGGAGCTAGCTGACATGATCTACATCTGAGCTACTGAGCATGTGCGAGTGCAATCAAAGATAGTACAGAAGAAGAGATGTCTCACTCTGCAGCTAAAACAGAGAGCTGAACACAGGGTGAAAAGAGGAGCTGCAGCAATGTGCAGTACAACTAAAATATGGTGTTTTTTGAAAATTAAACCAGGGAAACCTATTCTGTTACAACCTTAAAATACAATTATGAACCTGAAAATTAGCAGAATATGGGAGCTTTAAGAGAGAAATAGGCCGTGCAGTTGCTGAATCTGTCTTCATTTCAGATCAACAAAGGTCAGTTTAAAAGATTTTCATCAGATTATGAGAGACTCTAGTCACGCTCATCCCGCTCCCCGTTTCCTGGTTAGCTCTCCACCAATCAGATGGGTCATTTGAGTCAGACTGCCGGCAGTGCCCGCCCCCCGATTCAACATGTCAAATCGGCCCAAATGACCTTAATTTGAGCCGATTTGACATGTTGAATCGGCCCAAATGAAGGCCACACACCCTTCTACAGTCGTGGCATCTTTACCCTTATATTTTAAACATTTGAGTCTCTTTCTGTGATTGCAGCAGCGAGCTCGGGAGGCGGTGGAATGGAGGAGTTACGCAGAGGAGCAGCAGAAGCTAACGGAGGAGCAGGACGCCATCGAGCTGAAGCAGCAGCTGCACCTGGACCAGTACAGGAAGCAGAGGGAGGGGCTCACGCACCTGAGCTGGAGGCAGAGGAAGGCAGCGCTCTACCGGGAAAACAGGAAACAGTTCGCTGTCAGGCCCAGCGAGAAGACCCAGAGAGAGGGGCGGAGCCTGCCGCTCATCATCAAAGGTACACAGACAGACATATATACACACACACACACACACACACACACACACACACACACACACATAAACACACACACACACAAGAACACACACGCACAAGAACAGCCAGACACACACGCACACACACACACACACACACAAGAACACACAGACAGACACACACACACACACACACACACACACACACACACAGACAGACCAAGAGACACAGACACACACACAGACAGACAGACAAAGAGACACAGACACACACACACACACACACACACACACACACACACACATACAGACACACACACACACACACACACACACACAGACAAACAGACAGACAGACACAGACACATACATATACAGACACAAACACACACACACAAAGAGGCACACACACACACACACACAAGACACAGACAGACACACACACACACAAGACACACATACAGACACACACACGCACATTTATTTTATTTGTATTTATTTAGACTTTAGCTATCAGTAAAAGCAGAGGTTGAAGTTCTGTGGCTGACCTGTGACCTGTGTGTGTGTCTCTGTGTGTGTGTGTGTGTCTCTGTGTGTGTGTGTGTGTGTGTCTGTGTGTGTGTGTCTGTGTCTGTGTAGGAGATGTGGACGGCTCAGTGGAGGCCATCCTCAACCTGCTGGACTCGTACGATGCCCAGCAGCAGTGTGAGCTGGAGCTGCTGCACTTCGGCATCGGAGACATCTCCGAGAACGACGTCAACATGGCCCAGACCTTCTCAGGTGACCCAGCCGGGCCTCCACACTTAGACCTTACATCTAGGACCATTTCTGGTCCTGGTCCACCACACTTAGACCTTACATCTAGGACTATTTCTGGTCCTGGTCCACCACACTTAGACCTTACAGCTAGGACTATTTCTGGTCCTGGTCCACCACACTTAGACCTTACATTTAGGACCATTTCTGGTCCTCCACCCTTAGACCTTACAGCTAGGACTATTTCTGGTCCTGGTCCACCACACTTAGACCTTACATCTAGGACCATTTCTGGTCCTCCACCCTTAGACCTTACATCTAGGACCATTTCTTGTCCTCCACACTTAGACCTTACATCTAGGACCATTTCTTGTCCTCCACACTTAGACCTTACATCTAGGACCATTTCTGGTCCTCCACCCTTAGACCTTACATCTAGGACCATTTCTGGTCCTCCACCCTTAGACCTTACATCTAGGACCATTTCTGGTCCTCCACCCTTAGACCTTACATCTAGGACCATTTCTGGTCCTCCACCCTTAGACCTTACATCTAGGACCATTTCTGGTCCTCCACCCTTAGACCTTACATCTAGGACCATTTCTGGTCCTCCACCCTTAGACCTTACATCTAGGACCATTTCTGGTCCTCCACCCTTAGACCTTACATCTAGGACCATTTCTGGTCCTCCACACTTAGACCTTACATCTAGGACCATTTCTGGTCCTCCACCCTTAGACCTTACATCTAGGACCATTTCTGGTCCTCCACCCTTAGACCTTACATCTAGGACCATTTCTGGTCCTCCATCTAGGACCATTTCTGGTCCTCCACCCTTAGACCTTACATCTAGGACCATTTCTTGTCCTCCACCCTTAGACCTTACATCTAGGACCATTTCTGGTCCTCCACCCTTAGACCTTACATCTAGGACCATTTCTGGTGTTACGTCTGATAAAGTCTCGAGTTTGTTAGATATGGATTACAGTGATCGGGGTTAACACCAGGGGGTATCATTAACTACACATCAGAGGTTATTGTGGAGTACATTAACATGACTGGTGGATTGTGTTGTCTGAATTAAATGAACATTGTCATGAGTTTAACATGCGTTCCTTTGTTTCACTTGAGGATAATTAGAGGTCCACTGTGTACTGTTTGAAGTATTTTATTAGCTAAAATCAGTGTCTTCATTCATAAATATGTCCTCATTGTTTTAAAATTACCTTGGCCAATGATTTGACTTCTCCTCGTAAGCAAAGAATTTCTTATCTGGATTGACATTGGACAGTAAATCCAAGGAGGCCAAACTCTAATGGCTGAGAGGGACATAGAGCACTAGTCTAGCTGTCTCTAATGGCTGAGAGGGACATAGAACTAGTCTAGCTGTCTCTAATGGCTGAGAGGGACATAGAACTAGTCTAGCTGTCTCTAATGGCTGAGAGGGACATAGAACTAGTCTAGCTGTCTCTAATGGCTGAGAGGGACATATAACTAGTCTAGCTGTCTCTAATGGCTGAGAGGGACATAGAGCTCTATTCTAGCTGTCTCTAATCTATGAGAGGGACATAGAGCTCTAGCCTAGCTGTCTAGACTGCCCTTTAGTTCATAATGGAGGATCAGACTGATGCCGAGCCACAGGAGAAGGACTCTATTGCTATTGGAAGACATGTTGTCATAGCTTCTTGGTACATCACGGCTACCGTAGCTGCAACACGCGCTAGAGAGACCTATTCGTTTGAATTCAAAATACAATTTCACCGCTAGACGGGAGACATTCCTCCACAGTGGACCTATTTAAGGCAGAAGATGTTGAATGTGAGGAGGAGAATGTCACTGAGGTGCCTCCCGTTCCTGCAGCCTGGCACCAGAGCCTCTACCCCAGCAGGAAGTCTCGCTGACCCTGAGTCTTCTTCCTCCCCCTCAGGTTCCATCTACGGCTTCAACGTGGCGGCCAGCCGGCCGATCCAGCAGTTGGCGGCGCGGCACGGCGTCCCGCTGCGACTGCACAGCATCATCTATAAGCTGGTGGACGAGCTGAAGGCCGAGCTGAGCAGCAAGCTGCCGCCGCTGCTCCACGAGAACATCGTCGGTGAGGAACTCTGAGTGGAAGAACAGGGGGGTCAAACTCAACTTCACTGAGGGCCACACCTGAAAATAAGAATCACATCCAGGGCCAAATATCTTTACTTTATTGATAGGCTTTTATTAAATCCAAACAGTCAAATATCTTTGACTGTATTATTGCATGTGTCATATTTCCTTCTCACTTACAGTTTGGTCGACATAAAGTCCTGAAGAAGTCAGGAGAAAGATCCTCAGCCATTGTAGAAAAAAAGCGCCCAAAAACTTCATAAAAGTGACAAATTTCAGCGAAAGTGACATCGGAAAAAGTTGTCAAAAACTAGGAGGGCCAAAATGTATTGTGAACCTAAATTGATGTGCGGGCCGGATCATAATCTGCGAGGGGCCGGATTTGGCCCGCAGGCCTCGAGTTTGACACCTGTGGTTTATGAGTTGTTTTAGCAGTGGGGGCCAGGGCTGCTCAATTATGGAAAACAATATCATCACAATTATTTCAGTCAATATTGAAATCGCGATAATTTACCAAGGTTGCTCGTTGATTTCTGGAAAGATGTTATTGATCTTAAAAAAACAGTGGAACAAGTTTAATAAATTAACCGTTAAAAACAAACAAAAAAACGTAACTGTGAAATTTTAATAATGATAATTTAATAATAATTAATACTTTTCCTATTGAAACTTTTTTTTCATTCAGAACACAAGAGAAAATAAGAGTTTACTGCACAATGTAATGAGCTAAATAATAGTTTTTCTTGATTATTCTGTTTTGGTGATCATTGGGAGCCGAAATCATAATCACGATTATATTTAGATTAATTGCACGGCCCTGGTGGGGGCAGGTCCGACCACTGGACTGAAGGACAGTACTGGAGAACATGTACTTAGTTACATTCTACCACTGCTGTGTAGTGAACCGGCTGTAAAAAGAAGTCATGTTATAGTATGTTAAAAACTAATAAAGTCATTGAATAATATGTCAAATAGTCATAAATATAGTATAGTGAAAGAAGTGACTGCGTGTATTTTGTCGTATTAAACATGTTAAATACAATCCAGCTCTCACAACTCACCATGTGATCAACACACAATGGTCCATGTTGTTTAAATATATATATATATATTATATATTAATATATAGATTATATATATATATATATATATATATATATATATATATATATATATATATATTAGGGCTGTCAAAATTAACGCGTTAATTTTTTTAATATTTAACTCGTTAAAAAAAATTTACGAAACTAACGCAGCTGTGTTTGTTTACTTCATGTGGCGGCTGAGAAACGTAATACGTCTCCATAAGAGCAGGCGGCGCTACTCTAGGAGGGACTTGTCTGATTGAAGTAGGCCTACGGGCCAGTCAAGAGGTGAAACATGGACCAGTAAGATCCCAAAAGAGAAAAAAGATGATGTGTTAGAATCCAGAAATGAATGAGCACGGGCTATAAACGGGACCGAGTACTAGTTCCGACATGTTGTCTCGTCAGGAGAGATGCGCCACCGGTAAGCTGCTGTTCCGCTACATAGAGCTGCAGTTTAAGTTTGTTCGTCTGTTGTGCTACTGCTGTGCTGCCGATATGTACGTGCGCGATTTGTTTGCTTGATAACTGTTACGTTGGCCACGCTGGTAAAACCTTATTTGCAGTCTGATGTTTAACGCTGTCGACTCGATAGTATCCGTGACTATATTCCATTAAATGTTTGAAATTGGTGCGTCTCACTGTCACACAAGCTACTTCCTGGTTGCGGTGCTGGATGGGAAATGTAGTCAATCGCTTTACATTGGTAATGGATTGCTGTGCACAGCGTCGCTATCTAAAACTACACTCTATGTTTTCACTTTAGGCCAACATACACCTTTGTGGTTTTGGGTTACTAGTTTAATGTGTAACATTGATATTGATATTGATGTGCATTTCTGTGTTTAGATATATGTGCTTTGCTTAGTCATTCAGATTAAACACTATGTATATTATAATATTTATGATATTAAGTACATCCTAGATTATAATTTATTTATATATATATATATATATATATATATATATATATATATATATATATATATATATATATATATATATTTGTATATTATTCAGAATATGGTATATTAGGTATGTGGCTAATATTGGGGGTGGTGACAAAAATCTGCTCTCAAGTCGGACAGTTTCTAGCCGTTTCAGCAGCCTTCAGCTGGACTAAATAAGCCAAATTGTTGCTGCTGCTGTTCTGAAAGATATTAAACATTCTGAACTTAGCGGAACCTTTCCTTGTTTGTTTTTTCTTCATATTTGCAAAGTTAAGTGATTAAGCATTTAAATATCCATTATTATAAGCTTCAGTCTCAATTTAAAAAAGCGATTAATCGCGATTAATTACAGCAAATTGTGCGATTAATTAGTTAATTTTTTTTAATCGATTGACAGCCCTAAATATATATATATATATATATATATATATATATATATATATATATATATATATATATATATATATATATATATATAATGATTTATGAAGAAGGTTAAAGCTCCCCCAGGGTTCCAGGGTGTGAGCGGTACATCCTTCACCTAACCATTGTCCCATTATTAGAACATAACAACATGTGTGTATCTATGAATAAGTTTGTCTTAAGTGTGGGTGTCTGTGCCCGTCCAGGGGAAGCCACGGTGCTCGCCATGTTTGACGTCTCCGTGGGGAAGAAGAAGGTCCCGGTGGCCGGCTGTCGGGTCCAGAAAGGTCAGCTGGACCGCCGTCTCCAGTTCAGACTGGTCCGAGGCCGGGACACGGTCTGGGAGGGTGAGTTCACCTCGCTGCTGGACTAGTCCTACGGGGACACTCTCCTCTTATTTATTTATATTTATATATATATATATATATATATATATATATATATATATATATATATATATATATATATATATATATATATATAATGGAGCTCTCTACAGCTCGCACTAATGGAGCTTTGAGCTCTGAGCTCAACATGGCTGAATCCTTGAATCCATGCTGTAGCCTTCTTACTTCTAATGATTGATCTAACGTTGCCTACAGGTTCTCTGGCAGCGTTTCTCTAGCATTGCTCTAATGTTGCTCTAGCGTTCCTCTAGCGTTGCTCTAACGTTGCTCTAGGGTTGCCTACAGGTTCTCTGGCAGCGTTGCTCTAACGTTCCCTGCAGGTTCTCTGGCAGCGTTGCTCTAACGTTCCCTGCAGGTTCTCTGGCAGCGTTGCTCTAACGTTCCCTGCAGGTTCTCTGGCAGCGTTGCTCTAATGTTGCTCTAACGTTGCTCTAGGGTTGCCTACAGGTTCTCTGGCAGCGTTGCTCTAACGTTGCTCTAACGTTGCTCTAGGGTTGCCTACAGGTTCTCTGGCAGCGTTGCTCTAATGTTGCTCTAACGTTGCTCTAGGGTTGCCTACAGGTTCTCTGGCAGCGTTGCTCTAATGTTGCTCTAACGTTGCTCTAGGGTTGCCTACAGGTTCTCTGGCAGCGTTGCTCTAACGTTCCCTGCAGGTTCTCTGGCAGCGTTGCTCTAACGTTCCCTGCAGGTTCTCTGGCAGCGTTGCTCTAACGTTCCCTGCAGGTTCTCTGGCAGCGTTTCTCTAGCATTGCTCTAATGTTGCTCTAGCGTTCCTCTAGCGTTGCTCTAACGTTGCTCTAGGGTTGCCTACAGGTTCTCTGGCAGCGTTGCTCTAACGTTCCCTGCAGGTTCTCTGGCAGCGTTGCTCTAACGTTCCCCTGCAGGTTCTCTGGCAGCGTTGCTCTAACGTTCCCTGCAGGTTCTCTGGCAGCGTTGCTCTAATGTTGCTCTAACGTTGCTCTAGGGTTGCCTACAGGTTCTCTGGCAGCGTTGCTCTAACGTTGCTCTAACGTTGCTCTAGGGTTGCCTACAGGTTCTCTGGCAGCGTTGCTCTAATGTTGCTCTAACGTTGCTCTAGGGTTGCCTACAGGTTCTCTGGCAGCGTTGCTCTAATGTTGCTCTAACGTTGCTCTAGGGTTGCCTACAGGTTCTCTGGCAGCGTTGCTCTAACGTTCCCTGCAGGTTCTCTGGCAGCGTTGCTCTAACGTTCCCTGCAGGTTCTCTGGCAGCGTTGCTCTAACGTTCCCTGCAGGTTCTCTGGCAGCGTTGCTCTAATGTTGCTCTAACGTTGCTCTAGCGTTGCTCTAACGTTCCCTGCAGGTTCTCTGGCAGCGTTGCTCTAGCGTTGCTCTAGCGTTGCTCTAACGTTGCTCTAATGTTGCTCTAACGTTCCTCTAGCATTGCTCTAACGTTCCCTGCAGGTTCTCTGGCAGCGTTGCTCTAGCGTTCCTCTAGCGTTGCTCTAACGTTCCCTGCAGGTTCTCTGGCAGCGTTGCTCTAGCGTTGCTCTAGCGTTGCTCTAGCGTTGCTCTAGCGTTGCTCTAACGTTGCTCTAACATTGCTCTTACGTTCCCTGCAGGTTCCCTGGCAGCGTTGCTCTAACGTTGCTCTAACGTTCCCTGCAGGTTCCCTGGCAGCGTTGCTCTAACATTGCTCTTACGTTCCCTGCAGGTTCCCTGGCGGCCCTGAAGCACCACCGAGACGACGTGCAGACGGTGAAGGCGGGGATGGACTGCGGCCTGTCAGCTGACGACGGCGTGGACTTCAGACCCGGTGATGTCATCGTCTGTTATGAGGAGCGCGACGCTCCGCAGATCACTTCCTGGGACCCTGGCTTTTAAAAACTGCACTTCCCAGCATGCTCTGCTGCAAACAGGAAGCTCTACAGGACTGATGGATGTAAAATGTAAATGTGATCACTATTAAATTAATCTCCAACTATTTTGATAATGGATTAATCAGCCTGAGTCATTTCTTTATGATAAAACCGGTAAAGAAAGTGTGAGATCTAGGGTTGGGTACCGGGACCTAATACAGCACCGTTACCTTAGCAACCGGTATCTACCGGACAGAATAGCAACGCTGATTTCCGTGGCTAATTTTGGTGCTACTGAAATGCCAGCGCTGCTCTCTGATGCTCTGAAACAGACGTTGGAGGCAACAGGAGCATCGCTGCACGTCACGCTAGTTAACATAATACACTCGGCAGCATAAACTTTTTTTATCTTTTATTTTTAAAGTATCAGTTCAGGCACTAAAAGTACCGTTTTAGCACCAGTATCGGAAAATACTCCAAATGATCCCCGACCCTAGTGATGTCAGCATGTTACATATGAATCTGTTCTAGTGCAGTAGTGTCAAACTCAACTTCCCAGAGGGCCACACTGGAAATGAGAATCACATCAAGGGCCAGATATGTTCATTTCATTGACATGCTTTTATTTTGAAAAAGTGAAATATCTTTGACTGTATTATTGCATGTCTCATATAGCTTTCTCACTTACAGTTTGGTCAACACAAAGTCCTGAAAAAGTCAGAATTAAAGTTCCTCAGCCGTCATAGAAAAGAAGCGCCAAAAAACCGAGCGCCAACCGTGAGAAAAAGCAACTAAAACTAGGTGGGCTGGGGCGCCTACGTAGCTCACCTGGGAGAGCGTGCGCCCCATGTACAGAGGCTTGGTCCTCGCCACAGCGGCCGTGGATTCAATTCCAACCTGCTACCCCCTGTGCTGCATGTCCTTCCCTCTCTCTCCATCTTCACATCTAAACATAAACAAGCCGTTCTTCAATGTCGCGGACTGTCGTTTTGTGCTCCTTTTCTTTTTTAAAGATATACACATTTTTAAAGTATCTGTTTAGGCACCAGCACCGTTTGGCTGGCTAAGCGTTACCGAGCAGCCACCAACTGAGCTTGAAGACGTAGATGTGACGTGAGCAACGTGTCTGAAAGTGTGAAGTCTTCTGGTAGCTGTGCCGAGAGAAATCTCAATCATTCCCA
This sequence comes from Perca schrenkii, assembly GCA_025617405.1. Lineage (NCBI taxonomy): Eukaryota > Metazoa > Chordata > Actinopteri > Perciformes > Percidae > Perca > Perca schrenkii. The sequence continues at coordinate 44,050,792 of CM046788.1, forward strand.
ATCTTACAGAGACGGAGAGTGTAGGTATATGTAAGGAGATAACATAGACACAGGCTAATTACTGATCACTAACATGCTAGTTAAAATTAGTAATTAAACCTAAACAGCTAATGGAAGCCCAAACTGCCTGTGAGCTTCTCCTGTACTATACGGTAATTCCTCTACTGGTGCCATAGGAGCTCACTTACCCCCTTGGGGAAAAACTTCCAACGATCCCTAAAGCTAGTGATGTCAGCGTGTTAAATATGAATATGTTGTAGTGTCTTCTCTCCTCTGGGACCGGGACCTGAAGGTCTTTGAGTCATCGTGGTCTTTAGGAAATACTGATCTACATGTTTCACCGTTACCTGACATTTGCAGAACTAGTTTCATGGTTTACATCGTTAGTGAAACTAAACATTCATCACAAACTGCTGTTTATGTTTAACATTTTTAATAAAAAGATCAAACTTGATATCAGACAGTTCAACTTTTGGAAACAGAAGTCCCGTACAGACAAATATCAAACAATATTTGGAAAATGCTGCCTTCTAATTGGACAAATTCACAAACCAGCTAAAAATCTGATTTATTGATAATGTTTGGTTACAGTCGGACTGAATACGACACGCTGAACAAACATGCTGCTCCCTCTCAGCGGGGGGAGAAGAATCTAAAAATAAAGAGTCTGAGAGACTTCAGAGTCTTCATGAGTTCACTTCCTGTTGGTCTTGGTGGGTTTGGCGAGCAGGGCCGGGTCGATCTGATCTGGAGTCAGTCCTCTGACAGAGAAGAGGCGCGTGGCACGCTCAGCCAGCGTTCCCCCGCACTTCAACCCTCGGGACATCAGTTCCTCCTTCAGGACGCTGAGACCCAGAGACTCCAGCTGCTCCACCGAGGACAGAGAGGACACGTCCACAACAGGGACACCCTGGACACACACACACACACACACACACATCAGTTATTACTGGGTCTGGGAGGTTATTCACGCTGACATGCTCAGATTATTATTCTAAGTGTCTGACAACATTATGGAAAGGATCCCTACAGAGATAGACCTTTAGTTATAATTTAGTATAATAAGTTTAAATAAGTCATATTATAGACCTTTCTCACAGCAGACATGTTGACATGTCATATTAGGAACAGTTTAGGTGTATTCAGACCCATTACTGATGGCTGCATTCCACTTAGGAGAGGTCCTGGTATTAAACCATTACTGATGGCTGCATTCCACTTAGGAGAGGTCCTGGTATTGATCATGCTGACTCACTGAAATATCTTACGGGGACACTAGATGGAACTGAGCCATCGTTAAGGTTATCAATTACAGCTGTGCTTTTCCTACTATGACAATTCAGAAGGTCCATAGTATGTTGAAAAAGTGATAAAGTCATGAAAAGTCTAAACCAGGGGGGTCAAACTCAACTTCCCAGAGGGCCACACTGGAAAAAGAGTCCCACCAAGGGCCAGACATGGAGAGATTATGGACATGCTTTATTTAATCAAAGAAGTCAAACCTCTTTTATTGTATTATTGTGGGTCTCGTATATTCTCACTCACAGCTCGGTCGACACTAAGCCCCAAAACATGTAACGTAGCCATCAAAGAAAAAAAACCACTCAAAAACATCGGGAAAAAACATCAAAAAAATGTGACAAAAACTACAGATAAGCAACAAAAGAGGGACAAAACGTATTGTGAACCTAAATTGATATGTGGGCCAGATCATGATCTGTGAGGGTCCAGAGTCGGCCCGCGGCCTTGAGTTTGACACACGTGGTCTGGACTAGGGCTGGGCGATAAAATGATAACGATATGTATCGCGATAGACACATAATCAATATCAATAGAAAATGCGGTCGATAAAACGTTCAATAACTTATTTTTCTTCATCAGAAGAAACCAGAGGTTGTGAATCAAGTTTGGTTGCATGAACAAAGGCCCTCACTCTCTGGCAACCTAGCAACGTAGTGAGTGACACTCTAACAGCCAATCATGTAACAGTATCATGTTTGGTTGCGCCACATCGCTGTCTCGTGTTCTTCAATAACAAAACCGGCGTGGAGTGGAAAGTGAGTGCCGCAGTGAGCGAGGAAATCGTTGATAAAACAGGAAAAGTCAGTATAGCAGTTTTGGGGATTTTATAAGTCTGACCGTAGTCAGACCAATGTCGTCAGACCGTCGTCCCCACCAACACTGGGAATACCACAAACTTGTTTTACCACGTTAGCCGCGCTCACACTTCGGAGCACAGCCGTATTCGTCAGCAACGTCCAACAACATCTGCAGCTGCTACACCGGACAAACAGCAGACCGCCATGGAAAGGTACTCTGCATCAGCGCCATTACTAAACGCTACAAGCAGCAGACCGCCACGGAGAGGTACTCTGCATCAGCGCCTTACTAAACGCTACAAGCAGCAGACCGCCACGGAGAGGTACTCTGCATCAGCGCCTTACTAAACGCTACAAGCAGCAGACCGCCATGGAGAGGTACTCCGCATCAGCGCCATTACTAAACGCTACAAGCAGCAGACCGCCACGGAGAGGTACTCCGCATCAGCGCCATTACTAAACGCTACAAGCAGCAGACCGCTACGGAGAGGTACTCTGCATCAGCGCCTTACTAAACGATACAAACAGCAGACCACCACGGAGAAGTACTCCGCATCAGCGCCTTACTAAACGATACAAGCAGCAGACCACCACGGAGAGGTTCTCTGCATCAACGCCTTACTAAACGCTACAAGCAGCAGACCACCACGGAGAGGTACTCTGCATCAGCGCCTTACTAAACGATACAAGCAGCAGACCACCACGGAGAGGTACTCTGCATCAGCGCCTTACTAAACGCTACAAACAGCAGACCACCACGGAGAGGTACTCTGCATCAGCGCCTTACTAAACGCTACAAACAGCAGACCACCACGGAGAGGTACTCTGCATCAGCGCCTTACTAAACGATACAAGCAGCAGACCACCACGGAGAGGTACTCTGCATCAGCGCCTTACTAAACGCTACAAACAGCAGACCACCACGGAGAGGTACTCTGCATCAGCGCCTTACTAAACGCTACAAACAGCAGACCACCACGGAGAGGTACTCTGCATCAGAGCCTTACTAAACGATACAAGCAGCAGACCACCACGGAGAGGTACTCTGCATCAGCGCCTTACTAAACGCTACAAACAGCAGACCACCACGGAGAGGTACTCTGCATCAGCGCCTTACTAAACGCTACAAACAGCAGACCACCACGGAGAGGTACTCTGCATCAGCGCCTTACTAAACGCTACAAACAGCAGACCACCACGGAGAGGTACTCTGCATCAGCGCCTTACTAAACGCTACAAACAGCAGACCACCACGGAGAGGTACTCTGCATCAGCGCCTTACTAAACGATACAAGCAGCAGACCACCACGGAGAGGTACTCTGCATCAGCGCCTTACTAAACGCTACAAACAGCAGACCACCACGGAGAGGTACTCTGCATCAGAGCCTTACTAAACGATACAAGCAGCAGACCACCACGGAGAGGTACTCTGCATCAGCGCCTTACTAAACGCTACAAACAGCAGACCACCACGGAGAGGTACTCTGCATCAGCGCCTTACTAAACGCTACAAACAGCAGACCACCACGGAGAGGTACTCTGCATCAGCGCCTTACTAAACGCTACAAACAGCAGACCACCACGGAGAGGTACTCTGCATCAGCGCCTTACTAAACGATAAACAGCAGACCACCACGGAGAGGTACTCTGCATCAGCGCCTTACTAAACGCTACAAACAGCAGACCACCACGGAGAGGTACTCTGCATCAGAGCCTTACTAAACGATACAAGCAGCAGACCACCACGGAGAGGTACTCTGCATCAGCGCCTTACTAAACGCTACAAACAGCAGACCACCACGGAGAGGTACTCTGCATCAGCGCCTTACTAAACGCTACAAACAGCAGACCACCACGGAAAGGTACTCTGCATCAGCGCCTTACTAAACGATAAACAGCAGACCACCACGGAGAGGTACTCTGCATCAGCGCCTTACTAAACGCTACAAACAGCAGACCACCACGGAGAGGTACTCTGCATCAGAGCCTTACTAAACGATACAAGCAGCAGACCACCACGGAGAGGTACTCTGCATCAGCGCCTTACTAAACGCTACAAAGAAATAACGAAGGCAGACATGCTGAGCACTGTCCAGAAGCCAGGTTACCAGCCTAGCACTAAACCTGCAGAAAATAGTTATTCTCAGGTTTCTTATATTTAACACTTTGCACCATTTTATGACACTTTATGAAGCATTTCTTAGTTATTCTTTAATTTTGCACCTTAATGTTAAGAGATAATTGTTAAGTGTTCATTGTGATTTTAGACTTATGTTTACATTTTAATTATTTGAGTGATTTCCATGGTTGTGTTGACATTTCTGCTTTTATAACTGAAGGGATTATAATCAGAGCAGGGTTAAGTTTAAAATAAAAATGTTTAAATTTAATATATTTTTCTCCTGGTCCTTATTTTAAATAGTTAAAAAAAAAAAATTAATAATTATCGATATCGACCGATATGAAAAACGTATATCGTGATAGAGTTTTCAACCATATCGCCCAGCCCTAGTCTGGACCAAGAGGTTTGTGTCTGTACATTCTGGTGGTTCTGAACAGAAACTGACTGACCTGCTGTGGAGATGAACAGACGGACTCCTCTGCTGGTCTACCAGTCCCTGCAGGTCTAGAAGTCTCTGCTGGTCTGGAGGTCTCTGCTGGTCCAGAAGTTTCCGGAGCTTTGGGCTCTCTGCAGGTCTGTGAGGAATGACTGCAGTCAGAAGCAGCAGATGAGCTGGAACAGAGAAACCATTTCATTATATATAAAGATCTATAAGTCTTCAGTCATCGCTATGTAATGTAATCAGATTACTGCATCATTATGGCCGAGAGTCTTGGTATAAATGTAATCAGATTACTGCATCATTATGGCCGAGAGTCTTGGTATAAATGTAATCAGATTACTGCATCATTATGGCCGAGAGTCTTGGTATAAATGTAATCAGATTACTGCATCATTATGGCCGAGAGTCTTGGTATACATGTAATCAGATTACTGCATCATTATGGCCGAGAGTCTTGGTATACATGTAATCAGATTACTGCATCATTATGGCCGAGAGTCTTGGTATACATGTAATCAGATTACTGCCTGAGAGAGGAAGAATTAGATATTAAACTTTGAAACATTGACTAATGAAGAAGAAGTGTGGAGCGCTGAGGCTCGGGACTCTACCTGCTGCTCGGCTCCGCCTCCTCTGTGCGTGTCGTCATGGTAACAGCAGCAGCAGCTCCACAGCTGGAGGAAGAGGAGGAGGACGGGGAATCTTCTTCATCTTCTTCTTCCTCCTCTGAGCTCAGCATGTCACCCACGCCCGTCCTGTAACACCAATACACCTTCTTCTGTTTCTGTAGTTCACCATCCAAAGAGCTCAAACTTTATTAGTCTGTCCCGACACAGACATGACATCATGACTTTGCGTAAACATACACGCCCACTTTCCTAAAGCCGAGTGGCGAGTTATCTGGACGCATTTTCAGCTCTCCACGTGTATGTCTACGCTGCATACAGCAGACGTAAACATATCGCGAGAAGGTCACGCGTGTAAAAGGTTGGGTTTAGGAAGAGAACACAGGGAAAGGCTTTAGTAACACGGAAAATAACGACTAAAACGCTTAGAAAAACAATGAACGGTTGGGTTTAGGAAAGAAACATTGGGGCAAGGTTTAAAAAAAAATTACAAAACGTCTGAAAATCTCCAGACATGGGACATGATCCCGGCTCTCCTGGTGTAAGTCCTGTTTTACCTACCATAAACAACACCATAACAGACACCGACCAGTAACAGACACTGACCAGTAACAAACACCAGTAACAGACACCAGTAACAGACACCGACCAGTAACAGACACTGACCAGTAACAAACACCAGTAACAGGCACTGACCAGTAACAGACACCAGTAACAGACACTGACCAGTAACAGACACCAGTAACAGACACTGACCAGTAACAGACACCAGTAACAGACACTGACCAGTAACAGACACTGACCAGTAACAGACACCGACCAGTAACAGACACCGACCAGTAACAGACACCGACCAGTAACAAACACCAGTAACAGGCACTGACCAGTAACAGGCACTGACCAGTAACAGGCACTGACCAGTAACAGACACCGACCAGTAACAGACACCGACCAGTAACAGACACCGACCAGTAACAGACACCGACCAGTAACAGACACCGACCAGTAACAGACACTGACCAGTAACAAACACCAGTAACAGGCACTGACCAGTAACAGACACTGACCAGTAACAGACACCGACCAGTAACAGACACCGACCAGTAACAGACACTGACCAGTAACAGACACTGACCAGTAACAGACACCGACCAGTAACAGACACCGACCAGTAACAGACACCGACCAGTAACAGACACTGACCAGTAACAGACACCGACCAGTAACAGACACTGACCAGTAACAAACACCAGTAACAGGCACTGACCAGTAACAGACACCAGTAACAGACACTGACCAGTAACAGACACCGACCAGTAACAGGCACTGACCAGTAACAGACACCAGTAACAGACACTGACCAGTAACAGACACCAGTAACAGACACTGACCAGTAACAGACACTGACCAGTAACAGACACTGACCAGTAACAGACACTGACCAGTAACAGACACCAGTAACAGACACTGACCAGTAACAAACACCAGTAACAGGCACTGACCAGTAACAGACACCAGTAACAGACACTGACCAGTAACAGACACCAGTAACAGACACTGACCAGTAACAGACACTGACCAGTAACAGACACCGACCAGTAACAGACACCGACCAGTAACAGACACCGACCAGTAACAAACACCAGTAACAGGCACTGACCAGTAACAGGCACTGACCAGTAACAGACACCGACCAGTAACAGACACCGACCAGTAACAGACACCGACCAGTAACAGACACCGACCAGTAACAGACAACGACCAGTAACAGACACCGACCAGTAACAGACACCGACCAGTAACAGACACCGACCAGTAACAGACACTGACCAGTAACAAACACCAGTAACAGGCACTGACCAGTAACAGACACCAGTAACAGACACTGACCAGTAACAGACACCGACCAGTAACAGACACTGACCAGTAACAGACACTGACCAGTAACAGACACTGACCAGTAACAGACACCGACCAGTAACAGACACCGACCAGTAACAGACACCGACCAGTAACAGACACTGACCAGTAACAGACACCGACCAGTAACAGACACTGACCAGTAACAAACACCAGTAACAGGCACTGACCAGTAACAGACACCAGTAACAGACACCGACCAGTAACAGACACCGACCAGTAACAGGCACTGACCAGTAACAGACACCAGTAACAGACACTGACCAGTAACAGACACCAGTAACAGACACTGACCAGTAACAGACACCGACCAGTAACAGACACTGACCAGTAACAGACACCAGTAACAGACACTGACCAGTAACAGACACCGACCAGTAACAGACACCGACCAGTAACAGACACCGACCAGTAACAGACACTGACCAGTAACAGACACTGACCAGTAACAGACACCAGTAACAGACACTGACCAGTAACAGACACTGACCAGTAACAGACACTGACCAGTAACAGACACCGACCAGTAACAAACACTGACCAGTAACAGACACTGACCAGTAACAGACACCGACCAGTAACAAACACTGACCAGTAACAGACACTGACCAGTAACAGACACCGACCAGTAACAAACACTGACCAGTAACAGACACCGACCAGTAACAGACACTGACCAGTAACAGGCTGCTGAGGCGGCTGCCTTCTTCTTCTTTGGTTGCGGCTGCTCGCTGTGATCGCTGCTCGGTCTCTTTGACGGTGAGACGTCGTCCACCTTCACCTGACTGCTGGAGGACGCCTGCAGACCTGAGACACACAGAGACACAGAGACACCTTACAGCTACCTGAGACACACAGAGACACAGAGACACCTTACAGCTACCTGAGACACACAGAGACACCTTACAGCTACCTGAGACACACAGAGACACCTTACAGCTACCTGAGACACAGAGAGACACAGAGACACCTTACAGCTACCTGAGACACAGAGAGACACCTTACAGCTACCTGAGACACACACAGAGACACCTTACAGCTACCTGAGACACACACAGAGACACCTTACAGCTACCTGAGACACACAGAGACACCTTACAGCTACCTGAGACACACAGAGACACCTTACAGCTACCTGAGACACAGAGACACCTTACAGCTACCTGAGACACACAGAGACACCTTACAGCTACCTGAGACACACAGAGACACCTTACAGCTACCTGAGACACAGAGACACCTTACAGCTACCTGAGACACACACAGAGACACCTTACAGCTACCTGAGACACACAGAGACACCTTACAGCTACCTGAGACACACAGAGACACCTTACAGCTACCTGAGACACAGAGACACCTTACAGCTACCTGAGACACACAGAGACACCTTACAGCTACCTGAGACACAGAGACACCTTACAGCTACCTGAGACACACAGAGAGACACACACATAGACACAGAGACACCTTACAGCTACCTGAGACACACAGAGACACCTTACAGCTACCTGAGACACAGAGACACCTTACAGCTACCTGAGACAGTAGTGTGGCGGTATGGTGAGAGTAGTGTGGTGGTATGGTGAGAGTAGTGTGGTGGTATGGTGAGAGTAGTGTGGTGGTATGGTGAGAGTAGTGTGGTGGTATGGTGAGAGTAGTGTGGCGGTATGGTGAGAGTAGTGTGGTGGTATGGTGAGAGTAGTCTGGTGGTATGGTGAGAGTAGTCTGGTGGTATGGTGAGAGTAGTGTGGTGGTATGGTGAGAGTAGTGTGGTGGTATGGTGAGAGTAGTGTGGTGGTATGGTGAGAGTAGTGTGGTGGTATGGTGAGAGTAGTGTGGTGGTATGGTGAGAGTAGTGTGGTGGTATGGTGAGAGTAGTGTGGTGGTATGGTGAGAGTAGTGTG
>CM046788.1:44067408-44094908 GCA_025617405.1 Perca schrenkii
ATTGGTTTATGTTAGGCAGACTAAAATGTTTTTTTTCTCAAACATGTCATGTCCTTTTGTCGACGATCCCGTTAATGAAAAAGCTGTATTAATTCACAGAGAGTTTACGTCGGGAGATGATATTGAGTCCCGAATATACTAGATGTTTTTTCATTTCCACATAACCGATTTGAGAGGTATTTTTTATTTTTTTTCTTATCCTTCCACTAGTTCAACATCGTGGACAGGCTTTAACATCCCAGCAGATTCTTTGTGTCGCATTACGTCTTTTGCAAACGGCAGTTTTCTTTATAACAGCAGCGGATCATACTGTAATAGTAAAGCCACTGTATGTGTATCTGTGTGTGTATCTGTGTGTGTATCTGTGTGTATTGGTGTGTAGTGGATCATACTGTAATAGTAAAGCCACTGTGTGTGTATCTGTGTGTGTGTATCTGTGTGTATTGGTGTGTATACGGATCATACTGTAATAGTAAAGCCACTGTGTGTGTATCTGTGTGTGTGTATCTGTGTGTATTGGTGTGTAGTGGATCATACTGTAATAGTAAAGCCACTGTGTGTGTATCTGTGTGTGTGTATCTGTGTGTATTGGTGTGTAGTGGATCATACTGTAATAGTAAAGCCACTGTATGTGTATCTGTGTGTGTGTATCTGTGTGTATCTGTGTGTATCTGTGTGTATCTGTGTGTGTGTATCTGTGTGTATCTGTGTGTGTGTATCTGTGTGTGTGTATCTGTGTGTATCTGTGTGTATTGGTGTGTATATGGATCATACTGTAATAGTAAAGCCACTGTATGCAGAGCCGTCAGAAAAGTGTGATCGCTCTGAAACGTTTTTTAAACGTGTTCCCTGGACACAAACCAGTGAGAGCCATTAAAAAGAAATAAATGATTATACTTATAATTCTGTTAATGATCATGGTGCTGCAGCCTCAGAATGGGAATAGTATAGTTTACTTTTTCGCCCGCAGGATTGCACCTGAATAAAATTATAGGTGTAGCCTACATTTCCAGTTTTCACCAGTAAAGTTAACAGTGATTAAATATGAAATTAATAAACTGTTAATGCCTACGCATTGACTCGAGCAGCAATTTTCTCCCACACCAATTCTCTCTCTTTTGCAGCAGCAGCCGCTGTCTTTTTTTTTTTTAATGAAATACATGTTCAAACCATAGACTGTTAATATCTATGGTTCAAACTCGCTGTTTGTGCGCATGAGTATTTCCGCCGACCCGTTTGTTTGTGGTTGTTACCATGGTGAATCGTAGAATCATGGCTCCATTCATACTGCCTTATGTGCACGCGCGTAACCCTGAGTGAACATACTCCGAGTTGATTGAACCAACTCATATCAGCTGTTCTGGAACCGAAAACTCAGAGTTTCTCATCTCGGGGTAAATCAACTCAGACATCAGGGTTAGACTCAGAGTTAGTTAAACCTCCTACCTGGAACGGACCCCTGGTTTAGATGAACCTAAACATTAGAACTAATAACATACTGCAGCAGGACCGAGTTTGACAGAGAAACAGAGATGAGACCCAGAGTCAGCTGATCTGTTCTTTAATGAGAGGAAACATTGTTAGCTACTTCTAATAAATACATAAATACATACATAAATACAGAGGTCATGATGTTTAGAGCTGCAGCAGGCCGAAGGCAGTCAGCAAGAAAAGAGGAGGGAAGGAAAGAAGGATGAAAGGAAGGAAGGAAGGATGAAAGGAATCAGCAGGATAAGTTCAATACAACAGCAACAAGAAGCTGATGAGACTGTCACGTTACCCGGTAGCCAATCAGAACTGAGTGACTCATCAGTTGTTTTTTTTTGCTTTGGATTTCGGCTGAAAATTATGCCGGCAAGAAGAGGCCGGAATAAGAGTAGAAACAAGAGTAGAAAACGATAGCCTGACCAGCCAGCCCCACATCCAGTTGTTGGGTCTGGGTCTGACCCACATCCATATGTTGGGTCTGGGTCTGACCCACATCCATATGTTGGGTCTGGGTCTGACCCACATCCAGTTGTTGGGTCTGGGAGCTCCCCATTGGTCAGGGCTCAATCTGAGGGGCGGGATCAACAGTTGTCTTTCAAATTCCCTCTGCTCCAATAGGATAGCTCTCCAACCAATCAGAGCAACACTAGCTGGTAGATTAAACTTTAAACTCCGAACACATCTTCCTTTTTTAAGAATGACTTCAGAGCCGTTCTTTGTTCTTTTCTCAAAGAAAAGCTGAACTCCAAGTCTTCCAGAAGACCTCTGTTCACCAGCAGCAGCAGCAGCCATAAGCCCCGAAAACGCCAAAACAAGAGTAGAAACAAGCGCTGAAAGAATCCAGCGGCCACAGTGGCTGATAGCTAAAAGAGTTAGTTAGTAGTACTGGAGTAATGTAGTACTTAAGTCAATCTATAGTACTTAGTAGATGTATAGTACTTTAGTAGATGTATAGTACTGTGTCTGTATTATTGTTATTATGGTAGAGTTATGGTTGATAATAGTTAAGAGGTACCAAGTTATAAGAATATTAATAAGAATATGAGGAAGTAGTAACAGTTTGTTCTGTAGTCCTCTTCCTGTGTTCTGTAGTTCTCTTCCTGTGTTCTGTAGTTCTCTTCCTGTTGGAGGCACTTTGTTTGTCTGGAGCCTCTGGATCTTCTTCAGCCACACATGGTCACGTAGAGCCACTGAGGAGAGAGAACAGTCTTTTACTTTGAAAAACCTGCCTTCCTGTTTCCTCTGTAGTGTAAACATGACTGAGCCAGTGATGCTATCGTGTGATTGGCTGGATGATTAAAATATAAACGTGTATATATGGGATGTTTGTTACCTCGACGATGTTCAGCTCGACACTTCCTGTCCCGTCTCTGTCCAGCTCCTGGAACGCCTCTGAGATTAAAAACACCACAGAAGAAGACATGAAACCTTGGAGTCGCTATGGTTATGTTTATGTTCACTTTGGGTCATATGTTTGATGTATCATCTCTTTTATATAGACCTTAGTGGTCCTCTAATACTGTATCAGAAGTCTCTTTTATATAGACCTTAGTGGTCCTCTAATACTGTATCTGAAGTCTCTTTATATAGACCTTAGTGGTCCCCTAATACTGTATCTGAAGTCTCTTTATATAGACCTTAGTGGTCCCCTAATACTGTATCTGAAGTCTCTTTTATATAGACCTTAGTGGTCCCCTAATACTGTATCTGAAGTCTCTTTTATATAGACCTTAGTGGTACCCCTAATACTGTATCTGAAGTCTCTTTTATATAGACCTTAGTGGTCCCCCTAATACTGTATCTGAAGTCTCTTTTATATAGACCTTAGTGGTCCCCTAATACTGTATCTGAAGTCTCTTTTATATAGACCTTAGTGGTCCCCCTAATACTGTATCTGAAGTCTCTTTTATATAGACCTTAGTGGTCCCTCTAATACTGTATCTGAAGTCTCTTTTATATAGACCTTAGTGGTCCCCCTAATACTGTATCTGAAGTCTCTTTTATATAGACCTTAGTGGTCCCCTAATACTGTATCTGAAGTCTCTTTTATATAGACCTTAGTGGTCCCCCTAATACTGTATCTGAAGTCTCTTTTATATAGACCTTAGTGGTCCCCTAATACTGTATCTGAAGTCTCTTTTATATAGACCTTAGTGGTCCCCTAATACTGTATCTGAAGTCTCTTTTATATAGACCTTAGTGGTCCCCCTAATACTGTATCTGAAGTCTCTTTTATATAGACCTTAGTGGTCCCCCTAATACTGTATCAGAAGTCTCTTTTATATAGACCTTAGTGGTCCCCTAATACTGTATCTGAAGTCTCTTTTATATAGACCTTAGTGGTCCCCCTAATACTGTATCTGAAGTCTCTTTTATATAGACCTTAGTGGTCCCCCTAATACTGTATCTGAAGTCTCTTTTATATAGACCTTAGTGGTCCCCTAATACTGTATCTGAAGTCTCTTTTATATAGACCTTAGTGGTCCCCCTAATACTGTATCTGAAGTCTCTTTTATATAGACCTTAGTGGTCCCTCTAATACTGTCTCTGAAGTCTCTTTTATATAGACCTTAGTGGTCCCCTAATACTGTATCTGAAGTCTCTTTTATATAGACCTTAGTGGTCCCCCTAATACTGTATCTGAAGTCTCTTTTATATAGACCTTAGTGGTCCCCCTAATACTGTATCTGAAGTCTCTTTATATAGACCTCAGTGGTCGCCTAATACTGTATCTGAAGTCTCTTTTATATAGACCTTAGTGGTCCTCTAATACTGTATATTAAGTCTCTTTTATATACCTGAGGTAACCTTGCTCCTTATGACCTCATAAGGAGTAGGTTCCTGATTGGTCCATCTGAGCTTTCATTTTCTCAAAGGCAGAGCAGGATACCCAGGGCTCAGTTTACACCTATCACCATTTCTAGCCACTGGGGGACCATAGGCAGGCTGGGGGAACTCATATTAATGTTAAAAAACCTCATAACCTCATAAAGTGACATAAGTGCCATGAGACCTTTAAAGGAACACGCCGACTTATTGGGAATTTAGCTTATTCACCGTAACCCCCAGAGTTAGACTAGTCCATACATACCCTTCTCATCTCCATGCGTGCTGTAATGCTGTCTGACGGCTCCAGCGGCATCAGGCCAGCACAGATCCTGCAGGTGAATGGTTCCAGTAATCCTACTGCTCCGAATAAGTGACAAAATAACACCAACATGTTCCTATTTACATGTTGTGATTTGTAGAGTCACAGCTTGTACAAAAAACAATGTAACATGAGACACAGCCGTCTTCTAACTGTAAACAAACCGGGAACTACATTCTCAGGCGGAAGAATATAGTACTTGGGAGGAGTGATATGCTCGCAGCAAGCCTGTCTGAGAATATAGTTCCCGGTTTGTTTACAGTTAGAAGACGGCTGTGTCTCATGTTACGTTGTTTTTTGTACACGCTGTGACTCTACAAATCACAACATGTAAATAGGAACATGTTGGCGTTATTTTGTCACTTCTGTCACAGTTTGGAGCAGCAGTCTAGTTGGAACCAGTTACCTGCAGGATCTGTGCTAGGCTAAGCTAATGCTGGAACCGTCAGGCACCGTTACAGCACGCACGGAGATGAGAAGGGTATGTATCGACTAGTCTAACTCTGGGGGTTATGGTGAATAAGCTAAATTCCCAATAAGTCGGCGTGTTCCTTTAAAGTCACCTAGTGCCTTACTGAACACGGGACACTGAACGCAGCATGGACCTATTGAACACGGGACCCTGAACGCAGCGTGAACCTACTGAACACGGGACCCTGAACGCAGCGTGAACCTACTGAACACGGGACCCTGAACGCAGCGTGAACCTACTGAACACGGGACCCTGAACGCAGCGTGAACCTACTGAACACGGGACCCTGAACGCAGCGTGAACCTACTGAACACGGGACCCTGAACGCAGCGTGAACCTACTGAACACGGGACCCTGAACACAGCGTGAACCTACTGAACACGGGACCCTGAACGCAGCGTGAACCTACTGAACACGGGACCCTGAACGCAGCGTGAACCTACTGAACATGGCCTCCAGTTTGACGAGGCAGCAGGTGAAGTTGTCGAAGTCGATGAGGTCGTTGTCGGCGTAGCGAGCCACCAGAGTCTGATACAGCTTGTTGTTCAGTCTGAATCCTGCAGACACACACACACACACACACACAGAGACACACACACACACACACACACACAAACACACACACACACACACACAGACAAACACACACACACCAATACACACACATACAGAGACACACACACACACACACACACACACACACATACAGAGACACACACACACAGACACGCACACACACCAATATCACATACACCGATACACACAGACACACACACACACACCAATACACACACACACACACCGACATGCACACACACACACACACACACACACACACACACACACACAGACATGCACACACACACACACACACACACACACACACACACACACACCAATACACACACACACACACACACGATACACACACACACACACACACACACAGACATGCACACACACACACACACACACACACACACACACACACAAACACCAATACACACACACACACACACACACACACACACACGATAAATAATTAGTAAATCAATAAATCTGATGACTAATCATTAACAAACAGCAGCAGGACTCACCGCCGTTCTCCATTGCCAGACGCATCTCGTAGGAACTCATACATCCAGATTTATCCAGATCAAACTCTCGGAAGATGCCCTGCACAGATCACAACGCTTCTGACTTTAAATACTAAAACACACATTAATGTTGCAACCACAGATTATTATGACAGTGGATTATCTTCTGGATGGATGGATTAGTTGTTTGGTCTCTAAAATGTCAGAAAATAGTGAAAAACATGGATCAGTGTTTCCCAAAGCCAAAGTTTTTGCCACTTTCTCCGAACTTTATTTCATCACTGAACAGCAGAAGGAATCCTTCTACTTCTACCTTCAGTGTAGCGATAGTGTCTCTCTGGACCCACCAGCCACTACAGTATAGTGATAGTGTCTCTCTGGACCCACCAGCCACTACAGTATAGTGATAGTGTCTCTCTGGACCCACCAGCCACTACAGTATAGTGATAGTGTCTCTCTGGACCCACCAGCCACTACAGTATAGTGATAGTGTCTCTCTGGACCCACCAGCCACTACAGTATAGTGATAGTGTCTCTCTGGACCCACCAGCCACTACAGTATAGTGATAGTGTCTCTCTGGACCCACCAGCCACTACAGTATAGTGATAGTGTCTCTAGACCCACCAGCCACTACAGTATAGTGATAGTGTCTCTAGACCCACCAGCCACTACAGTATAGTGATAGTGTCTCTAGACCCACCAGCCACTACAGTATAGTGATAGTGTCTCTAGACCCACCAGCCACTACAGTATAGTGATAGTGTCTCTCTGGACCCACCAGCCACTACAGTATAGTGATAGTGTCTCTAGACCCACCAGCCACTACAGTATAGTGATAGTGTCTCTAGACCCACCAGCCACTACAGTATAGTGATAGTGTCTCTCTGGACCCACCAGCCACTACAGTATAGTGATAGTGTCTCTAGACCCACCAGCCACTACAGTATAGTGATAGTGTCTCTAGACCCACCAGCCACTACAGTATAGTGATAGTGTCTCTAGACCCACCAGCCACTACAGTATAGTGATAGTGTCTCTCTGGACCCACCAGCCACTACAGTATAGTGATAGTGTCTCTCTGGACCCACCAGCCACTACAGTATAGTGATAGTGTCTCTAGACCCACCAGCCACTACAGTATAGTGATAGTGTCTCTAGACCCACCAGCCACTACAGTATAGTGATAGTGTCTCTAGACCCACCAGCCACTACAGTATAGTGATAGTGTCTCTAGACCCACCAGCCACTACAGTATAGTGATAGTGTCTCTAGACCCACCAGCCACTACAGTATAGTGATAGTGTCTCTAGACCCACCAGCCACTACAGTATAGTGATAGTGTCTCTAGACCCACCAGCCACTACAGTATAGTGATAGTGTCTCTAGACCCACCAGCCACTACAGTATAGTGATAGTGTCTCTAGACCCACCAGCCACTACAGTATAGTGATAGTGTCTCTCTGGACCCACCAGCCACTACAGTATAGTGATAGTGTCTCTCTGGACCCACCAGCCACTACAGTATAGTGATAGTGTCTCTCTGGACCCACCAGCCACTACAGTATAGTGATAGTGTCTCTGGACCCACCAGCCACTACAGTATAGTGATAGTGTCTCTCTAAACCCACCAGCCACTACAGTATAGTGATAGTGTCTCTCTGGACCCACCAGCCACTACAGTATAGTGATAGTGTCTCTAGACCCACCAGCCACTACAGTATAGTGATAGTGTCTCTAGACCCACCAGCCACTACAGTATAGTGATAGTGTCTCTCTGGACCCACCAGCCACTACAGTATAGTGATAGTGTCTCTCTGGACCCACCAGCCACTACAGTATAGTGATAGTGTCTCTCTGGACCCACCAGCCACTACAGTATAGTGATAGTGTCTCTCTGGACCCACCAGCCACTACAGTATAGTGATAGTGTCTCTCTAGACCCACCAGCCACTACAGTATAGTGATAGTGTCTCTCTGGACCCACCAGCCACTACAGTATAGTGATAGTGTCTCTAGACCCACCAGCCACTACAGTATAGTGATAGTGTCTCTCTGGACCCACCAGCCACTACAGTATAGTGATAGTGTCTCTCTGGACCCACCAGCCACTACAGTATAGTGATAGTGTCTCTCTAGACCCACCAGCCACTACAGTATAGTGATAGTGTCTCTCTGGACCCACCAGCCACTACAGTATAGTGATAGTGTCTCTCTGGACCCACCAGCCACTACAGTATAGTGATAGTGTCTCTAGACCCACCAGCCACTACAGTATAGTGATAGTGTCTCTCTGGACCCACCAGCCACTACAGTATAGTGATAGTGTCTCTCTGGACCCACCAGCCACTACAGTATAGTGATAGTGTCTCTAGACCCACCAGCCACTACAGTATAGTGATAGTGTCTCTAGACCCACCAGCCACTACAGTATAGTGATAGTGTCTCTAGACCCACCAGCCACTACAGTATAGTGATAGTGTCTCTCTGGACCCACCAGCCACTACAGTATAGTGATAGTGTCTCTCTGGACCCACCAGCCACTACAGTATAGTGATAGTGTCTCTCTGGACCCACCAGCCACTACAGTATAGTGATAGTGTCTCTCTAGACCCACCAGCCACTACAGTATAGTGATATTGTCTCTCTAGACCCACCAGCCACTACAGTATAGTGATAGTGTCTCTCTAAACCCACCAGCCACTACAGTATAGTGATAGTGTCTCTAGACCCACCAGCCACTACAGTATAGTGATAGTGTCTCTCTAGACCCACCAGCCACTACAGTATAGTGATAGTGTCTCTAGACCCACCAGCCACTACAGTATAGTGATAGTGTCTCTCTGGACCCACCAGCCACTACAGTATAGTGATAGTGTCTCTAGACCCACCAGCCACTACAGTATAGTGATAGTGTCTCTCTAGACCCACCAGCCACTACAGTATAGTGATAGTGTCTCTCTGGACCCACCAGCCACTACAGTATAGTGATAGTGTCTCTCTGGACCCACCAGCCACTACAGTATAGTGATAGTGTCTCTAGACCCACCAGCCACTACAGTATAGTGATAGTGTCTCTCTAGACCCACCAGCCACTACAGTATAGTGATAGTGTCTCTAGACCCACCAGCCACTACAGTATAGTGATAGTGTCTCTCTAAACCCACCAGCCACTACAGTATAGTGATAGTGTCTCTAGACCCACCAGCCACTACAGTATAGTGATAGTGTCTCTCTAAACCCACCAGCCACTACAGTATAGTGATAGTGTCTCTAGACCCACCAGCCACTACAGTATAGTGATAGTGTCTCTAGACCCACCAGCCACTACAGTATAGTGATAGTGTCTCTCTAGACCCACCAGCCACTACAGTATAGTGATAGTGTCTCTAGACCCACCAGCCACTACAGTATAGTGATAGTGTCTCTTTAAACCCACCAGCCACTACAGTATAGTGATAGTGTCTCTAGACCCACCAGCCACTACAGTATAGTGATAGTGTCTCTCTAGACCCACCAGCCACTACAGTATAGTGATAGTGTCTCTAGACCCACCAGCCACTACAGTATAGTGATAGTGTCTCTAGACCCACCAGCCACTACAGTATAGTGATAGTGTCTCTAGACCCACCAGCCACTACAGTATAGTGATAGTGTCTCTCTAGACCCACCAGCCACTACAGTATAGTGATAGTGTCTCTCTGGACCCACCAGCCACTACAGTATAGTGATAGTGTCTCTAGACCCACCAGCCACTACAGTATAGTGATAGTGTCTCTAGACCCACCAGCCACTACAGTATAGTGATAGTGTCTCTCGACCCACCAGCCACTACAGTATAGTGATAGTGTCTCTCTGGACCCACCAGCCACTACAGTATAGTGATAGTGTCTCTCTAGACCCACCAGCCACTACAGTATAGTGATAGTGTCTCTCTGGACCCACCAGCCACTACAGTATAGTGATAGTGTCTCTCTAGACCCACCAGCCACTACAGTATAGTGATAGTGTCTCTCTAGACCCACCAGCCACTACAGTATAGTGATAGTGTCTCTCTGGACCCACCAGCCACTACAGTATAGTGATAGTGTCTCTCTGGACCCACCAGCCACTACAGTATAGTGATAGTGTCTCTAGACCCACCAGCCACTACAGTATAGTGATAGTGTCTCTCTGGACCCACCAGCCACTACAGTATAGTGATAGTGTCTCTCGACCCACCAGCCACTACAGTATAGTGATAGTGTCTCTCTGGACCCACCAGCCACTACAGTATAGTGATAGTGTCTCTCTGGACCCACCAGCCACTACAGTATAGTGATAGTGTCTCTAGACCCACCAGCCACTACAGTATAGTGATAGTGTCTCTCTGGACCCACCAGCCACTACAGTATAGTGATAGTGTCTCTCTGGACCCACCAGCCACTACAGTATAGTGATAGTGTCTCTCTAGACCCACCAGCCACTACAGTATAGTGATAGTGTCTCTAGACCCACCAGCCACTACAGTATAGTGATAGTGTCTCTAGACCCACCAGCCACTACAGTATAGTGATAGTGTCTCTAGACCCACCAGCCACTACAGTATAGTGATAGTGTCTCTCTAGACCCACCAGCCACTACAGTATAGTGATAGTGTCTCTCTGGACCCACCAGCCACTACAGTATAGTGATAGTGTCTCTAGACCCACCAGCCACTACAGTATAGTGATAGTGTCTCTAGACCCACCAGCCACTACAGTATAGTGATAGTGTCTCTCTGGACCCACCAGCCACTACAGTATAGTGATAGTGTCTCTCTGGACCCACCAGCCACTACAGTATAGTGATAGTGTCTCTCTGGACCCACCAGCCACTACAGTATAGTGATAGTGTCTCTCTGGACCCACCAGCCACTACAGTATAGTGATAGTGTCTCTAGACCCACCAGCCACTACAGTATAGTGATAGTGTCTCTCTGGACCCACCAGCCACTACAGTATAGTGATAGTGTCTCTAGACCCACCAGCCACTACAGTATAGTGATAGTGTCTCTCTGGACCCACCAGCCACTACAGTATAGTGATAGTGTCTCTCTGGACCCACCAGCCACTACAGTATAGTGATAGTGTCTCTCTAGACCCACCAGCCACTACAGTATAGTGATAGTGCTCTCTGGACCCACCAGCCACTACAGTATAGTGATAGTGTCTCTCTGGACCCACCAGCCACTACAGTATAGTGATAGTGTCTCTAGACCCACCAGCCACTACAGTATAGTGATAGTGTCTCTCTGGACCCACCAGCCACTACAGTATAGTGATAGTGTCTCTCTGGACCCACCAGCCACTACAGTATAGTGATAGTGCTCTCTAGACCCACCAGCCACTACAGTATAGTGATAGTGTCTCTAGACCCACCAGCCACTACAGTATAGTGATAGTGTCTCTAGACCCACCAGCCACTACAGTATAGTGATAGTGTCTCTCTGGACCCACCAGCCACTACAGTATAGTGATAGTGTCTCTCTGGACCCACCAGCCACTACAGTATAGTGATAGTGTCTCTCTGGACCCACCAGCCACTACAGTATAGTGATAGTGTCTCTCTAGACCCACCAGCCACTACAGTATAGTGATAGTGTCTCTCTAGACCCACCAGCCACTACAGTATAGTGATAGTGTCTCTCTAGACCCACCAGCCACTACAGTATAGTGATAGTGTCTCTAGACCCACCAGCCACTACAGTATAGTGATAGTGTCTCTCTAAACCCACCAGCCACTACAGTATAGTGATAGTGTCTCTAGACCCACCAGCCACTACAGTATAGTAATAGTGTCTCTCTGGACCCACCAGCCACTACAGTATAGTGATAGTGTCTCTAGACCCACCAGCCACTACAGTATAGTGATAGTGTCTCTCTAGACCCACCAGCCACTACAGTATAGTGATAGTGTCTCTCTGGACCCACCAGCCACTACAGTATAGTGATAGTGTCTCTCTGGACCCACCAGCCACTACAGTATAGTGATAGTGTCTCTAGACCCACCAGCCACTACAGTATAGTGATAGTGTCTCTCTAGACCCACCAGCCACTACAGTATAGTGATAGTGTCTCTAGACCCACCAGCCACTACAGTATAGTGATAGTGTCTCTCTAGACCCACCAGCCACTACAGTATAGTGATAGTGTCTCTAGACCCACCAGCCACTACAGTATAGTGATAGTGTCTCTCTAGACCCACCAGCCACTACAGTATAGTGATAGTGTCTCTAGACCCACCAGCCACTACAGTATAGTGATAGTGTCTCTAGACCCACCAGCCACTACAGTATAGTGATAGTGTCTCTCTAGACCCACCAGCCACTACAGTATAGTGATAGTGTCTCTCTGGACCCACCAGCCACTACAGTATAGTGATAGTGTCTCTAGACCCACCAGCCACTACAGTATAGTGATAGTGTCTCTAGACCCACCAGCCACTACAGTATAGTGATAGTGTCTCTCTGGACCCACCAGCCACTACAGTATAGTGATAGTGTCTCTCTGGACCCACCAGCCACTACAGTATAGTGATAGTGTCTCTCTAGACCCACCAGCCACTACAGTATAGTGATAGTGTCTCTCTGGACCCACCAGCCACTACAGTATAGTGATAGTGTCTCTCTAGACCCACCAGCCACTACAGTATAGTGATAGTGTCTCTCTAGACCCACCAGCCACTACAGTATAGTGATAGTGTCTCTCTGGACCCACCAGCCACTACAGTATAGTGATAGTGTCTCTCTGGACCCACCAGCCACTACAGTATAGTGATAGTGTCTCTAGACCCACCAGCCACTACAGTATAGTGATAGTGTCTCTCTGGACCCACCAGCCACTACAGTATAGTGATAGTGTCTCTCTGGACCCACCAGCCACTACAGTATAGTGATAGTGTCTCTCTGGACCCACCAGCCACTACAGTATAGTGATAGTGTCTCTAGACCCACCAGCCACTACAGTATAGTGATAGTGTCTCTCTGGACCCACCAGCCACTACAGTATAGTGATAGTGCTCTCTGGACCCACCAGCCACTACAGTATAGTGATAGTGTCTCTCTAGACCCACCAGCCACTACAGTATAGTGATAGTGTCTCTAGACCCACCAGCCACTACAGTATAGTGATAGTGTCTCTAGACCCACCAGCCACTACAGTATAGTGATAGTGTCTCTAGACCCACCAGCCACTACAGTATAGTGATAGTGTCTCTAGACCCACCAGCCACTACAGTATAGTGATAGTGTCTCTAGACCCACCAGCCACTACAGTATAGTGATAGTGTCTCTAGACCCACCAGCCACTACAGTATAGTGATAGTGTCTCTAGACCCACCAGCCACTACAGTATAGTGATAGTGTCTCTAGACCCACCAGCCACTACAGTATAGTGATAGTGTCTCTAGACCCACCAGCCACTACAGTATAGTGATAGTGTCTCTAGACCCACCAGCCACTACAGTATAGTGATAGTGTCTCTAGACCCACCAGCCACTACAGTATAGTGATAGTGTCTCTCTGGACCCACCAGCCACTACAGTATAGTGATAGTGTCTCTAGACCCACCAGCCACTACAGTATAGTGATAGTGTCTCTCTGGACCCACCAGCCACTACAGTATAGTGATAGTGTCTCTAGACCCACCAGCCACTACAGTATAGTGATAGTGTCTCTCTAGACCCACCAGCCACTACAGTATAGTGATAGTGTCTCTCTGGACCCACCAGCCACTACAGTATAGTGATAGTGTCTCTCTGGACCCACCAGCCACTACAGTATAGTGATAGTGTCTCTAGACCCACCAGCCACTACAGTATAGTGATAGTGTCTCTCTGGACCCACCAGCCACTACAGTATAGTGATAGTGTCTCTCTAGACCCACCAGCCACTACAGTATAGTGATAGTGTTTCTCTGGACCCACCAGCCACTACAGTATAGTGATAGTGTCTCTAGACCCACCAGCCACTACAGTATAGTGATAGTGTCTCTAGACCCACCAGCCACTACAGTATAGTGATAGTGTCTCTCTGGACCCACCAGCCACTACAGTATAGTGATAGTGTCTCTCTGGACCCACCAGCCACTACAGTATAGTGATAGTGTCTCTCTAGACCCACCAGCCACTACAGTATAGTGATAGTGTCTCTCTGGACCCACCAGCCACTACAGTATAGTGATAGTGTCTCTCTAGACCCACCAGCCACTACAGTATAGTGATAGTGTCTCTCTAGACCCACCAGCCACTACAGTATAGTGATAGTGTCTCTCTGGACCCACCAGCCACTACAGTATAGTGATAGTGTCTCTGGACCCACCAGCCACTACAGTATAGTGATAGTGTCTCTGGACCCACCAGCCACTACAGTATAGTGATAGTGTCTCTAGACCCACCAGCCACTACAGTATAGTGATAGTGTCTCTCTGGACCCACCAGCCACTACAGTATAGTGATAGTGTCTCTCAGACCCACCAGCACCTACAGTATAGTGATAGTGTCTCTCTAGACCCACCAGCCACTACAGTATAGTGATAGTGTCTCTCTGGACCCACCAGCCACTACAGTATAGTGATAGTGTCTCTCTGGACCCACCAGCCACTACAGTATAGTGATAGTGTCTCTAGACCCACCAGCCACTACAGTATAGTGATAGTGTCTCTCTGGACCCACCAGCCACTACAGTATAGTGATAGTGTCTCTCTAGACCCACCAGCCACTACAGTATAGTGATAGTGTCTCTCTAGACCCACCAGCCACTACAGTATAGTGATAGTGTCTCTAGACCCACCAGCCACTACAGTATAGTGATAGTGTCTCTAGACCCACCAGCCACTACAGTATAGTGATAGTGTCTCTAGACCCACCAGCCACTACAGTATAGTGATAGTGTCTCTAGACCCACCAGCCACTACAGTATAGTGATAGTGTCTCTAGACCCACCAGCCACTACAGTATAGTGATAGTGTCTCTAGACCCACCAGCCACTACAGTATAGTGATAGTGTCTCTAGACCCACCAGCCACTACAGTATAGTGATAGTGTCTCTCTGGACCCACCAGCCACTACAGTATAGTGATAGTGTCTCTAGACCCACCAGCCACTACAGTATAGTGATAGTGTCTCTCTGGACCCACCAGCCACTACAGTATAGTGATAGTGTCTCTCTAGACCCACCAGCCACTACAGTATAGTGATAGTGTCTCTAGACCCACCAGCCACTACAGTATAGTGATAGTGTCTCTCTGGACCCACCAGCCACTACAGTATAGTGATAGTGTCTCTCTGGACCCACCAGCCACTACAGTATAGTGATAGTGTCTCTCTGGACCCACCAGCCACTACAGTATAGTGATAGTGTCTCTCTAGACCCACCAGCCACTACAGTATAGTGATAGTGTCTCTCTGGACCCACCAGCCACTACAGTATAGTGATAGTGTCTCTCTAGACCCACCAGCCACTACAGTATAGTGATAGTGTCTCTCTGGACCCACCAGCCACTACAGTATAGTGATAGTGTCTCTAGACCCACCAGCCACTACAGTATAGTGATAGTGTCTCTCTGGACCCACCAGCCACTACAGTATAGTGATAGTGTCTCTCTGGACCCACCAGCCACTACAGTATAGTGATAGTGTCTCTCTAGACCCACCAGCCACTACAGTATAGTGATAGTGTCTCTCTGGACCCACCAGCCACTACAGTATAGTGATAGTGTCTCTAGACCCACCAGCCACTACAGTATAGTGATAGTGTCTCTCTAGACCCACCAGCCACTACAGTATAGTGATAGTGTCTCTCTAGACCCACCAGCCACTACAGTATAGTGATAGTGTCTCTCTAGACCCACCAGCCACTACAGTATAGTGATAGTGTCTCTCTAGACCCACCAGCCACTACAGTATAGTGATAGTGTCTCTCTGGACCCACCAGCCACTACAGTATAGTGATAGTGTCTCTAGACCCACCAGCCACTACAGTATAGTGATAGTGTCTCTCTAGACCCACCAGCCACTACAGTATAGTGATAGTGTCTCTAGACCCACCAGCCACTACAGTATAGTGATAGTGTCTCTCTAGACCCACCAGCCACTACAGTATAGTGATAGTGTCTCTAGACCCACCAGCCACTACAGTATAGTGATAGTGTCTCTCTAGACCCACCAGCCACTACAGTATAGTGATAGTGTCTCTAGACCCACCAGCCACTACAGTATAGTGATAGTGTCTCTAGACCCACCAGCCACTACAGTATAGTGATAGTGTCTCTCTAGACCCACCAGCCACTACAGTATAGTGATAGTGTCTCTCTGGACCCACCAGCCACTACAGTATAGTGATAGTGTCTCTAGACCCACCAGCCACTACAGTATAGTGATAGTGTCTCTAGACCCACCAGCCACTACAGTATAGTGATAGTGTCTCTCTGGACCCACCAGCCACTACAGTATAGTGATAGTGTCTCTCTAGACCCACCAGCCACTACAGTATAGTGATAGTGTCTCTCTAGACCCACCAGCCACTACAGTATAGTGATAGTGTCTCTCTGGACCCACCAGCCACTACAGTATAGTGATAGTGTCTCTCTAGACCCACCAGCCACTACAGTATAGTGATAGTGTCTCTCTAGACCCACCAGCCACTACAGTATAGTGATAGTGTCTCTCTGGACCCACCAGCCACTACAGTATAGTGATAGTGTCTCTCTGGACCCACCAGCCACTACAGTATAGTGATAGTGTCTCTAGACCCACCAGCCACTACAGTATAGTGATAGTGTCTCTCTGGACCCACCAGCCACTACAGTATAGTGATAGTGTCTCTCTGGACCCACCAGCCACTACAGTATAGTGATAGTGTCTCTAGACCCACCAGCCACTACAGTATAGTGATAGTGTCTCTCTGGACCCACCAGCCACTACAGTATAGTGATAGTGTCTCTAGACCCACCAGCCACTACAGTATAGTGATAGTGTCTCTAGACCCACCAGCCACTACAGTATAGTGATAGTGTCTCTAGACCCACCAGCCACTACAGTATAGTGATAGTGTCTCTAGACCCACCAGCCACTACAGTATAGTGATAGTGTCTCTAGACCCACCAGCCACTACAGTATAGTGATAGTGTCTCTAGACCCACCAGCCACTACAGTATAGTGATAGTGTCTCTCTGGACCCACCAGCCACTACAGTATAGTGATAGTGTCTCTAGACCCACCAGCCACTACAGTATAGTGATAGTGTCTCTGGACCCACCAGCCACTACAGTATAGTGATAGTGTCTCTCTGGACCCACCAGCCACTACAGTATAGTGATAGTGTCTCTCTAGACCCACCAGCCACTACAGTATAGTGATAGTGTCTCTCTAGACCCACCAGCCACTACAGTATAGTGATAGTGTCTCTCTAGACCCACCAGCCACTACAGTATAGTGATAGTGTCTCTCTGGACCCACCAGCCACTACAGTATAGTGATAGTGTCTCTCTAGACCCACCAGCCACTACAGTATAGTGATAGTGTCTCTCTAGACCCACCAGCCACTACAGTATAGTGATAGTGTCTCTAGACCCACCAGCCACTACAGTATAGTGATAGTGTCTCTCTAGACCCACCAGCCACTACAGTATAGTGATAGTGTCTCTAGACCCACCAGCCACTACAGTATAGTGATAGTGTCTCTCAGACCCACCAGCCACTACAGTATAGTGATAGTGTCTCTCTGGACCCACCAGCCACTACAGTATAGTGATAGTGTCTCTCTAGACCCACCAGCCACTACAGTATAGTGATAGTGTCTCTCTAGACCCACCAGCCACTACAGTATAGTGATAGTGTCTCTCTGGACCCACCAGCCACTACAGTATAGTGATAGTGTCTCTCTAGACCCACCAGCCACTACAGTATAGTGATAGTGTCTCTCTAGACCCACCAGCCACTACAGTATAGTGATAGTGTCTCTCTGGACCCACCAGCCACTACAGTATAGTGATAGTGTCTCTCTGGACCCACCAGCCACTACAGTATAGTGATAGTGTCTCTCTAGACCCACCAGCCACTACAGTATAGTGATAGTGTCTCTCTGGACCCACCAGCCACTACAGTATAGTGATAGTGTCTCTCTGGACCCACCAGCCACTACAGTATAGTGATAGTGTCTCTCTGGACCCACCAGCCACTACAGTATAGTGATAGTGTCTCTAGACCCACCAGCCACTACAGTATAGTGATAGTGTCTCTCTAGACCCACCAGCCACTACAGTATAGTGATAGTGTCTCTAGACCCACCAGCCACTACAGTATAGTGATAGTGTCTCTAGACCCACCAGCCACTACAGTATAGTGATAGTGTCTCTCTGGACCCACCAGCCACTACAGTATAGTGATAGTGTCTCTCTAGACCCACCAGCCACTACAGTATAGTGATAGTGTCTCTCTGGACCCACCAGCCACTACAGTATAGTGATAGTGTCTCTAGACCCACCAGCCACTACAGTATAGTGATAGTGTCTCTAGACCCACCAGCCACTACAGTATAGTGATAGTGTCTCTAGACCCACCAGCCACTACAGTATAGTGATAGTGTCTCTAGACCCACCAGCCACTACAGTATAGTGATAGTGTCTCTCTGGACCCACCAGCCACTACAGTATAGTGATAGTGTCTCTAGACCCACCAGCCACTACAGTATAGTGATAGTGTCTCTCTGGACCCACCAGCCACTACAGTATAGTGATAGTGTCTCTCTGGACCCACCAGCCACTACAGTATAGTGATAGTGTCTCTAGACCCACCAGCCACTACAGTATAGTGATAGTGTCTCTCTGGACCCACCAGCCACTACAGTATAGTGATAGTGTCTCTCTGGACCCACCAGCCACTACAGTATAGTGATAGTGTCTCTAGACCCACCAGCCACTACAGTATAGTGATAGTGTCTCTCTGGACCCACCAGCCACTACAGTATAGTGATAGTGTCTCTCTGGACCCACCAGCCACTACAGTATAGTGATAGTGTCTCTCTGGACCCACCAGCCACTACAGTATAGTGATAGTGTCTCTAGACCCACCAGCCACTACAGTATAGTGATAGTGTCTCTAGACCCACCAGCCACTACAGTATAGTGATAGTGTCTCTAGACCCACCAGCCACTACAGTATAGTGATAGTGTCTCTCTAGACCCACCAGCCACTACAGTATAGTGATAGTGTCTCTAGACCCACCAGCCACTACAGTATAGTGAGCGTGTCTCTTCTTCTACTACAGTATAGTGAGCGTGTCTCTTCTTCTACTACAGTATAGTGAGCGTGTCTCTTCTACTACAGTATAGTGAGCGTGTCTCTTCTTCTACTACAGTATAGTGAGCGTGTCTCTTCTTCTACTACAGTATAGTGAGCGTGTCTCTCTGGACTCACCAGCCACTTCAGGATCTTGTTCCAGAGAATCTGAAACTCCAGCAGACCGAGCCGAGCGCTGCCGTCTTTCTGAGCCAGAGTCAAGGTAACAACAATCACATTCAGTTATATCTTCAACAACCAATCACATTCACTTATATCTTCAACAACCAATCACATTCAATTATATCTTCAACAACCAAACACATTCACTTATAACTTCAACAACCAATCACATTCAATTATAACTTCAACAACCAATCACATTCACTTATATCTTCAACAATCACATTCACTTATACAGTATCTTCAAACTTTAAAAAGGACCGACAAATAAGATCCGGACTCTTAACATCTTTAGATGTCAGTGTTTACCCTTTTTTTCATCTTTGTTATTCCTTAGGTTACAGCTCGCCTTTTTGTCACTTTTTGCCAATTTTTTGTCACCTTTCTTTGTCGTCTTTTTGTTGCTTTTTGTTGCCTTTTTTCGGAGAAAGGGGCTCCTGGCGTGCGTTAAACCGTTGAAAAAAAAAACATAACTACAGTACAAACCAGAGATGGAAAGTAACAATTACATTCACTCCCGTTGTAAATGAGTAGTTTTTAAAGTAATTTTACTTTTTAAAATCTGTACTTCTACATTTACGTAAGTATGTTTTGTTTGAAGTTTTCAATCCCATCTGTGACTGAGAAAATAAAAGCAGGAGGGAGACGGAGAAGTCAGAAAACTGACTGAAGTTGACCCTGACTCTTCACACCTCACTACATGTGGTCGACATGTTTAGTTTGTAAAATGTGTTTTTTGCTAAACTAATTTTGGCTTTTTCCGATTTTATTTGACGCAACCTTCTTACGCTTTTGTACCCCTGTTTAGGAATGGATTTAACAGAGGTTTTTCAGATTGAGGATACGTCCATGAGTCCGACCATGCCTCTGCAGGACTCCATGCTGAAACCATCCGTCTGCAGGTCTCGGTCTGGAAAACACCACAGAAGAAGAAGTTACACAGCATTTAGATTCTCTTCATATTCACACAAACTTACAGGGGAACTACGGTGTCTATGTCTCCATGTTTGTGTCTGAGTGTCTGATGAGAACAACAATCTCTGAAACTGGTCCAGTATTAAACCAGAACCGAGCTGTAATGTAACCCTACAGGACTAATGTTCAGCAGCAGTTAGAGTCACTACAAGTTCTGTTGTTGCTGCTGACAGACTCACATTATTATTCTAAGTGTCTGACAACATTATGGGATGGATCCCTACAGAGATAGACCTTTTAGTTAAAGAGTAAGATCCTTTTAGTTTAACATGAAACAGCCCCGAAATCCCCATCACCAAACTCCACCAGACTCCATGTAAATAATCAGGACTTTTATCATCGTAAAAAACACACTTCATTCAAAGTGGACAGAAACTAAAAACTACCAAAAGCCGTCTTGGTTCATCTTTCCACTGTTATAACAATCACCACTCTGGTTTGGTTGAAATAAACCCTTAATTCACCCATTTACATGTGGAGATATGCTGGCTCTATACACGCTAAAAGTCCTGATTATTTACATGGAGTCTGGTGGAGATATGCTGGCTCTATACACGCTAAAAGTCCTGATTATTTACATGGAGTCTGGTGGAGATATGCTGGCTCTATACACACTAAAAGTCCTGATTATTTACATGGAGTCTGGTGGAGATATGCTGGCTCTATACACGCTAAAAGTCCTGATTATTTACATGGAGTCTGGTGGAGATATGCTGGCTCTATACATGCTAAAAGTCCTGATTATTTACATGGAGTCTGGTGGAGATATGCTGGCACTATACACGCTAAAAGTCCTGATTATTTACATGGAGTCTGGTGGAGATATGCTGGCTCTATTCATGCTAAAAGTCCTGATTATTTACATGGAGTCTGGTGGAGATATGCTGGCTCTATACATGCTAAAAGTCCTGATTATTTACATGGAGTCTGGTGGAGATATGCTGGCACTATACACGCTAAAAGTCCTGATTATTTACATGGAGTCTGGTGGAGATATGCTGGCTCTATTCATGCTAAAAGTCCTGATTATTTACATGGAGTCTGGTGGAGATATGCTGGCTCTATACATGCTAAAAGTCCTGATTATTTACATGGAGTCTGGTGGAGATATGCTGGCACTATGCATGCTAAAAGTTCTGATTATTTACATGGAGTCTGGTGGGAGTCAGAACTTACGTTTGGACACGACTCGGTTTAGGATGGTCCGCAGCTCCCGCACTGAGATCTCCATATCCTGCAGACATGTGAGGATATCACAGCAGCTAATAGGCATGTTTCTCTCTGTATCTATTACAGTATATATATTATATATACTATATAGGATATATGAGAGTATATATATAATATATTAGAGTATGTATATGATATATTAGAGTATGTGTTGTATATATTAGTATGTATTGTGTATATTAG
The DNA here is from genome assembly GCA_025617405.1 of Perca schrenkii. Taxonomy (NCBI): domain Eukaryota; kingdom Metazoa; phylum Chordata; class Actinopteri; order Perciformes; family Percidae; genus Perca; species Perca schrenkii. Next base: position 44,089,479 of record CM046788.1, read on the forward strand.
AGTATGTATTGTGTATATTACAGTATGTATTGTGTATATTACAGTATATATATGATATATTAGTATGTATTGTATAGGTTACAGTATGTATTGTGTAAATTATAGTATGTATTGTGTATATTAGAGTATATATATGATATATTAGAGTATGTATTGACTGTATTAGAGTGTGTATTGTGTATATTAGAATATGTATTGTATACATTAGAGTATATATATATGATATATTAGAGTATGTATTGTATGTATTAGAGTGTGTATTGTATATATTACAGTATATATTGGGTATATTAGAGTATGTATTGACTGTATTAGAGTGTGTATTGTGTATATTAGAGTATGTATTGTATACATTAGAGTATATATATATATGATATATTAGAGTATGTATTGTATGTATTAGAGTGTGTTTTGTATATATTACAGTATATATTGTGTATATTAGAGTATATATTGTGTATATTAGAGTATATATTGTGTATATTGTGACTCACGTCACCAGACAGCTGAGCAAACATGGATCTGAAGGAATCGTCAATGTCGCTGTCAGAGATTTCCTCCTGAGGGTCAAAGGTCACCAGTCACATTATCAAAGGTCACCAGTCACATTATCAAAGGTCACCAGACACATTATCAAAGGTCACCAGACACATTATCAAAGGTCACCAGAAACATTATCAAAGGTCACCAGACACATTATCAAAGGTCACCAGACACATTATCAAAGGTCACCAGTCACATTATCAAAGGTCACCAGTCACATTATCAAAGGTCACCAGACACATTATCATAGGTCACCAGCCACATTATCAAAGGTCACCAGTCAAGGTCACCAGTCACATTATCAAAGGTCACCAGTCACATTATCAAAGGTCACCAGACACATTATCAAAGGTCACCAGACACATTATCAAAGGTCACCAGTCACATTATCAAAGGTCACCAGTCACATTATCAAAGGTCACCAGACACATTATCAAAGGTCACCAGACACATTATCAAAGGTCACCAGTCAAGGTCACCAGTCACATTATCAAAGGTCACCAGTCACATTATCAAAGGTCACCAGACACATTATCAAAGGTCACCAGCCACATTATCAAAGGTCACCAGACACATTATCAAAGGTCACCAGACACATTATCAAAGGTCACCAGTCACATTATCAAAGGTCACCAGTCACATTATCAAAGGTCACCAGACACATTATCATAGGTCACCAGCCACATTATCAAAGGTCACCAGTCAAGGTCACCAGTCACATTATCAAAGGTCACCAGACACATTATCAAAGGTCACCAGACACATTATCAAAGGTCACCAGAAACATTATCAAAGGTCACCAGTCAAGGTCACCAGTCACATTATCAAAGGTCACCAGTCACATTATCAAAGGTCACCAGTCACATTATCAAAGGTCACCAGTCACATTATCAAAGGTCACCAGACACATTATCATAGGTCACCAGCCACATTATCAAAGGTCACCAGTCAAGGTCACCAGTCACATTATCAAAGGTCACCAGACACATTATCAAAGGTCACCAGACACATTATCAAAGGTCACCAGAAACATTATCAAAGGTCACCAGTCACATTATCGAAGGTCACCAGAAACATTATCAAAGGTCACCAGAAACATTATCAAAGGTCACCAGTCACATTATCAAAGGTCACCAGACACATTATCAAAGGTCACCAGACACATTATCAAAGGTCACCAGAAACATTATCAAAGGTCACCAGACACATTATCAAAGGTCACCAGACACATTATCAAAGGTCACCAGACACATTATCAAAGGTCACCAGTCACATTATCAAAGGTCACCAGAAACATTATCAAAGGTCACCAGACACATTATCAAAGGTCACCAGACACATTATCAAAGGTCACCAGAAACATTATCAAAGGTCACCAGACACATTATCAAAGGTCACCAGACACATTATCAAAGGTCACCAGACACATTATCATAGGTCACCAGCCACATTATCAAAGGTCACCAGTCAAGGTCACCAGTCACATTATCAAAGGTCACCAGTCACATTATCAAAGGTCACCAGTCACATTATCAAAGGTCACCAGACACATTATCAAAGGTCACCAGTCACATTATCGAAGGTCACCAGTCAAGGTCACCAGTCACATTATCAAAGGTCACCAGTCACATTATCAAAGGTCACCAGTCACATTATCAAAGGTCACCAGACACTAGGGCTGCCACCTCTTAGTCGATTAGTCGACTAATCGGTCGTTTTGGTCTTAGTCGACTAAGATTTCTTTAGTCGATTAATCATTTTTTATGCTTATTCATGCTTAATTACTCATTTCCAAGAAACTCATGAGCACATTTCTGGTAAACACAAGATTTAAAGTGGTGCTTTTGCAGGATTAATTGTGGAGAAACTCAGTTTTACAGATGGTTAATTAACTACATTTATATTGTGCTTTTCTAGTCTTAACCACCTCTCAAAGCGCACAGCTCTGTCAATTAAATCAACTAATCGATTAGTTGACAAAATCCTATAAGTGTTAGTCGACTAAGAATTTCTTTAGTCGAGGACAGCCCTACCAGACACATTATCAAAGGTCACCAGTCACATTATCAAAGGTCACCAGACACATTATCAAAGGTCACCAGACACATTATCAAAGGTCACCAGAAACATTATCAAAGGTCACCAGTCACATTATCAAAGGTCACCAGTCACATTATCAAAGGTCACCAGTCACATTATCAAAGGTCACCAGTCTATCAAAGGTCACCAGACACATTATCAAAGGTCACCAGTCACATTATCAAAGGTCACCAGTCACATTATCAAAGGTCACCAGTCACATTATCAAAGGTCACCAGACACATTATCAAAGGTCACCAGTCACATTATCAAAGGTCACCAGTCACATTATCAAAGGTCACCAGCCACATTATCAAAGGTTTATTATCAAAGGTCACCAGCCACATTATCAAAGGTCACCAGTCACATTATCAAAGGTCACCAGTCACATTATCAAAGGTCACCAGTCACATTATCAAAGGTCACCAGTCACATTATCAAAGGTCACCAGTCACATTATCAAAGGTCACCAGCCACATTATCAAAGGTTTATTATCAAAGGTCACCAGCCACATTATCAAAGGTCACCAGTCATATTATCAAAGGTCACCAGTCACATTATCAAAGGTCACCAGTCACATTATCAAAGGTCACCAGTCACATTATCAAAGGTCACCATGATATTATATAAATAAGATAATAATAATAATAATAATAATAATAATATACTGTGTTTATGTAAATGTTTAGTTTTACCTCTTCTTCAAAGTTAGCCTCCACGTCATCGTCCATCTCACTGCAGAGATAGACATGTCATCAGACAGACAGGCAGAGAGACAGACAGGCAGAGTGACAGACAAACAGGCAGAGAGACAGACAAGCAGAGAGACAGACAGACAGCCAGACAAGCAGAATGACAGAGAGGCAGAGAGACAGACAAACAGGCAGAGAGACAGACAAGCAGAGAGACAGACAAACAGGCAGAGAGACAGACAAGCAGAGAGACAGACAGGCAGAGAGACAGACAAACAGACAAGCAGAGAGACAGACAAACAGGCAGAGAGACAGACAGACAGACAGGCAAAGAACCAGAAAGAGAGACAGAGAGAGAGAGAGGAAAACAGACAGAGAGGAAGGTAGGCAGAGAGACAGACAGGCAGATAGACATGTCATCAGACAGACAGGCAGACAGACAGGCAGAGAGACAGACAGAGAGAGGAAAACAGACAGACAGACAGACAGACAGGCAGAGAGACAGACAGACTCACTGTGTGTCTGCCTGTTTCTCGGTGAAGACTCTCAGGACGAAGTCGGCCTCCTTGGCGGGTTCGAAGGTTGAGGGGACGATGAGGTAATCTCCCGGAGGGAGGCGGAGCCTGGCGCTCACCTCCCGCAGGTTGATGAAGGTCTCAGAGCGCGCACACGACGCATTACGCAGGAAGAAGTCCTTCTTCATGTGGACACTGGGACAGCCGCGCAGCTGACAGACAGGCAGACAGACAGACAGACAGACAGACAGGCAGAGAGACAGACAAGCAGACAGGTAAACAGATAAATAAAGTTACCATTTCAACATGAAACCCTACTTACCTAAATAAATCATAGTAGAAGTTAGGGCTAAACAACATATCCTGTTATGTATTGTTGGGTTTATATCAATATCAACCAAACACAGCCAGACAGTTTCTGCCAAAATCAGATGTCCAACATCTTCGTCCAACATCGTTATCGCGGTACTCAACACGTTATAGTTGTCGTATAGTATCCTCACATGGTGCAGCCCTAGTACAAGTACACAATCAACAGATTAGCAAGATACTGTAGGTATTCTAAAGAAGTAGTAAAGAAGGACAGACAGGACAGGAGAGAGAGGCTAAATGATGCTCTGCAGGATCTAGTCCATGATCCTGCTAACTGGGAAGAAGTTCTCTTACAGGCTTTATGTATATAATCAGATAATATGGCAAATATGTGGTTATGGAAAAGTGAAGTATCTGTTGTTGTAAGTTTATTTGATTAGGACAATGCACATTAATCAACATTTCTGTAAATGACCATTCCATATGGCTTGTACTTAAGCTCTGTCTGAATTATCTATATGACTTGTAGGTTCGGCATAATGATGATCCAAATGAACATAGGAAACGGCCACAGGAAACATCTGGGAAGCATTACCCGTGAGGCCTCATCTTCATTATAGAGGGGTCTTTGTTGGACATGCGCCAATTAGTTAAATTATCAGCAGAACTTTAGTGACCATATTGGAGGACTGGATCTGTCACTCTCCGAGCTTCTGCAGGAGCTTGTAAATTGATGCTGAATTCTTTGATGTAAATAAACCTTTATAATCAAGAACGATGTCCGCGGATTCCTCTCCATACAGCATTACAGCATCGCTACTAAATACACCACAAAAGCCATTTCATTATATCCCTGTGCTGTACCATGCCTATCTGAGGGGGTCCTGTGTTAGTATCATCAGGGAGTAAAGAACATGTTACCTAGCAACAGTAAAGATGGCCAGGTCACCTGACTACAGGTCACATTAAAGGTGAATGTTACCTAGCAACAGTAAAGAGGGACAGGTCACCTGACTACAGGTCACATTAAAGGTGAATGTTACCTAGCAACAGTAAAGAGGGACAGACTCACCTCCTCAGGAATCTGTGATGGAGAAGAAACACAAAAGAAGAAAAGTCACTAAACTAAAACACGCTACCACATCAAAATACAACAGCTGATGAAAGCTGTAACCATGGTGACCTGGTAGACGGCGAAGCCGATGGTGTGCGTGTCCTGGCCGCCGCGGCGGAAACGTCGGCGGTCCTTCTGCATCAGCGCCACCAGGAAGCTGCAGGCCGCCTCGTC
>CM046788.1:44099908-44109908 GCA_025617405.1 Perca schrenkii
GGCTGTTCTTACTTGGCCTAAGGGTTAGGGGCCGTGAACAGGAGGTTGTGGGTTTGAATCCCTGGCTGGTCTTACTTGGCGTAGGCTTTCTCCAGCAGAGCGCTCCAGAACTCCCTCCCCTCGGCCGAGTGGACGAACAGCAACTCTCCATCTTTAACCGGCAGACGGTCGTCAATCACCACGTCCACCCACTCCCCAAACTGCCAGAACTACAGACACACAGACAGACAGACAGGCAGGCAGGCAGACAGAGAGACAGGCAGGGAGAGAGACAGACAGGCAGACATAAATGTATCAGAAAATCTGAGTCAAAAGTGTGAAAAAAAAACAAAAAGTCAGTCAATCACAAACATATCAATATAATTGAATTTAAAGTAACTTCTGTCTGTAAACCATCCTTCTCTTTGTTTTTAAAGGACCCATGGCATGAAAATGTTACTTTATGAGGTTTTTTAACATTAATATGAGTTCCCCCAGCCTGCCTATGGTCCCCCAGTGGCTAGAAATGGTGATAGGTGTAAACCGAGCCCTGGGTATCCTGCTCTGCCTTTGAGAAAATGAAAGCTCAGATGGACCAATCAGGAATCTTCTCCTTATGAGGTCATAAGGAGCAAGGTTACCTCAGGTATATAAAAGAGACTTAATATACAGTATTAGAGGACCACTAAGGTCTATATAAAAGAGACTTCAGATACAGTATTAGGGGACCACTAAGGTCTATATAAAAGAGACTTCAGATACAGTATTAGGGGACCACTAAGGTCTATATAAAAGAGACTTCAGATACAGTATTAGGAGACCGCTAAGGTCTATATAAAAGAGACTTCAGATACAGTATTAGGGGACCACTAAGGTCTATATAAAAGAGACTTCAGATACAGTATTAGGGGACCACTAAGGTCTATATAAAAGAGACTTCAGATACAGTATTAGGAGACCGCTAAGGTCTATATAAGAGACTTCAGATACAGTATTAGGGGACCACTAAAGTCTATATAAAAGAGACTTCAGATACAGTATTAGGGGACCACTAAGGTCTATATAAAAGCATCCAAAGAGCACCGTGTCATGGGACCTTTAAAGACAGAAACATAAACTCCAGCCTTGAACGCATCACGAGCAGGTGGTGTCTCACCTGGAAGTGGAAGATGCCGGCATAGTCGTGGCCGAAGTTCTGACCGTGAGGAACGACGCGATGCAGCAGACGTTCGTTCAGAGTCAGAGAACCGATGGCAGCGAGCAGCCAGCAGTCTCCTGGAAAACATCCAGAAACATCCAGAGTTACTCTGCTTCTGACTGGCTAGTAGTCCTTTCGTAGGTACTGTCAGGGCCCTCATACTCTGCTTCTGACTGGCTAGTAGTCCTTACCTAGCTACTGTCAGGGCCCTCATACTCTGCTTCTGACTGGCTAGTAGTCCTTACCTAGCTACTGTCAGGGCACGCCCTCATACTCTGCTTCTGACTGGCTAGTAGTCCTTACCTAGGTACTGTCAGGGCACTCCCTCATACTCTGCTTCTGACTGGCTAGTAGTCCTTACCTAGGTACTGTCAGGGCACGCCCTCATACTCTGCTTCTGACTGGCTAGTAGTCCTTACCTAGGTACTGTCAGGGCACTCCCTCATACTCTGCTTCTGACTGGCTAGTAGTCCTTACCTTGGTACTGTCAGGGCCCTCATACTCTGCTTCTGACTGGCTAGTAGTCCTTACCTAGGTACTGTCAGGCCACGCCCTCATACTCTGCTTCTGACTGGCTAGTAGTCCTTACCTAGGTACTGTCAGGGCACTCCCTCATACCCTGCTTCTGACTGGCTAGTAGTCCTTACCTTGGTACTGTCAGGGCCCTCATACTCTGCTTCTGACTGGCTAGTAGTCCTTACCTAGGTACTGTCAGGGCACGCCCTCATACTCTGCTTCTGACTGGCTAGTAGTCCTTACCTAGGTACTGTCAGGGCCCTCATACTCTGCTCTTGACTGGCTAGTAGTCCTTACCTAGGTACTGTCAGGGCCCTCATACTCTGCCTCTGACTGGCTGGTAGTCCTTACCTAGGTACTGTCAGGGCCCTCATACTCTGCTTCTGACTGGCTAGTAGTCCTTACCTAGGTACTGTCAGGGCACGCCCTCATACTCTGCTTCTGACTGGCTAGTAGTCCTTACCTAGGTACTGTCAGGGTCCTCATACTCTGCTTCTGACTGGCTAGTAGTCCTTACCTAGGTACTGTCAGGGTCCTCATACTCTGCTTTTGACTGGCTAGTAGTCCTTACCTAGGTACTGTCAGGACGCGCCCTCATACTCTGCTTCTGACTGGCTAGTAGTCCTGACCTAGCTACTGCGCATACTGGTTCATTAATTCATTAAAATGAATAATGTATCATTGAGGTGAATAATTGTCATGAGCACTTTAAGGAGGTTACTTCCTCAACTAAAGACGCAAAAGAGAAGGGAAGAGTAAAGGATGCCTAGGCTACATGTGTGCTGACTCAGATATAAAGTCGAACCAAACAAGAGTAAATAGATGAAAGTAATACAGAAAGCCGGAGAGCCTTACTGTAATATATTCCTTTATATTTTATATTTGGATTGTAATCTATGTTTCCCTTTACAAAAAGATATTTCCAGCATATTGATTCAGAAAAAGGTAGAAATAGGTGCATACAAATTCACCTGAATGCAGGAAATGAAGTGTTCAAAATCTTCTGCAGGAGGACCCCCAGATCCCCCCCCCCATCATAAGTCACCATGCACATCTGGAACCAAAACCTTGGCCTTTAGGTTGCCAGACCAGTTATGATTAGACCGAATGTTGGTGCCATCTAACTAACATCTACAAACTGGCCAGCTGAAATTAACATACACCGACTATTACCAAGCTGGGAAAGCCAAGTGCAGTTTAGCATTGCATTCAGTTTATTTAAATGGATCCGGGCTAAGTCCTGAACCTCCTCTAGTCCTGGAAACACCCCTGTGCAGTACGACAAAAATATGGAGTTTTCTGAAAATCAAACCATGTAACGTATGTATGTAATGAGCATAATATGAGCACTTTAATGCTTACACTTCATCTGCTTCGTGGAGATAATCTTCAGACGGCCATGATTGGACGAGCAGATGTTTGGGAATGTTTACAGGAAACGTTTGTTAACGTCTCCTCCCTGATGTCTCCTCCCTAATGTCTCCTCCCTAATGTCTCCTCCCTAATGTCTCCCGTATCCTGAACAGACTCTGAGGGTCTCTGGGGACACGCTAAAGCTAAGCTAACGACAACAACAGCATTAAGCTGCTAATGTTTCCTGCTGACGGAGCCTCAGACCGTTCTCAGATCAATAACCGATCGTTACGGTCGGAGTGCTACCTTCAGGCGCTGTGGGAAGATCCTGTTACGCCTCGTCAGCAAATGCAACTTGGAACAGTGGCATCGTACGTAAAACAGCGGAAACCCATCAGGAAATGTTATAAACATTATGAATAATAGATTATTTAAGGAAACACCTAGCGCTGCCTGACAAATGTCTCTGTCTGTCTGCCTTTCTGCCTGCCTTTCTGCCTGTCTGTCTGTCTTTCTCTCTCTCTCTCTGTCTGTCTGTCTGTCTGTCTGTAAGAAAACTTTATTTATACTTTATTTATATAGCACCATTGAGGGGTCACAAAGTGCTTTACAGTGAGAAACAAACGAGTTCTGGGAAGGATAAAAGGTCTTGACTTGAAGACCTCAGAGAGCGACCAGGAGTGTGTGCGTGCAATAGATCCTGGCTGTAGGAGGGAGCTTGGTCATGTAAGGCTCTATAGGTAATGGTTAAGATTTTAACATGCACTCTAAAACCAATCAGTAGCCAGTGAAGAGCCTTTAACACAGGAGTAATGTGCTATCTCCTGCTGGTCTTAGATACAAGTCTTGCTGCTGCATTCTGTACGACTGGCAGTTTGTCCATGGATGATTTGTTTAAACAAGTGTACAGTACATTGCAATAATCCAAACGTGAAGAAATAAAAGCATGAACAAGCATCTCCATCTCTTTTTTAGAAACCACAGATCTAATTTTAGCAATGTTCCTGAGATGGAGAAAACAGGAACGAACCACAGACCTCACATGACACACACAGATTTGTCAAAAATGACACCCAGATTTCGCCCAGCATTACAGTCAGAGAGTGATAGAGTCCCAACGACCTGCCTAATCCTAGGGGTGATGTTGTCAGGAGCAAAGATCATCACCTCAGTTTTGTCTGAATTTAGTTGCAAGAAATTGTCAGCCAATTTTTTAATGGAGGCTAAACAGTTGTGCAACAAGGACAGTTTGTCTAACCTATCAGGGCTAAAAGATAAATATAATTGGATGTCATCAGCATAACAATGGTAAGATATTTCTTCAAAACTACCAATAATCTTACCAAGAGGAGGCATATACAGGCTGAATAGCAAGGGGCCAAGCACAGAGCCTTGGGGCACACCACAAGACAGAGGAGCAGAGTCTGACAGGTATGTTATATGGACACAGAGAACCTCCTGTCTCAAAGATAGGAAGAAAACCAGTCCAGAGCTGATCCAGTAATGCCCACCGTTGTTTTCAGTCCATCAATCAGAGAGCAATGATCAACAGTATCGAACGCTGCACTGAGATCTAGTAAGACCAGCACAGAACATTAACCCCATCAGCAGCCATCAAACTATCATTATTGTGTCTCTCTGTCTGTCTGTCTCTTTCGGTCTGTCTGTCTCTCTGCCTGTCTCTCGGTCTGTCTGACTGAGATCCAGTAGGACCAGCACAGAACATTAACCCCATCAGCAGCCATCAAACTATAGGACCAGCACAGAACATTAACCCCATCAGCAGCCATCAAACTATCATTATTGTGTCTGTCTGTTTCTCTCTCTGTCTGTCTGTCTGTCTGTCTGTCTGTCTGTCTGTCTGTGATCCAGTAGGACCAGCACAGGACATGTAGCCCATCAGCAGCCATCAAACTATAATTATTGTGTCTGTCTGTTTCTCTCTCTGTCTGTCTGTCTGTCTGTCTGTGATCCAGTAGGACCAGCACAGGACATGTAGCCCATCAGCAGCCATCAGACTACCATTAGAGACCGTAAGGAGAGTAGTCTCAGTTGGATGTTTTTTACGAAAGCCAGACTGAAACTTGTCAAAGATATTATGAGAATCCCAAACTGTATTTAGTTGGCTCGCAACAACCTTTTCTAAACGTTTCGAAATAAAAGGAAATTTAGAAATAGGCCTAAAGTTTTTAAACTGTCTGCCTGCCTGCCTGCCTGCCTGCATGTATGTCTGTCTGTGGTGCGTTCAGGGACAGTCAGTATAACTCACCCAGCGCTCCCTGACAGATGTCTGTCCTCGTGGCTCCGCCCACAATGAATTCAGGGTTCTCTGTCAGCTCCTGAAACAGCCAATCAGAGACGCCCGTCTGTGTTACATCACATTGCTTAAAACACTCAGAGACAGACGGATTTAGTCAGTTATAAAACTAGCATCCTGTCTCTCTGTGTCTCTGTGTGTCTCTCTCTCTCTGTCTCTCTGTCTCTCTCTCTGTCTCTCTCGCTGTCTCTCTCTGTCTCTGTCTCTCTCTCTGTCTCTCTCTGTCTCTCTCTCTCTCTCTCTGAGTTGAGAGCGTGTGTGAGTGAGCTGTGGGGATTTGTAGGTTTTTCTTACTTTTCTTTTTTCTTTGTTTGATATTTTCATTTAGTTTTGTTTAGTTTAACGGTGTAGGTCACTTTATCTTTCATTTGTAGTACGTTTTGGTGGTTAGTTTAGGTTTATTTGGGTGGTTTTGACTCCTGCCGGCGTCTCGCCGGTCGGCGTGTGCAGCCGCCATGGTGAATGGAGAGGGGTTCTCCACGCTCACCAGGAAACATGGCATTAAGATCTGTCCTAGTTTCCCGTGCAGCGTGGAGGACATTAGTCTAGCTGTGGGGGAGAAGGTCGGGCACGGTAGTATTATGTCGGCCGCTCGGATGAACGGCGCCGTGGTCATCTTCCTGGACCGGGAGGAAAAGGTGAACCAGGTTATCGAGGCAGGCATCACCGTGTGTGAAATGTTTGTACAGGTGCTACCGCTCACACAACCGGCCACTAAGGTGGTCCTGTCCAACGTCCCACCGTTCATCTCTGATGGCTTCCTCAGCAGAGAGTTGTCCAGACACGGGAAGATAGTCTCCCCCGTTAAAAAGATCCTGTCTGGATGTAAGTCTCCGTTGCTGAAGCACGTGGTGTCTCACCGTAGACAGCTATATATGATACTGAACCATCGGGACGAGGAGTTAAACCTCCGGTTCCATGTTAAAGTAGATGATTATGAATACGTGATTTTTGCAACGTCATCAGGGATGAAATGTTTTGGTTGTGGAGAGGTGGGCCACACGGTGAGGGCCTGCCCGAGGCAGGTGATCCGAATCCTCCCGGTCCGGGGGGGGCAGCTGGTGCCGAGGGGGGTCCGCCCCCCGCTCCCCGGGGTACCAGGGGGGGGGGCGGATGCCCAGCGGTCCGCTGTCGGGGCGGCGGACCCCCACCGTGTGGGGGGCTGCTGCCTCGGGGCCGGCTGCCGCCTCCGAGCGGCCGATGGCCACTCCGCGCGCTGCACAGCGGCGTGCCCGATGCCGTGTCTGACCGGACGCACCGGGTGAGTAGTACTGTAAATACACCGGGTGTTAGTGTGGATGTTGTGAGTGAGAGTGTGAGTGAAGATGAGAGTAGTTTAGTGGGTGAGGAGAAAGAAAAAGAAAAAAAACAAACAGGTGAAGGGGTGTCTGGGGAACGGACAGGTGAGCTCAGGGACACACAGGGGGGACAGTCTGGGGAGACAGGGGAGGTACAGACTGAGGAGGGAAATGAAACGGTAGGTGAGCAAAGCCGCAGCGATAGGTGGAGCGAACAGGTAGAGGAGGTGGTGCTGGAGGAGGAGGTGGTGCTGGAGGAGGAGGAGGTGCTGGAGGAGGAGGAGGTGCTGGAGGAGGAGGTGCTGGAGGAGGAGGTGCTGGAGGAGGAGGAGGTGCTGGAGGAAGTAGTGATGGAGGAAGTAGAGGCTGTAGTTAAATCCAAACTACCTGTAAAACGCAGACGGAACACTACCAGTGCCTCCAGTGAGGCTAAAGCGAGCCGAGTGAGTGAGGAGAGTGTGAGGAAGGTGTGTACGGATGGTAGTGAGAGTGATGAAGGTGTGTCTGATGAAAGTGAAGTTCCCAATTATAGCAGCAGTCAACAGAGGAAGTTCTATACTGCTGAGGAAATTAAGTGTTTTCTAAAACAAACAAAGAATCAGCAAGGTGTAAAAATAGAGGAATTTTTTCCCGATTTGGTTCTTTTCTGCTCCTCCGTTAGATTTCACAACAGCCGGAAGGAGGTTTCTGAAATCACAGTCCAAGAGGGTTTTAGATTAAAAAAACTTGTGCTTAAAGTTAAAAAACAACTACGTCTAGATGATGAAATACGCTCCAATGTTGATTAATTTATTGTTTATTGTTGTTGCTTTTAACATTTCATTTATTATGGATGTTTTTAAAGTTGGAAGTTTGAACGTAAATGGAGCTAGGAATGTCACTAAAAGAGCCAGCATTTATGAAACCATGAGAATGAAACACATTGATGTTTTATTTTTACAAGAAACTCACAGTGACAGCAGCAACGAGGCCGACTGGAGGAGAGAATGGGAAGGGGGAAGCCATCCTGAGCCATGGCTCCTCTCTGAGTGGAGGAGTGGGCCTCTCTTCTCCAGAACTTTCTCTCCGGTCTCACTGGAGGTCCAGCATTTTATGGAGGGGAGGCTGCTTTTAGTCAAAGCTCAGTTTGATCATTTTACGGCTGTTTTTATTAACCTCTATGCCCCAACAACCGGTGCAGAGAGAAAGATCTTTTAGAAAAGGTAGGTGGGGGTTTTACATGATTGTGCATTGGAGGATTTTTTATTCTTGGGTGGGGATTTTAACTGTACTGCAAATGCTCTTTTAGATCGTAACCATGCAGAGCCGCATCCAGCTTCCCAGCATGCTCTGGGGCAGCTGGTCTCCACCTATGGCCTGGTGGATGTATGGAGAAGGATGCATGCAGACTGCCGACAGTACACATGGTCTCACCTCAGAGAGAGTAGGATCTCCTCAGCCAGACTTGATCGTATTTATTGTTTTAAACAACATTTTAATATTTTTTAAAGGGTGTAATATTGTTCCTGCTGTTTTTACTGATCACTCTTTGGTTCTATGTCATGTTTTTTATAAGAGATGTGAAACCGAAAAGTGCTTATTGGCATTTTTAACTCGGTTTTAACTTTTTGACAAATGTTTTAGAGAGGTCCTTATTTATTTTTGGAATATTTTTAGACAGAGAAAGAGTGATTTTAGCAGTCTTAGGCAGTGGTGGGACCATGGTAAGACGGAAATTAAGCTTTTATGTCAACAGCACACCCTCAACGTCACACGTGACATCACCAGATCTATGCAGGACCTGGAGAGTGATATAGTGGAACTAGAGAAGTTAAGTGAGTCCACAGGAGATCGAGGACATTTTGAAGTCCTCAAAATCAAAAAGCTAGCCTTAGCAGACCTGCTAGACGTTAAAGTACAGGGTGCACTGGTCAGGTCCCGATTCCAGACCATCTCAGAGATGGATGCTCCCTCTAGCTTCTTCTTCGGCCTGGAGAGGAAGAATGGGCGGAGGCGGGTAATCCACACACTGCTCTCAGACACAGGGCAGGAGATCATGGAGCCGAGGCAGATAAGAAGGCGAGCTGTGGAGTTTTACTCCTCTCTGTACTCTAGTGAGTACGAGGAGCAGGAGGCTCTACAGGAGGAGTTCCTGAGTGGGCTACCTCAGGTCTCTGCGGAGACCAACTCCTGTCTTGAGGCGCCCATTCAACTGCAGGAGGTCCACGCTGCCCTGCAGAGTATGCAGGGGAGACGTGCCCCAGGCATTGATGGCCTTACAGTCGAGTTTTTAAAGCCTTCTGGGACATCTTTTTCACACGATATTTTAGATGTTTTTAATGAAAGTCTGGCCTCTGGCTCCATGCCCATGTCCTGCCGCAGGGCAGTTGTTACGCTGCTGCCTAAAAAAGGAAACCTACAGGACATAAAAAACTGGCGCCCTGTGTCTTTGCTGTGTGTGGATTACAAGCTTCTGTCCAAGGTCTTTGCCTCCAGGCTGGGGAGAGCTATGGAGCAGGTCATCCATCGGGACCAGACCTTCTGTGTGCCCGGCAGGTCAATGGTGGACAATGTCCACCTCATTCGGGATGTTTTGGAGGTCTCCAGCTCGTTGGGGTTTAACACTGGTCTGATTTCTCTAGACCAGGAAAAGGCTTTTGACCGCGTTGAGCACAGCTTCCTCTGGAAAGTAATGGGGAAGTTTGGGTTCAGCGCTGGTTTCATAGCCAAGATCCAGGTGTTGTACAGTGAGGTTGAGAGTGTGCTGAAGCTTAACGGCAGTCTGTGTGCTCCTTTTTAGAGTGTGTAGAGGCGTCCGGCAGGGCTGTGCTCTGTCCGGGATGCTCTACGCACTCTCCCTAGAACCCCTCCTCTGCAGACTACGCCACAACATTGAAGGTCTGATTTTACCTGGTTTTAGTGAGAACATGGTTTTATCGGCTTATGCGGATGACGTCATTGTTTTTATTAAGAGTCAGCATGAGTTGGACATTTTAGAAAACACTGTTTTGGGTTTTAATATTTTATCTGCAGCGAGGGTGAACTGGCAAAAAGTGTAGCCCTCGCTGTTGGTGAATGGCATGACGGTCTCCCGGTTCTCCCCAAGACCTGGTCTGGGAAAGGGACGGTTTTAAATATCTCGGTCTGTTTCTAGGTACTGAGGTCATGGTGCGGAGAAACTGGGAGACCGTCATGGACAAAATTGAAAATAAGATGAACAAATGGAAGTGGCTACTCCCTTAGATGTCTTATAGAGGTAGAGTTTTAGTTTTAAATAATCTGGTTGCATCCCTTTGTGGCACCGCTTTAGCTTGTGTGGACCCCCCCCGTCAGGTCTACTAGCTCAAATACAGAAAAAAA
>CM046788.1:44114908-44131581 GCA_025617405.1 Perca schrenkii
ACACACACACACACACACACACACACACACACACACAAACACACACGTTAGTTTGTCTGTTTTGCAGGTGTTCTGTTACAGAATCTAGTGAATGTGTGAATGAGACATTTTGCTGAGATGATAAAGACGATATATGATATAATAATTCTGTTTTTGTTGTGAAACGCAGAGCAGATAGAACCAAACACAACATGTTATTAATAATAATAACCAGCGCGCTCTTGTGTCTGTTGGTCCCGTTTAAAGAAACGGTTTGGGCTGCAAACACTCACCGGCGGGCGGGTCGGTGCTCCGGGGCTCACACTGGGTCCGCTCCGGTTCTGGATGCAGTACTGGGAGCAGCAGCAGTAGTAGTACTGGGAGCAGCAGTAGTACTGTGTGCAGTAGTGGTACCAGGAGCAGTGATGATGTTGTGGAGGCTCTGCTGCAGAAGCGAGCCCCGCCCGGGCCGGCGGAAGGGGCGGGGCTACATCATCAGCATCTAAAGAAGAGTTTTTTTCTTTTCTTGCATCTTTCTATTATTTGGTGTCATGGGTCTGCGCTGTGTATTAGCGCGTGTTCCTTTCTACCACGGTGAAGAGGTGTGAGCCATACTGTTGTTAATGAATGAGGTTTGTGTTTCCTGTGAGGAGAGCAACAGCGCCCCTCTGGATTCAAACGGCAGGCTGCGGTCAGAGACGGTACTGCACCCTGCTACTAAAATAATACTATACTGATTCAAATATAAGATCTAAACTCTTACTGGAGCTAGAGCGCTAAAGTCAGGTATGCCAACATGAGATATATTAATAATGGTAGTGATGTAATAATTAATGCCACACTGAAAGTTCCCCAAAGTTTCTTTATATAAATATGGTCACCTTAATCCGATGGCTTTTTATAATAATGTCCGCCCTATGAAATATTATTTCAGCCGAGTTCCCCTGACCAGAATCACGGTCTCATTCACTAAACACCTACACTCTGGGAGCCGAAAACACACTTTAATATAGACAGACAGACAGGGAGACAGACAGACAGGCAGGCAGGCAGACAGACAGACAGACAGACAGGCAGGCAGGCAGGCAGACAGACAGAAGTACTCCAGAGTACCCCTGCAGTACTCCAGAGTACCCCTAGGGTACGTGTACCCCTAGGTGCTAGAGAGAGACTGGTTAATCTAAGGGGGACCCAGAGATGAAATATGAAATATGAACAGAACACGCGTGGGCCAGTTGAAGGTTTCTGGAAACTTTATTGACGTTACGTTACAGAGACAGACAGATAGTGTTTGGATATAAACAGGAAGTGGAGCTGCAGCAGTACACGGGGATAATATGGCTCGCTGCAGGACCGCCAGCACACGGCTCTCGGCTCGGCTCGGCTCGGCTCAGGTCCATGGCTCAGATCATGGAGAAACTTATCCACTGGGGGGGGGGGGAGTCAACACACAACTCAACATTATAATAATAATAATAATAATAATAATAATAATAAATTGAATTTATATAGTGCTTTTCATGGACTCAAAGTCGCTTAAGAACTTAACATTACTCAATGGGTTCTGGTTCTGCTAACCCTCTATAGTGGGTATATATATATATATATATATATTAGAGATGCAGCGATTACAATTTTCTGATAACTCTGCAAACCCTTGGTGTTCTCTCAATGAGCTTCATGAGGTAGTCACCTGAAATGGTTTTACCTTCACAGGTGTGCTTTGTCAGGGTTCATTAGTGGAATTATTTCCCTTATTAATAAAAAAGCAAAGGGTGGCTACTTTGAAGAATCTAAAATATAAGACATGTTTTCAGTTATTTCACACTTTTTTGTTAAGTACATAATTCCATATGTGTTCATTCATAGTTTTGATGCCTTCAGTGAGAATCTACAATGTAAATAGTCATGAAAATAAAGAAACACATTGAATGAGAAACTGTGTCCAAACTTTTGGCCTGGACTGTATGTGTGTGCATCTCTAGTATATACAGTATGTATATACTGTATGTATATACTGTATGTATACAGGGTGTGTGTGTGTGTTGGTCACCTGGTTGAAGTCAAGCTCGATGGAGCCGCTGTTGTGAGCATCGAGCTTCTTAAAGATCCCTGAAGAGGAAACAGAGTTTTACTGAGTCAGTTAGCAGCTACGTTAGCAGCTGCGCTAGCAGTTACGTTAGCAGTTACGTTAGTTGTTCTCTTTTGGGCATAACATCAATAATGTAAATTATTTACACTTTACGTCTTGCTTGTCAGTTTCTGTTTGCTATTTTAGCAGACAGGTGTAAATACTACAATACCCATGAGCCTCTGCTGTTTTTTGCGATGGACAACAACAGGGCAGTCATCGCTATCATTACTGAACACTGTCTGTGTGTGTGTCTGTATGTGTGTGTGTGTGTGTGTGTGTGTGTATCTTACTGAACATCATCTCCAGTCTCATCAAGCAGCCCACGAAGTTATCAAAGTCGATGGTCATGTCTGGCTCGGAGTACCGGGCCACCAGCAGCTGGTAGATGCTGTTGTTGAGGGTGAAACCTGCCGGGCACAGTGACAGTCTTACACTCCTGTTATTATTATTATTATTATTATTATTATTACTGAAGCTAAGACAGCAGGACGTAACGTACCATCAGCCCAGACAGCAGCAGCAGAGAGAAACACACAAACACACTTCTTATTGTAATATTCCAACTTTTTGGCTGAAATATTATGACTTTTATTCTGAAAAGCTGTTCAGGAGCAGAGCTGGACCCCACCTTCTTCTATTTTAGTGGTTCCCAACCTGGGGTCCGGGCACCCCTTAGGGGGGTGGCAAAGATCACAGGGGGGTCGCAAGTCTTTATCTGGTTTGAGGTTGAGGTAAAAAAAAATATTTGCACGTTAAACAAATTATGATAATACACTAGAATATATAATGTGTACAAAAGTCGGTATAAAAACTTAGGGTTGGGCATCGTTTGGATTTTAACGATTCTGATTCCAATTCCGATTCTTCCTTTCGATTCCGGTTCTCATCGATTCTGATTCTCTGAGTGGTAGGGCTGTCCTCGACTAAAGAAATTCTTAGTCGACTAACACTTATAGGATTTTGTCGACTAATCGATTAGTTGATTTAATTGACAGAGCTGTGCGCTTTGAGAGGTGGTTAAGACTAGAAAAGCACAATATAAATGTAGTTAATTAACCATCTGTAAAACTGAGTTTCTCCACAATTAATCCTGCAAAAGCACCACTTTAAATCTTGTGTTTACCAGAAATGTGCTCATGAGTTTCTTGGAAATGAGTAATTAAGCATGAATAAGCATAAAAAATGATTAATCGACTAAAGAAATCTTAGTCAACTAAGACCAAAACGACCGATTAGTCGACTAATCGACTAAGAGGTGGCAGCCCTACTGAGTGGTAGAGTTGAAACGGGTCACGTGCTTATTTCACCAATAAGAGGAAAGTTTTATTTTGATTCAAAGATGGTTTGCAGTTTTACAGTTTTTTCAACGTAAAATAAAGCCCCACTAGAGCACCGCTTACTGAGCTCCATGGCTGCAACACAACAAGCGCCTGGTGGCTACGGAAACCCAAACTTGCGCATGTTAAATTGGGAAGGGATGATCGGATTTGAAACCAAATCCTCCAAATGATTCCAAAACGATTCCAATATAGAAACGATTCCGATGGAATCGTAATTTTTGAAACGATTCCGATTAGGAATCGGTTCTCGATGCCCAACCCTATAAAAACTATAGATTTTTAGTTCTTGCTTAAAATTGTAGGCAGGCTACGTAGTAGGCCAAACCCCCTGGACCTCTTAACCTGGGACCCTCATGTCATCAGGTCAGCTGCTAGCTGCTAGCTGTTAGCTGCTAGCTGCTATCATCCTCGTCACTATTTTATGAATGAAACATGGCGGCGAAACGTTAAAGTGCTGATAACTGCTCTGTATCAAAAAAGAAAGTAAGTCTCTATCTTGAGAGTTACCTCAACTTCAGTTTCGGGGGGGGGCTCAGATTTTCTTAGACATAAGTAGGGGGGGCGCCAAGGAAAAAAGGTTGGGAACCAGTGCTCTATTTGGTTTTTGTCAGTAAAATAAGAGAACGTTGTGGGTAGTTAGAGTTAAACCCAAGAAGAAGAATCACTTGTAGAGGTCAGTTTGTATAGTAAATATATTTCCTGCAGAAGAAGAAACCGACCTGCGTCTTTGAAGGCGACTCTCATCTCAGGAGTACTCATGATCCCCGAGTTATCTAGGTCATTCTTCTTGTAGAGGGTCTACACACACACACACACACACACACAGACACACACACAAACACACACACACAGAGACACACACACACACACACACACACACACACAGACACACACACAAACACACACAGACACAGAGACACACACACACACACAGACACACACACAAACACACACACACAGAGACACACACACACACAGACACACACACACACACACAAACACACACACAGACACAGACACATAGACACACACAGACACACACACACACACACACACACACACACTCAGACACACACACACACACACACACAAAGACACACACACAGAGACACACACACACACACACATACACACACACACACACACACATTTTAACACTTTCTTTAAGTCCACTTGAAGGGAATGATTATGGGGACATAAATATTATAGATGGGAGATAAACATGTAGCGGCCCAGGCCCCTCTCTATCAGGGTGGCTGTAGCCGTAGCCCAGGCCCCTCCCTATCAGGGTGGCTGTAGCCGTAGCCCAGGCCCCTCCCTATCAGGGTGGCTGTAGCCGTAGCCCAGGCCCCTCTCTATCAGGGTGGCTGTAGCCGTAGCCCAGGCCCCTCTCTATCAGGGTGGCTGTAGCCCAGGCCCCTCCCTATCAGGGTGGCTGTAGCCCAGGCCCCTCCCTATCAGGGTGGGTGTATTATTATTATATTTGGACTGTGTTTTTACAAAGGCCTGACCAGGGACTGGGCTTTATTATATTATTATTAAATGATCCTATTGGGTAGAAACCTTTTATACATAGACATACATACACATTATATTGTTATGGCTTTGAGTCTGATAATTGTGTATTTAATAATGCGCGCTGCATTGTCCCTGACAAATAAACTAATACATAAATATGTGTGAATACACATGTGTGTCTGTTTGTGTCTCTGCGTGTGTCTGTGTGTGTGTCTGTGTGTGTGTGTGTCTGTGTCTCTGTGTCTCTCTGTGTGTGTGTCTGTGTGTGTGTGTCTATGTGTGTGTGTGTGTCTGTGTGTGTGTGTGTGTGTGTGTGTGTGTGTCCCACCAGATATCTCTGAACTTTCTTCCACAGCGTGGCGAACTCTCCGATGCCCAGCTTCCCGTTGCCGCTGTCCTGGTTAAACGTTAAAGATCTTTCTCATAATCAGAGAAATGAGCGCTGTGATGTCACTCTGAAGAACGCTACATGCTAACAGATCTCACTATAACTGCAGTATGTTTAAAAACATGAAGGCTGTGATGTCACTCTGAAGAACGCTACATGCTAACAGATCTCACTATAACTGCAGTATGTTTAAAAACATGATCGCTGTGATGTCACTCTGAAGAACACTGTGTGCTAACAGATCTCACTATAACTGCAGTATGTTTAAAGGATACGTCCATCAGGTTCACCATCACCCGGCACGTCTCCAAGCTGAAGCCGTCTGTCTTAATGTCAGTTCCTAAAGGAGAGACACACATTACATCACAGCTCAGCATTACATCACAGCTCAGCATTACATCACAGCTCAGCAGTCATTACATCACAGCTCAGCAGTCAACACAATTATACCTGGACAGGTGAACAGGTGAACAGGTGAACAGGAGAACAGGTGAACAGGTGAACAGGTGAACAGGTGAACAGGAAAACAGGTGAACAGGAGAACAGGTGAGAACAGGAGAACAGGAGAACAGGTGAACAGGAGAACAGGTGAAGAGGTTAAGAGGTAAACAGGAGAACAGGAGAACATAAGAACATGAGAACAGGTGAACAGGTGAACAGGAGAACAGGAGAACAGGAGAACAGGTGAAGAGGAGAACAGGTGAACAGGTGAACAGGAGAACAGGTAAACAGGCAAACAAATGAACAGGGGAGCAGGTGAAAAGGTGAACAGGAGAACAGGTGAACAGGAGAACAGGAGAACAGAACAGGAGAACAGGTGAACAGGAGAACAGGTGAACAGGTGAACAGAACAGGAGAACAGGTGAACAGGAGAACAGGTGAACAGGTGAACAGAACAGGAGAACAGGTGAACAGGAGAACAGGTGAACAGGAGAACAGGTGAACAGAACAGGAGAACAGGTGAACAGGAGAACAGGAGAACAGGAGAACAGGTGAACAGAACAGGAGAACAGGTGAACAGGAGAACAGGTGAACAGGTGAACAGAACAGGAGAACAGGTGAACAGGAGAACAGGTGAACAGAACAGGAGAACAGGTGAACAGGAGAACAGGTGAACAGGAGAACAGGTGAACAGGAGAACAGGAGAACAAGTGAACAGGTGTTGAAGCTTCAGCTTACGTTTGGAAACGATCTTGTTCATGATGGACTGGAGCTCCACTGCAGAGATCTCCATGTCCTGAAACCAGACAGGTAACACATCACACCTGATACACACACTACAGGCACACACACACACACACACACACACACAGCTGATACACACACACACAAATACACACACACACACACACACATCACACACACACACACACACACACAGAAATCACACCTGATACACACACAACACACACACACAGACACACACACACACAGACATCACACCTGATACACACACAACACACACACACACACACACGCACATCACACCTGGACAGGTAGTTGTTACATGTACATAAATATAGCGTGTCTGTGCCACGGTGTTGTAGGCTCTACTCTGATTGGTCCCCCTCCACACAGGAAGTGATGTAATACTTACGGGCCCGGCGAGTTTGGAAAAGAGTCCTCTGAATCCTGCATCCACCTCCGAGTCAGACACCGTCTCCTGGACACAATCGCCATGACAACAGTCAAACTTTATTTAAACAGCAGCATTCACAAAACACAAAGCAGCTGTTTGTCTAAATATTATAGATCATGTTCATCTTAATCTAACAATAGTCAACATGAGCTCTACACATGGTCCCAGAACACCTACAATATTCACTTTACTGGGAAAACTATCTGTGTGTGTGTGTGTGTCTGTGTGTGTGTGTGTGTGTCTGTGTAATTGTGTGTGTGTGTGTGTGTGTGTCTGTTTGTTTTTCCCCCGTACTAAAAGTTTCTGTCATTTAAACTTGATTTTAAGAATTATTTTGGTGTCCAGAACATTAGTTGGATGAAGAGTTCAATCAGCCAATCACAGGCCGTGTCTCCGTAAACATTTAGAGATGACATCAGAAGTACTCACGTCGTCCAGCTCAGCGTTGACCGGGTCATCACAGGGCCTGATAGGACGGAGAGGTTACAGCTTTAGAAACACACACACACACACACACACACACACACACAAACACACACACACACACACACACACACACAAAGAGAGACAGACACACACACACACACACACACACTACAGACACACACACACACACACACACACACACACACACACATATACACACACACACTACAGACACACACACACACACACACACACACACACACATCACACACACTACACACACACTACACACACACAGAGACAGACACACACACACTACACTCACACTACACACACACATAAACACACACACAGAGAGACAGACACACTACACACACACATACACTACAGACACACACTACATATATACACACACACACACACACACACACACACACACACACACACACAGACACACAAACTACATACACACACACACACACACTACATACACACACACACACAGACACACAAACTGCATACACACACACACACACACACACACACACACACAGACACACATGCCACTACAACATCTCCATGGAGGAAACACTGAAAACTCACAGAGTCAAAAACATGTGAACAGGAACCCTACAAACAGGAAGTGAGAGGTGTGAGAGAAGCTATGTTTAAAAAGTGTGTTTAACGTTGAGTTAACTTGCTGTATTAACTGTTATGGCCTAGTGGCCCACTGGAGCCCTGCTAAACGTCTGTTAGCGGCCTGTTGAGACACTAACACTAGTGAATGATAATGAGGTCTGACTTTCATACACTTCATTCATTTATTTAGGGCTATTAAGCGTATTAAGTGTTTTTGTGTTACATCTATGTATTGCTATTATGCACCTTAGTGATAACTATGTATTATGGTTATGCACTTTATTTCAAAATGATAGTTATGATATAGTGAGAAATTTAATATGTTGTACAACTGAACTAGAAACATGATACTGTGATTAGCGATATTGAGTTCATTGATACCAGCCTTAGCCTATGACAGCAATGTCAACAGTGTTAGCTCTAAGGTAATTTTATGTTGACCTATTTCATATAGGTCAGGTTTTTTAGGAGATCCAGAGTGGAAATCCTCAGAGAGCTTGGAGAAACATTTCCAGACTGGATGGCGAGCCAAGCCCCACTTGATAAAGAACCCGGTTGTAGCCAGGAGGTTGCAACCTAGAGACTTTAAGCCAGAGAAGCCTTGATCTATTACCCCCTTGGCCCAAGGGGTCAGGTAGAACTTTGTGCACACAGACACTTGCTTTCCTTGGAGGACAAAATTACCCTGCACATTGATCCACTATCGATGACTTGTGGAATTGTGAACATTATTTTAACAGACCCGGGTCAAATTTATTTTGAGTGCACTCGCAATTGAACTGAACATTTCTTATTTTGAAACCTTGTAATTTTCTACTTTTGTACATGGGATCACACTTTTCCACTTCACTACATTTGTGATACATAATTGTTTCTGTATTGATGCTGTTTACCTTGTTGCGCATCGCATTCAATAAATGCAGTTAAACTTTCTCCTGTGCCTCGTGTTGTTCTTTCACTGTGCTAATTCAATCTTTTGGCTTCAGCGAGCAAACCTATAATCTTCTGACCTGGCCCAATTCCAACCATCTAGATACCTAGAATATGTATCACTATCAGGCAAATTTGGTGGTTATCCGTATATAATTGGCCAGCCATTGAGTAGCTGGTTACATTTAAATTTGGCGAGCCAGCCAAGAGCCATTGAGATTTTGGATTACGACTGTGGAATATCATATTGCTGTGTCTTTTGATCATTCCCAACGTGACTTTTCACCGTTGCTGCATTATGGAAGTAGTTGATAAGTTAGGAGTTAAGGTACCCAACGCAGTGGATTAACAGGATCAGATAGAGATGAGTCCGTTCTTAATATACTAAAACAGTATGGCTCAATCAATACAACCCTAACTGTAGATGATGACACCTCTGAGTTAGGGTTAGCTGGTTACAGAAAGGTGTGAGAGACCAGGAAGTGAGAGGTCTTACAGGGTCTCGGTCTGCTTCTCGGAGAAGACGCGGATGCAGAAGTCTCCGTTGAGGTGGGGGTCGAAGGTGGAGGGGACGATCAGGTACTCTCCGGGCGGCAGCTTGAAGCGAGTGCTGACCTCCCGCAGGTTGATGAAGGTCTCAGACTTGGCGGTCTGGGCGTGGCTCAGGAAGAAGTTCTTATCCAGGTGCACGTCCCGCTGCCCGTAGAACTGGGGGGGGGCAACTCGTATTTACACAACTGGACAGCCAATAAGAATCTCCGTATGCTGAGTTACAGACATATACAACTGCCAGCAAGTTACTAGGGATAACGCTACCAAGCATTGAACACATTTACAAAGACAGACTGGTGAGAAAGACCAATAACATTGCATGTGACTGCACACCCCCTGGCATCTCATTTTAAACTACTGCCATCTAGGCAGCGTTTCTTTAGTTTATTTTCCACCACGGTGTGAGAGAGTGTTTCAGCCTTTGACCTGAAGGAGTCGTCAGGGATCAGCGCTCACCTGTTTAGGAACCTGGAACAAAACACAACACAAAGGTACAGTTAATATGAAGCTACAGCCGCTTAGCTTAGCATAAATACTGGACAACAAAACACAAGACAAAGGTTGGTTTGTAAAGTGGACTGGTGATCTGTATCGCTGCGTCAAGATACCTCAGATTCACGCACAACGCAGACGCACAACGCAGACGCATAACGCAGACGTGGCTGCAGTTGTAAGTGGCGGTCTCATTGATTTTCAAGCTTTACTTTTATATTAGCTGCTTCCACCCTTTTTCCTTTTCTTTTTGTTTAATTCTTCATACCTGTTGAATGATACCTTCACCTATTAATATCACAACCTTTCTCTATTTATCTACTTCTTTAATCTCGGACTGGGATGCACGGAAAAAAAAAAAATTCAAAAGTATTGTCCTTCTCCATAACTGTCTCTTTGTACGTTGTTTTCAATAAAGAGATAGTTTAAAAAAAACAGCCACGAGCAAACCAGTAACCAGCAACCAGCTACCAGTAACCACCAACCACCAACCACCAACCAGTAACCAGTAACCAGCAACCAGTAACAGAGCTCAAGCATGGCGCGGCTAATGGGACTCTGTAGCATGGAGCTGATGGAAGGATGGTGAAGGAGGGCAGTAGCTTCCCTGAGGACTGACCGGGTGTGGAGCTCTGTTAGCAGGGTTTATGGGGGGGTGCTCTGTTAGGGGGGTTATGGGGGGTGGGGGCGCTCTGTTAGGGGGGTTTATGGGGGCCCGTGTACGTTTCTCACCTCGTAGATGGCGAACCCCACGGTGTGCATGTCCTCTCCTACTTTCCGCAGCTTCCGGCGGTTCTTCTGGATCAGACCGACCACGAAGCTGCAGCCCACCTCCTCGTCCTCGGGGTCATCGTCCTCCTCATCCAGCTTGATCACAAACTGGGGATTCATCCAGAACGTGTCTGCAGAGGAACAATCATTAGATCATCTCTTAACAATCATCAGATCATCTCTGAACAACCATCAGATCATCTCTGAACAATCATCAGATCATCTCTGAACAACCATCAGATCATCTCTGAACAATCACTCTGAAAATGCGTCCAGATAACACGCCACTCGATTTTAGGAAAGTGGTGTGTATGTTTACGTGAAGTCATGATGCCACGTTGACAAGGACTAACAGATTCAGATCCCCAAAAAGTAAACCACTTTGAACTCACACATGCACTGACTTCACAGTCTTACCCTCAATCAACGGACTCTCTTCTACTCACCTACTGTGCTATATTTAATACTATTGATAATATTGATAATACTTTGCAATTCCATTACTGTGCAATACTTGTATACTGTGCAATACCATTACTCTCATTGTCTATCTATTACTCATTGAATATGATCACCACTATTGGGTAATATTCAAATAATGTGCAATGACGCACACTGCATATCACACTGTATATGAAACCATATTTTTTAATATGTATATAGCGTCTCAGAACTGTGCACCTTACCCCTTTGTTTTTGCACTACTTATTTTATTCCATGTTGTTATTTTACATACATGTTGGCGCTGGAAAAGGAGTTGCTTTTCATCTCATTGTACATGTGTATAGTGACAATAAAAGGCCTTTTATATAATAACATAACTTATAACATATTCTATATTCAGATGAAACAACAGCTTAATTCTGTAATAATCTGGTGTTTGTGTCACGGTACTCACAGGGATGGTTCCTGCAGCCTCCGGCGGTGGAGCCTTTCCTCCACGTGCCGTCGAACTTGCTGACGCTCCAGTGTTTGACCGAGTCGTCGTCGATGGTGTCGGGGGTCAGCGTGCACACCTCGATACGGGAGTAGTTACGCAGGAAGTCGGTGTAGGACATCCTGCGGAGACAGGACAGGGACGAGCATCACTACCTACTTCACCCAGCCGTGTGTGGAGCTCTGACCTGCTGGATGTTTGCTGTCCACCCACCAGAACTCTCCGTCCTCGGCCTTGGCGTGGGGACAGTCCCCCTGCACCAACTGCCACTCAGGGGACCTGCAACAGGACACAGTCACACACTGGTCAGTTTGGGCTCAGTGCTGCGAAGGAATAGCCCGTCTCTGATTGGCTAGCGCTCGGAGCCTTCGTTGTTTGGATTGGTTAATGGGTTAGGGTCAGAATACCAGGCTGGAGCTTGATTCATGGAGGTGACACAGAGCTGTCTCCGTAGCTACGTACAGTAAGAGACCTGAAAGTTATACTACTGGAAGGAGGTGTGTTTGTGTGTGTGTCTGTGTGTGTGTGTGTGTGTGTGTGTGTGTCTGTGTGTCTCTGTGTGTGTCTCTGTGTGTGTGTTACCCATCACTCCAGGCTCCGGTCCACTCCACCTGTCCCCAGGGGTTTCTGACCCGGACCAGTTTCTCCTGACGGCCGCGGTAGGTCACCTGCAATCAGAAACCTGAGTTATAATTATATACTACTATATATATAATTATATACTACTATATATATAATACATAATTCCTCCTCTGGCTTCCTGCTTTAATGTGAAGGAAGTGACATCACCTCGACGGCGCCGGTCAGCGAGTAGGCATGGCCTTTCACCAGCTTCTGCCGGGTGACGGCCTCCGAGTCCGCCGCGCTGGTGATCTGCACCGAAACAACAACAACAACATCATCATCATCATCATCATCAACAACAGGGACGCTTTAGTTACCGTTTGTTACCGTGTATCTCAAGTTATATCACTGTGGAGATATTCATGTGTCTCTGTGTGTGTGTGTGTGTGTGTCTCTGTGTGTGTGTGTATGAAGTTATATTGTGGAGATTTCTCCGTATCCTGCAGCTATACTAGGTTGTGTAGGTGGATCAGCAGACTCACGTCGATGGAGCAGCCCAGCAGCGCCCCGGCCTCAAGAGCTTTCTTTATGATCTGGAACAGGTTGGCAGGCGGCCGCTGGAGGTCGTAGTTCTCGGCGATGCCGCCGGTGAAATCCTCAAAGCCCTCGGTGGTGGAGCCGCCAGACAGCGCCTCGTAGCAGCCGTTCACCCTGCCGCGCAAACACACACAGCAGACATTACCCTCCTGTTCCCTTTAATGTCTAATCAAACACACACACAGCAGACATTACCCTCCTGTTCCCTTTATCGTCTAATCAAACACACACACAGCAGACATTACCCTCCTGTTCCCTTTAACGTCTAATCAAACACACACAGCAGCAGACATTACCCTCCTGTTCCCTTTATCGTCTAATCAAACACACACACAGCAGACATAACCCTCCTGTTCCCTTTATCGTCTAATCAAACACACAGCAGACATTACCCTCCTGTTCCCTTTATCGTCTAATCAAACATACACACAGCAGACATTATCCTTCTGTTCCCTTTACCGTCTAATCAAACACACACAGCAGCAGACATTATCCTCCTGTTCCCTTTAACGTCTAATCAAACACACACACAGCAGACATTACCCTCCTGTTCCCTTTATTGTCTAATCAAACACACACAGCAGCAGACATAACCCTCCTGTTCCCTTTAATGTCTAATCAAACACACAGCAGCAGACATAACCCTCCTGTTCCCTTTATCGTCTAATCAAACACACACAGCAGACATTACCCTCCTGTTCCCTTTATCGTCTTATCAAACACACACACAACAGACATTACCCTCCTGTTCCCTTTATCGTCTAATCAAACACACACAGCAGCAGACATTACCCTCCTGTTCCCTTTATCGTCTAATCAAACACACACAGCAGCAGACATTACCCTCCTGTTCCCTTTAACGTCTAATCAAACACACACAGCAGACATTACCCTCCTGTTCCCTTTATTGTCTAATCAAACACACACAGCAGCAGACATTACCCTCCTGTTCCCTTTATCGTCTAATCAAACACACACAGCAGACATTACCCTCCTGTTCCCTTTATCGTCTTATCAAACACACACACAACAGACATTACCCTCCTGTTCCCTTTATCGTCTAATCAAACACACACAGCAGCAGACATTACCCTCCTGTTCCCTTTATCGTCTAATCAAACACAAACAGCAGACATTACCCTCCTGTTCCCTTTATCATCTAATCAAACACACACAGCAGCAGACATAACCCTCCTGTTCCCTTTATCGTCTAATCAAACACACACAGCAGCAGACATTACCCTCCTGTTCCCTTTATTGTCTAATCAAACACACACAGCAGCAGACATTACCCTCCTGTTCCCTTTATCGTCTAATCAAACACACACAGCAGCAGACATTACCCTCCTGTTCCCTTTATCGTCTAATCAAACACACACACAGCAGACATTACCCTCCTGTTCCCTTTATCGTCTAATCAAACACACACAGCAGCAGACATTACCTTCCTGTTCCCTTTATCGTCTAATCAAACACACACAGCAGCAGACATTACCCTCCTGTTCCCTTTATCATCTAATCAAACACACAGCAGCAGACATTACCCTCCTGTTCCCTTTATCGTTTAATCAAACACACACAGCAGCAGACATAACCCTCCTGTTCCCTTTAATGTCTAATCAAACACACACAGCAGCAGACATAACCCTCCTGTTCCCTTTATCGTCTAATCAAACACACACAGCAGCAGACATTACCCTCCTGTTCCCTTTATCGTCTAATCAAACACACACAGCAGACATTACCCTTCCTGTTCCCTTTATCGTCTAATCAAACACACACAGCAGACATTACCCTTCCTGTTCCCTTTATCGTCTAATCAAACACACACAGAAGCAGACATTACCCTCCTGTTCCCTTTATCATCTAATCAAACACACACAGCAGCAGACATAACCCTCCTGTTCCCTTTAATGTCTAATCAAACACACACAGCAGCAGACATTACCCTCCTGTTCCCTTTATCGTCTAATCAAACACACACAGCAGCAGACATTACCCTCCTGTTCCCTTTAATGTCTAATCAAACATACACACAGCAGACATTACCCTCCTGTTCCCTTTATCGTCTAATCAAACACACACAGCAGCAGACATTACCCTCCTGTTCCCTTTATCGTCTAATCAAACACACACACAGCAGCAGACATTACCCTCCTGTTCCCTTTAACGTCTAATCAAACACACACAGCAGCAGACATTACCCTCCTGTTCCCTTTATCGTCTAATCAAACACACACACAGCAGACATTACCCTCCTGTTCCCTTTATCGTCTAATCAAACACACACAGCAGCAGACATTACTCTCCTGTTCCCTTTATCGTCTAATCAAACACACACAGCAGCAGACATTACCCTCCTGTTCCCTTTAATGTCTAATCTGACCCATTTACCAAAGGTTTCTACACCACAACATATGGCTTTCTTTCAACCAAAGTGTCAAAAAAATCAAAATAATGTCGATGGTTCCCTACAGCGCTCTTTACAAGTGAAAAAAAATGATTAGTTCACTACTTCCATTTAATTTGGGTGTTTTATTCAATTTTATAGCATTTGAAAAAAAATGTGATAAAAGAACTTTATAAAAGTGTAAGAAATAATAATCGACAAATATGGACAAAAGTGACAAAAAAACTTTTAAAAAAGTGTAAAAAAATGTTGGAAAAAGCTTCAAAAACATCGGGGGGAAAAAAAGAAGGTTGTGGGGTTGAATCCCTGGCTGGTCTTAATTGGCCTAAGGGTTAGGGGTAGTGAACAGAGGGTTGTGGGGTTGAATCCCTGGCTGGTCTTACTTGGCCTAAGAGGTTAGGGGTAGTGAACAGAAGGCTGTGGGGTTTAATCCCTTGCTGGTCTTAGTTGGTCTAAGGGTTAGGGTCAGTGAACAGAAGGTTGTGGGGTTGAATCCCTGGCTGGTCTTACTTGGCCTAAGGGTTAGGGGTAGTGAACAGAAGGTTGTGGGGTTGAATCCCTTGCTGGTCTTACATGGCCTAAGGGTTAAAGGTAGTGAACAGAGGGTTGTGGGGTTGAATCCCTGGCTGGTCTTACTTGGCCTTAGGGTTAGGGGTAGTGAACAGAGGGTTGTGGGGTTGAATCCCTGGCTGGTCTTACTTGGCCTAAGGGTTAGGGGTAGTGAACAGAGGGTTGTGGGGTTGAATCCCTTGCTGGTCTTACTTGGCCTAAGGGTTAGGGTCAGTGAACAGAAGGTTGTGGGGTTGAATCCCTGGCTGGTCTTACTTGGCCTAAGGGTTAGAGGTAGTGAACAGAAGGTTGTGGGGTTGGATCCCTGGCTGGTCTTACTTGGCCTAAGGGTTAGGGTCAGTGAACAGAAGGTTGTGGGGTTGAATCCCTGGCTGGTCTTACTTGGCCTAAGGGTTAGGGTCAGTGAACAGAAGGTTGTGGGGTTGAATCCCTGGCTGGTCTTACTTGGCCTAAGGGTTAGGGGTAGTGAACAGAAAGTTGTGGGTTTGAATCCCTGGCTGGTCTTACTTGGCCTAAGGGTTAGGGTCAGTGAACAGAAGGTTGTGGGGTTGAATCCCTGGCTGGTCTTACTTGGCCTAAGGGTTAGGGGTAGTGAACAGGAGGTTGTGGGTTTGAATCCCTGGCTGGTCTTACTTGGCCAAAGGGTTAGATGTAGTGAACAGAAGGTTGTGGGTTTGAATCCCTGGCTGGTCTTACTTGGCGTAGGCTTTCTCCAGCAGAGCGCTCCAGAACTCTCTCCCCTCGGCCGAGTGGACGAACAGCAACTCTCCATCTTTAGCTGGCAGAC
>CM046789.1:0-62500 GCA_025617405.1 Perca schrenkii
TAACCCCCAGAGTTAGACTAGTCCATACATACCCTTCTCATCTCTTATTGGGACTTTATCTTATTCACTGTAACCCCCAGAGTTAGACTAGTCCATACATACCCTTCTCATCTCCGTGCGTGCTGTAATGCTGTCTGATGGCTCCAGCGGCATCAGGCCAGCACAGATCCTGCAGGTGACTGGTTCCAGTAATCCTACTGCTCCGAATAAGTGACAAAATAACACCAACATGTTCCTATTTACATGTTGTGATTTGTAGAGTCACAGCGTGTACAAAAAACAACATAACATGAGACAGCCGTCTTCTAACAGTAAACAAACCGGGAACTATATTCTCAGGTGGAAGAATATAGTACTTGGGCGGAGTGATATGCTCGCAGCAAGCCTGTCTGAGAATATAGTTCCTGGTTTGTTTACTGTTATAAGACGGCTGTGTCTCATGTTACGTTGTTTTTTGTACACGCTGTGACTCTATAAATCACAACATGTAAATAGGAACATGTTGGTGTTATTTTGTCACTTTTGTCACAATTCGGAGCAGTAGGCTAGTTGGAACCAGTTACCTGCAGGATCTGTGCTAGGCTAAGCTAATGCTGGAACCGTCAGGCAGCGTTACAGCACGCACAGAGATGAGAAGGGTATGTATGGACTTGTCTAACTCTAGGGGTTACGGTGAATAAGCTAAATTCCCAATAAGTCGGCGTGTTCCTTTAAATCGAGCAAGCAGTTTTCAGTTATTGTTGATGAAACTAAAGATGTTAAGAAAAAAGAGAAAATGTCATTTTTTTCTGAGATATTTTTACAACGATGTGGTTCATGAAAGCTTTCTGGAGTTTGAAGTGGCAGAACACCTGGATGCAGCCGCCTTAAGTGACAAGATTATAT
The DNA here is from genome assembly GCA_025617405.1 of Perca schrenkii. NCBI lineage: Eukaryota > Metazoa > Chordata > Actinopteri > Perciformes > Percidae > Perca > Perca schrenkii. The sequence goes on from CM046789.1 coordinate 886, forward strand.
TCAGAATCAGAATCAGAAAAGCTTTTTTGCCAAGTACGTTTTTTACACATAGAAGGAATTTGTTTTGGTGTTGTAGGAGCATGTCACACATTCTCTAAAATAACAGGTTAAACAGAACAAAACAACATAAAATAAAAAAGAGCAGTACAGCAGATTAAGTACAGTAGCATGTAGAGCCAAAGGTGGGGTGTGGAGAGAGTCAGGGTGGGCTCAGTGCCTTGTTTATAAGGCTAGTGGCGGAGGGGAAAAACTGTTCTTGTGGCATGAGGTTTTGGTCCTGATGGACCTCAGCCTCCTGCCAGTACAAGAAAAACCAGGGCCAGGGCTACAATGGCGCAGCAGTGATGGGTGGGGCACATGCAGGTGTTCAAGCAAAAATAAAAGAAGTAGCCAAACATGCCTTCTATGTTTACTGTAGTACACACTTCTTGAACTTAGTTATAGTAGACACTGTAAAAAGGGTGGCAGATGCAGGAAACTTCTTCTCATTATTGGAACAACTGTATGAATTCATGTCTGGGTCTTATGTACATAACAAATGGCTGGAAGTGAATTGGGAGATGATTGATGGTGCACCAAGGGAACTCCAACAGCTAAGTGATACACGTTGGGCCTGTAGGCACATAGCATGTCGCAATGTTATGGACAGGTTGCCTGCAATACTACGAGTGCTTGAAGAGATCGCATCTGAGAACCATCCACAAAGACCTGTAGAAGCGAGAGGGATATTGGCTCAAATTGATCTGAATTTAGCTGGATCTGTTGTTCTGTTCAGAAAGGTCCTGAGGGACTCACATTTTGTTTATCAGAAATGTTCCAGTCTAAAACAGTGGACTATGCTAAGGATGTTGAACTTATTGAAGCACTTAAAGAGACACTGGTCCAGTACCCTAGTAAAGCCTCTTTTGAGGAAATGTGGAGTGAAACACATGATTTATGTCGACGAAGTAATATTGATACAACTCAGCGAAAACCAAAGAGGCCAAGACAGACAGCAAAGGTGCTTCAGGATACTGTCATCCACTCCACCTCGGGACAGCATGTAGTTCCAGATAGCAAACACAGTTTTCTTGTCTCTGTGTACTATCCAGTTCTGGATAACATGATTGGAGAAATAGGAAAAAGATCTAACACCTAATTTCTAACACAAATTGTAACATTATGCAGGGTGTCCAGGCACTAAATCCGTCAAGTCCGACTTTTTTGAGAGAGGAGGCTGTTCTGTTATTGGCTGAAGCTTATGATTCAAATATTGAGGATCTCAAAAACGAGTTACATCAGGTGAGGAGAGTACTAGACAGACAAAAGGGGGGAAAGCATAATCCTACCACTCTAATGGAGTTCACTCGGTTTTTGGACCCACACCAGGATGTGCTTTATGAGTTGTGCAAGTTTTGTAAGATAGCAGTTGTTTTACCTGTGAGCAGTGCATCCTGTGAACAAAGTTTTTCATCTTTCAGGCTCTTAAAGACATATTTGCGGTCAACCGTGACAGAAAAGAGACACAGCATTGAATCAAAATGCACAAGGGCTTTGTGTCTTACCTTAAGGCCTTTCCTGTGATAATGCCCCTTACTTCTATCATACATCGATCTCCTATTAAGTGAGATCACATTGTATGGTCACTTATTCCTAATATGAACTGTTTCACATGAAACCTCAAATGCAGGACATTGATTGCATGAGATTAAAGTGATGGTTCGGAGTAACTTCACCCTAGGGTCCTTTGCACCATGACCTCGAGCCAAACACCCCCCCAGAAGCTTTTTTCACCTGGGTCTAACATTGGGCGAGTTAGCGTAGAGTAGCGTTATCAGCTGAATAGCTTAGCACAGGGGCTAATGGACCCACGTTTGTATCTGGTAAATGACCCCACTAATAATGCCCGAAATGATACCAAACTTCTACACTAGTACATATAGGTTATGTACTCATAAAACGATGGATTGGAAAGTTTGTAAGTACACCAGAAGTTAATGAACACTTGCCTGCTCTCTTCTGCTTCTGCTGCTGCTGCTACCTGCAGTTAGACGAGTGCTTAGGGCCGTCTACAAATTACTACACCGAAAAGAGATACAACAAAAATATTTTTTTATTTAACTTTTTAAATCTAGCGTAAAGAGAGTCAACTGATGAACGAAATCATGATATGATCAAATTAACAAATGATTGCCCTCAAGATGAAATGTATAGATTTTATTAAAGTGTAAGTCTCGCCAAAATTCATCCTAGGGTCTTTGTGAATGTACCTGATTCAAACTTTCATTTAAAAGCATATTTAGGACAGAAGCGCCACTTTTAAGATTTACTGTATTCTCGTTTTTTGGTCAAATGGCCTTTTGAATGGGAGTACTAGGGGCATTTTTATGATAGCATCAACATCACTATTTTTAAACTACTAAGAAGGCTCGACACAACATGAAACTTTGCTCCAAGTATCACCATGGGGTCTACACCTTAACAAAAGCATTGACAACATTGTTTGTGTACCCAGAGTTTACTAAAAAGAGAGGTTTTGAACAACTCACCATAGCTCTTGTTTTTGGCCGCTACCACCTCGACAGTCAAAACGAGTCAATATCAAAACAAGTAGACACAGATTTAGTATATTCCATGAGAACCGGTGTAGTTAAGGTGTAGAGCCCCTGGTGATACTGGGAGCAAAGTCTCATGTTGTGTCAAGCCTTCTCAGTGTTTTAAAATTTATTTTGAGGCTAGCATAAAAGTGACCCTAGCTCTCCCATTCAAAAGGCCATTTGACCGAAAAACGGGAATATGGTAAATCTTAAAAGTGGCGAATCCGTCCTTATTATGCTTTTAAATGAAAGTTTGACTTGGGTACATTCACAAAAAGACCCTAGGTTGCATTTTGGCAAGAGTTATGCTTTAAAAGCATTTAAAAACATTAGACTATGTGATGATTGTTTATAGAAACATTTGTTTTCCAAATTTTAAATATTTTACAATATGATTAAAAATATAAAAGGACATAATAGTAAGCAATAAGAGTTCATTATTTTTTAGATTTTACATATCATTAAGTGTTTTTAGTCCAACAGTTAAAATGTTGATAATCACAGAGATGAAATCAGATGAGTGTTTTGTGTTTGAGTCTCAGATCTGCTTCTCAGTGCAGAGTGTTTGTGATGGTGAACAGACTGAACTTTGATTTCAGCAGCTGATGTTCAGTCAGTATTTCTGTCCACAGGAGAGACTCTCAGTACTGCAGAGGACACAGAGACACTGAGGAACCAGGTAACCAGACCATAAACCCCGGATAAAGAGGCTGAGTGAATGTGGTGTTGAAGGTGTGGAGGTGGATCAGTGAGTCAGAGGAGACTGAGTAGAAGGACAGAGAGCCAGCAGGACAGTCCACATACACTGCTACTCTACCAGAGACAGAGGAGGAGGAGATGTCTGCTACTCTACCAGAGACAGAGGAGGAGGAGATGTCTGCTACTCTACCAGAGACAGAGGAGGAGGAGATGTCTGCTACTCTACCAGAGACAGAGGAGGAGGAGATGTCTGCTACTCTACCAGAGACAGAGGAGGAGGAGATGTCTGCTACTCTACCAGAGACAGAGGAGGAGGAGATGTCTGCTACTCTACCAGAGACAGAGGAGGAGGAGATGTCTGCTACTCTACCAGAGACAGAGGAGGAGGAGATGTCTGCTACTCTACCAGAGACAGAGGAGGAGGAGATGGATGTTGTTCTGTTATTGTGCCGGACAGAGTAACCAACATCAGAGCAGTCAAGACTCCAGGACTGATCATTACGTCCAAACCAACAGTCACCACTGTCTCCTCTCCTGCTGATTCCTCTGTAACTCACTGATATATAAACATGTCCTCTCCTCTCAACCTCCCAGTAACAGCGACCAGTCAGACCATCTCTACACAGCAGCTGATAGGAGTCAAACCTCTCTGGATGATCAGGATATGGCTGATCCTCCTCCACACGTGTCACCTTTGTGTTGTTGTCAGACAGTTTGAGTTTTCTGTTCACTGTATTTGTGTCCAGTGTGAGTTCACAGAAATCTGACGGAAAGAACAAGACACAACACAGCTACAGTTATTAACCAATCAGCACTTTGATGACATTAGAGGGTTGAATGAGTGATGTCACAGTTCAACCCAGTCTCATGGCAGTTTTTGAAATGTTCACGTAATTTAATCTATTGATTTGTGTACATGGAGATGTTCATCCGTCTCCTCACAAATTTTAAAATAATGGGAATTTCAATGGGAAGCATCTTTCGTGATCACAGCACAATTCTTTCTGCCAGTCGGGCTGCAGCAGAGAAGCTGTATACAGCTTTGCTATTGTTATTTTTAGCCCAATAACAGCTGTTTTAATCATTTGTTCACCAGATCTTATCACGGTTTATATGTATTTATTTTAATGTTATTATTTCAGTCTTCTTGCCATGGAAGCTGGATCGCTTTGTTATTTATAGTGTTGGGGACCAAGAGTTGGTTAAACAGTGATTTGGCTCAGATTGAGTTGACTGCAGAGACCCAGGGGAGCCAAGACAAAGGATCTTGGCCTACATGTAAATTCCAAAGCCAGTTTCACCAAACTCATACAAGCCTCCACTTCGCAACATGGAGAATCTCCATTCAACACGTGTGGGACAAGGCAGACTGGTGGTGAGACAAAGAACTGCTTCACACCTGTGACCAGGTTGCAGTTTTCTTATTGGTCGTCGGGTCCTTGAATGCACCACTAGGAGGCGGAGGAAGGATAAAAGTTGTCGGCACTGTGTGTTTCTTTGCTTTTCCACGGTGACTCCGGTCGCGATAGGGAGCACACTAGTCCGGGCTAGCTAAGCAGCATCACCTCGCGGGTCGAGTTTTGAGCTGGGGTAACTGTATATCGGTCTGATATACAAAGGGGATCCGAGGAAATACTGTCGAAGTATTCCTTCATCTGCAGCGGGCTTAATCAGCCTGGATTCAAGAAAAGGACGGCGTTTCTGTTTCTTGTTTGGTCGACCTGGATTACGTTTGCCCTCTGCTTTGGGCTAAACTGATCGTTAAGCTCTGGCGAGAGACTTAATTGACAAACAATGCATGAACAGTAAGAGGCTTACACAGTTCTGGGCAGATATTAGAACTAGTGCGTTTTGTTTTGTTATTAATGAGCAAAGGGTTTGCTACCATTGTTGCCATTAATGTGATCTGATTTAATCATGTACATGGTCCATATGTGATTATTAATCTGTTCTGTGAATGTATAAATTGATCAATTATACCGTTGATTTATGTCGTGTTAAAGTAGCTGGGTTAAAACCGTAATTGCTATCTGCTACTAACTCCTTTCAGGAGTTTTAATTACTGTCGGCGAGAAACTCGCGAAAATCAGCTGTTAGCCACTGAAGTGGTTTAGTGACGTTTTCCTCAGCAAAACCAGAAGTCTCAGGCTGTCCTAACTACACGTTAGCCCAGACCTGAGTGGCTGAGGGGAACTGGGTCATTATCGATAACTGAGATCAGAGTGTGTCTTTTCTTTCCTTCCTTTGTTCTGTTCCTTTTACTAACACACACACACACACAGACACACGACACAAGCTAGCGTTAGCTCCCGAGCTAATGCTGCTAGTTTTAACCACGTGGGGTAGGCTTACGTTTGTATAGAGCTAACACACTAGATACCATACCGGCTAAGCGTGCGCGTTGCCTAGCAACCCCCCCCGGCTTCTTCAGCCCTTCCTCGTGCACGCAGCACCACTACCGCCCTCTTGAGGCTAAATAGTTTTGTGCAGCTCACAGGAGCAGCCATTTTGGTTTCGTGTTAGAAATACATGTCGACACTGCCCCTCCTCTGTCACACACACCCCCACACACACACACACAGACCTGTCCATGCTGCCTTGTTTTTGCTTTGTTTTTGGTTGTGATATTATAAAAAGGTATATGAGTTTATTATTGAAGGATTATTGTTTAGCTACTGATAATTGTGACGTTAATAAATCTTATTATACTTAATTAGCCGTTGCTTGTGATTATTTGTGTACTGGTTGTAACAACTGCTGGTCAATCAGGTCCGTTGCTTGGATTCACCCCTTCCCTTTATTTCCTTTTTAAAGGATTACCACAGAAATGAGACTGATCCACAGTTTGATTATTGGTCCCTGACTTGCAGGGTGGTGCCCCGTTGTGATTGTTTGTTGATTTGATAAAGTTATTAATAACCATATTCATAACTTTATTAATATTGATAAAACATCTTTGATAATTTGCCAATGACCAAATCTGTACCCTACGAGAATCTTACAATAGATTTTTTTAAACTATAATGCTACATATATCAACATTTATTTAGATGTTATCATGGTATTCATTTCTTTATTTAAATAATATTTATTATTTGGTTCTTATTAATGGTGAAATATTACAGTATGCTGTAAGACAGAACACTACAATACAGGCCGAGCTGGACGCATTCAAAGCTGATATCCCACAATGAAATGCAGGCATGTCTGATAAGATAAGAGCTACTTGTGGTTCCTAGAGTCTCTAAAAGTAGACTGGGGCCCAGAGCCCTCAGCTACCAGGCTCCGCTCCTGTGGAACCAGCTCCCAGATTTGGGTTCAGGGGGCAGACACTGTCACCACATTTAAGAATAAACTGAAAACCCTCCTCTTTGATAAAGCTTACAGTTAGAGAGTGAGGAGTTGTAGCGTCCGCCTAATCAGGCCCACCTGCTTCTCTTCATAGTCATTAGATTTATTTTTCATATAATCAATAATATAGTGAGAGTAGAAGAAGGCAGGCCCATACCTGTCAAGTATCCAGTTTTGGCCGGGAAAGTCCCATATTTTACCCTTCTTTCACGCCGTCTTCCCATATTAGTATTTTAACATGCGTTATTAAAAAATAAAAATACCCCGGGCCCGAGCGGAGTAAAAAAAAACAAAAACATTCCCAATCTGAGCTCTGTCACTAGCCTACTGTAGGTGGCAGTTGTCGCGAGGTTAGTGTGTGAGGTCAGATGATGAGTGACAACGCAGGGGGAAAAAAAGAAAAAAAAACACTACGACAGAGACGGTGCGCTGCCAAAACCTATGAAGGCTTCACTATGCATTCCCCATAGCAATGCAAGTTGAGAAAGGGTGCTTAGCATGGTACGAAAGATTGTTACAGAGAATAGGAGGACGTTAGACCACAGAACTGTTTGCGCTCTACTCTCATGTAAAATGAACCACTCTGGCCCAGCTCACAAATACACTCCTTTCAAAACAGTCTTAAAGAATGCAAAGTCTACAACAAATTTGTACAATAACTCACTAAAGAAAAGTTATGTGAAATTAAAAGAAAATCTGTAAAAGAAAAGCAATATGGAATGAAAATAAAATGTAGGCTAAATGTAAAGACAAGCAATGTTATAAATTGTAAATGTTTTCAGCATTCTGCATCAAGTGGTGATTTTAGCTTTCTTGTACACCCGTCTTAAAATGTAAGGGATACTGGAGCTTGGTTGGGGTGGTGGGACTGCTCGAGGTGGGCACCGGAAAATTTCCCTTATTTTCAAATCCAAAACTTGACAGGTATGGGCAGGTATGGGCAGACCAGTACAGCCCGATCCGGCAGGGGAGAGTCCAAGTCCGATCCGGTACCTCTCTCTAACCTCTCTTAGTTATGCAATTACAATTCTAGACTACCGGGGAAGTTCCTTCCTTCCTATTACACACTGAGCTGCTCTCTCATCTCTGTTTTCATTTGTTTCCTTTTGTATGCATCCTTGTCCCACAAATGCTTATTGCTAACCTAGCTCTGGAGTCTTTATGTTTCTTCTTCTTCTTCTTCTTCCCTGCAATGCCCGGCCGCGTTCTGCTGCGTCCGCTGCATCCACCCATGCTCTGCAGCGCCACGTTACATCCCGCAACGCCCTGCTGTGATGTTCATACGCACAGAGTAGTCAGGATCCAGTATTGGAGACTGCACTATTCAGTATGACATGAACTACAATGACTTCCTTTGAAGTCACTGTTCCATTATCCTTATTATGACTATTATCACCACTGTTCATCACACCCCCAACCGGTCCCGTCAGACACCGCCTACCAAGAGCCTGGGTCTGTCCAAGGTTTCTTCCTAAAAGGGAGATTTTCCTCGCCACTGTTGCGATATCCACTGCTAATGCTTGCTCTTGAGGGAATTACTGTAATTGTTGGGGCTTTGGAAATTATAGAGTGTGGTCTAGACCTACTCTATCTGTAAAGTGTTTCGAGATAACTCTTGTTATGATTTGATTCTATAAATAAAATTTAATTGAAATTGAATTGAATCTGTGGAAAAATGTTGAATAAAACAGCAATTATTGGGCTAAAAATACCAATAATAGCAAAGCTGTATACAGCTTCTCTGTTGCAGCCCGACTGGCAGAAAGAATTGTGCTGTTATCACGAAAGATGCTTCGAAATGCATTGAAATACATTAGTTTAAAAAACGTGCTGACCATCACAAAAAAAATAGATAAACGTGTCCGTGAATCAATAGATTTAATTACATGAACATTTCATGAACTGCCATGAGACTGGGTTGCGTTTGATGAATAAAATTAAAAACACACTTACACTTCCTCAGACCTGGTGTCAACCATCTGACTCCAACAGGCTCCACCCTGAAAGGAGGAGAGGGGGGGGCAATACATCACTCTCACACACACAGCTTTGTTTTAATCAATTGTAGGGTTGGAATTTACTCATTTTATATTCATATTTGGGCTGTCAATTAAAATATTGTGTGCGTATGTGGATCAGCCTCTTATCCCGCCCTGTACACGCCCATTTTTAACCATAAATAGTCAATGCAAAGCACCTTGTGAATGCTGATCAGTATGTTAATGACCCTGGCAGTTGTTCTTTCGTTACATCGAATCATGCCGAATCATGACGACTGGCGGAGAAAAAAAACAAAACAAAAACAACCTCTCAGACGCTCGGGAATTGCTGCCAATTGAATAATAATTTTGGCCTGTTGCCGCACAGTGTAGGGAAACTGGATCTATAGACTACCTTTATTAATAAAATCTTCCAAAACAGCAGGCATTATGGCACTCAGGGACAGCTTTGATATACCAGACATATATAATAAGATTTAACAGAACTATATATTATATCCAAACAAGTCTTAGTGATAAAGTTGAAGATTATATATAATATTTATTTAACAAAAACACTTAGCTGTCTGACATTTCCCTCTGGAAACAGACGGTTTCCCCCAGAGTGGCGAGGACCTGTATTTGGACCGGGATGGCACGGTTCCGGCGCGTTGCCCTCTCTACTGTACCCAATTCAGTACATAGATCCAAGAGCGCAGCTATATTACTGTTACAGCTATATTAGGGAATTTAAATCGGCATATGAGCCAGTCATCGTCATGGTCCCTGAAGTCTCTTTTTCTCCTGATTCTTCCATTCCAGTCCTCCTGCAGGGCCAGCAGTGCCATCATGCAGTATTACGCACGGGTTCACCGCAGTATTTATATGTTTAGCCTACAACAATTTGTGATTTTTAACACCTTGCTCAAATCACAGCAACAACTAGTGGTATCCCCCACCCCGAGATACAATTTGAAATCAAAATGTAATAGGCAAACACACTTTTCTTCATGCAGGTTTTGTTATGAACAGTATTAAAGTTCGGACTGATAACGAGGACATAGAGCGTAACGATTGCACGATAGCTTAACGGCTGTATTTCCAGACTTTTGATGATATATGCACAGTTTTGATTTAAGATTTGAGTTGGAGGTGTTTATGGAACAATTATCACTCAGAACAATTATCATTCAATTATCACTCAGTACAATCTTCATGATAGGGTGTGAAGAAATGTGCGTGAGGCATTAATACTTAAACATATTAAGAGTAGCCTAATCGTTATTCCCACATGTACTTTCTGCAGTCTGACTTCAGTTCACCACCTCACCATCTGCGTCACCAATTCCTATTTTGTCTCCAAAATGTGCGTACGCATGGGTTCAGAGTTTGCGTGGAGGACCGCACATTCTCCCGTCAAGTTTGTTTTTTATAAATCACAACCTTCACGTGGGAAGTGGCGTACGCACATTTTCAGCCCCGTTTTGTGCATACGCCACATTTATAAATGAGACCCCAGGTCATGAGAATATTACTGAAACTACAGGTTGTTGTTCTATAGCACATGTGTCAAACTCAAGGCCCGTGGGCCAAATCCGGCCCCTAGCAAATTTTTATCCGGCCCGCATCTCTGTTCGGGTTCACAATAGATTTTGGCCCGCCTCGTTGTGCACCAAACAAAAAACTGTTAAAAATATTATGCAACACTCAACGCAGAATCTGGCTGATTTGCAGACTTTGAGACTCTGAAATCCCCCCAGAACTAGAGAGTTTTCATAGTCAGGCCTGTGAAACCGGCTGTTGTGAGTCGGATGTGTGGTGGCCTACCTTTAAAAATGTAATCATTGATTTGCTAAACTCTATAATGGCTAAGAAACGTTTTTGCTGACTTTTTAACAGCTTTATGTCGACAAAACTGTAAGCGAGAATGCTGTATAGGACCTGCAATAATACAGTCAAAGATATTTGCGTTTTCGATTCAATAAAATCATGTCAATAAACTATACACGTCTGGCCCTTGATGTCATTCTCATTTTCCAGTGTGGCCCTTAGTGAAATTCAGTTTGACACCCCTGTTCTATAGGATGGAGATGTCCGTCTCTAGTTGCTGATAAACTGATCTATAGGCTATATTAAACGCAGTGCTATTCAACCCAAGTTGCATGAAAATAAAAGCCCCACAGAGGGAAATGAATGAGATAAGTCATAGAGTACAAATAACTGTGTGTGCCTATTATGTTTGGACATTTATGAATTCATGAATTAGACAACGTTTTACAAAGTTGATGACGTCGCCCTGACTCAACAACTGGAGAACCAGCTGGATTTAAAGGGAGTTTGGGAACTTCTTCCCTGGGATCTAACCTTTGACTGTTTAGGCTATCGTTACATTTGACATGTTTACTGTCCATAATAATAATAATGTCATTATCATAGAATATATATATAAATGTTACATAATGATGACAACAGCTGAAACAGACAGTATGACACTAATATGTGCTTGCAATATAACACAATTGGAGAGAGAGATAGATAGAGAGAGAGAGAGCTGATGGTGAGAATGCCATGTAGCCTAAAAATCATGTTCTTAAAGGAGAACTCCGGGTAATTTTTACGTTAATCTTGATCGCTATACCTATGTGAGTACTGACAATAGCAAAAAAAACAAAACAAACAGAATCGGTCTTAGCAAACTGGGGTTGCTGCAGCTAATGCCCATAGCTCCCAGTTAGCTAAAAAAGTAGTTTTGGGGGCATAACATAAAGAGTGCAGTTGTGCCTCTTAACAGACAATTGCAATTAAAATGTTTGTGCAACATGAACAGGGCTCTAACGTGACAACAAGATGCGTTTTCACCTGGTAGCTGCCGTCCGGGAGGGAGTGTGATCCAGCCAGACAGGCTTCTGTGATAATCCACACGCAGCAGTTCCGTGTGCCGACATTCACCTGTACCCTCCTCGCTTGCCGAGGCGGACAACAATCCAACGAGCGCCGGCTGGTCTGGTGGATGTCCTCCAGAAAGCCGTTCATGCCTTTCGCGGCGGAAAATTGTAGCACGGCGAGCTGGCAACCGTCAGGAGGTATGAGTTGAAAACGCATCTTGTTGTCACATAAGAGCCATGTTCATGTTGCACAAACATTTTAATTTAATTTTGTGTCTATTACGAGGCACAAATGCACTCTTTATGTTATGCCCACAAAACTGTCGTTTTAGCTAACTGGGAGCTATGGGCATTAGCTGCAGCAACTTCAGTTTGCTAAGACCGATTCTGTTCGTTTTTTTGCTATTGTCAGTGCTCACATCGGTATAGCGATCAAGATTAATGTAAAAATTGCCTGGAGTTCTTCTTAATAAGATCGAAAACAGGATAATCATCATAACTGTAATATTAATGTCCATGTAAACACATATTAAACAAACAACATGCTAGATCTGTGGGTTCAGCGATAGCAGCGTCCATAGCAATCAGCAGTTTATCCACGGCAGTTTCGGGCCATGTATTTTACACCTGGGCCTTCAGTACTATCCTACAGCAATTAAATCACCTTTGAATAACCTCACCATGACACTAGAACATTACCGTGTGGAATAACGTGATTTGACACAAGGCTCAACACCTAGAGACACCTAATACACTACTGCAGAGACATAAACACACACTGACTGAAGCATCACTTTCACGCAGTATGACAGCATGCTGCATCATATAGTCAAAATGAATGGAATTACCAAAGAAACCAAAACAAAGCCTAAAGCCTAAAACATATTTACTCATACGGTTGCCACAAAGCAATCAAAAACACAAATAACACAATAAGCGATCAACAGCCCTCCCCACAAATTCCAGCCAAGCAGCGGGGGCTTAACACACACGTCACCACGCACACACAAAGGCACAGCAGCCACTGATTCTGCTCAAATCTTTAATACCTAAAGCCAGCAGTAATAGCTAGTAAAATCATTTCACTAAAATTATGAAAAATCCATAAAACTAACCAAAAGCTGCTTTCTTTCAATAACTTTACATCTAAAAATGTAAACGAACTTGCAGTGTATACAATATATAAAATACATATGAAATTGATAAATATATATTTATATTAGAAATGCATATAAAGGCCTTTAATTATAAAAAATATAATTTTCTAATTCTGACAATCTCTTGGCCAGCAGAGAAGGCCTTGATGGCCCTGACGACCCACCTCTGATCTACAGATCGAGACATAATAATGAATATTCTGATTAATAGTGGATGGCTTGTGCGTGAAATAACGTATAAATAATGAGGAAAATATAACTGAACATAGCAGAGAGCAGAACAGACTATGTGTGCATTTACACATTGTTATCATTCAATAAGTGTCTCATAAAAAGAATGTATGCACAGTGCGTACAGGATTATGGCTTCCGGCGCCACAATATAATTTACAGAGACCCAATAATTCCCCCAAGAGCAAGCCTCTGCTGCAACAGTGGACCTTTCTCTGTAGAGAAACATGAACATGACATCCCTTACACACACATATATTGTGTTTGCACCGCAGTGACTAGGAAAAAGCGTTTTGAGGGACGTTTTTAACTAAGAGTGGGTACTCTCCCAGCACAAGAGGAACTTAGAGAAATAATTGGTCCAGACCTCAGTGTACATCTCTGATTGATCACATGAGCCATGCAGAACCGGCAACTGACATTTTAAACAGCTAGCTAACTAGTCTGTCAAAGGAGTAATTAATGCTTCATCCACACACTTCTCACAGCGTAAAAAGCACAATGCTTTGCGCTAAGCTAGGCTAAACCTGTCCTGGACCTTTCTCTGTCAAGATAAAACTGATTTGATACCGGGAAAGAGGTAAAGAAGGATGTTTCTTAAACCCATGGACAGTTCCTTTAACATACAGAGATGTGTCCAAACTACATATTAACAAAAGGGAGTTATCATTTTAGTTCCTGGAGATGTTCTCCTTTTTGTTTATCAGTGTTTGTACCTGAGAGTTTCCAGTCTCTCGAGAGGATCTTTCAGTCCTGCTGACAGCAGCTTCACTCCTGAGTCTCCTGGATGATTGTAGCTCAGGTCAAGCTCTCTCAAATGAAAGGGGTTGGAGCTCAGAGCTGAGACCAGAGAAGAACAGCCTTCCTCTGAGATCAGACAACCTGACAGACTGCAAACACACAGAACAACACACAGGAACCCTCTATCAACACGTGGAGCCATGTTTTAGTTTTTTTGTTTGTTCGTTGTCCAGGTACATTTTGGTACAGATTTAGAATACACCTTTAAAATCATCTGTGGTATTTAATTATTTAACAACAAAAGTAAACAATGAAAAATCCTCATGGAAATTAAATCTGAGTCTAGATATAAATAACTATGTATTTAATAACTACTACCCAAGTTTATCATATCAACACACACAAAGCTACATGTCATCTGTTTTATCAACTAAAGTTAATCAGAGTTTAAATGGTCATCAGTTGAATGGGTTAATGACTCCTGACCTGAGAGTCTCCAGTGTGCATTGTGGACTCTTCAGTCCAACAGAGATCAGCTTCCCTCCTGAATCCTGCAGGTTGTTGCTACTCAGGTCCAGCTCTCTCAGACTAGAGGACTGAGAGCTGAGAACTGAGGACAGAGCTTCACAGCTTCTCTCTGATAGGTTACAGCCACTCAGTCTGGAGAGACAACAGGAAACAAGTCAGATAACATTTTTGTTTAAATGTTGAGTCTGGACTTTTGGTATATTTAGTATAAATATGACAAGTCTAAATCCCTAGTTAGTTTTGTAAGATTATTTTGGGGCATTTTAAGCCTTTATTTGACAGGGCAGTTGAAGACATGAAAGGGTAGAGAGAGGGAGGAATGACATGCACCAAAGGGCCGCAGGTCGGAGTCAAACCCGGGCCCACTGCGTCGATGAGTAAGCCTCTGTATATGGCCGCCCGCTCTACCAACTGAGCTATCCGGGTGCACCTTTTTGTGTTATTTAAAAAAAGTTGTATATAACTAATCAAGACTGAATCAGGAATCAAAGTCACATGATATTAAAATCTAAAGGATTTCTAGATCTCAGCCACAGTTCATATTTCATGCGATTATTAAATAAATACAAAATACTTTGGAATAATTGAAAGATTTTCCGAAATTAGTCCTGACATAAAAAGGGCTGTTTGAATTAAATGAAGCTTAAAGTTTATATAAATATCTCAAATTAAAGACAAACAGCAACTTTATCTGACCTGATAGTCTCCAGTGTGCAGTGTGGACTCTTCAGTCCAACAGAGATTAGCTTCCCTCCTGAATCCTGCAGGTTGTTGTTACTCAGGTCCAGCTCTCTCAGACTAGAGGACTGGGAGCTGAGAACTGAGGACAGAGCTTCACAGCTACTCTCTGACAGGTTACAGCCACTCAGTCTGGAGAGATGACAGGAAGCAAACAAGTAATTTATTATTAACTGCTGTTGAAAGCTAGCAGAGTATTTATTGATGAATAAATCATACTTACAGAGCTTTGTTGGAGGGACGGTAATGAAGAACACGGATAACGAATGTGTTTAAATTTTAAGTCTGTCAACATATTATAAATAACAACAAAATGCTTTGAAAACATTCAAAGATTTTGGAATCCTTAAATTTTAAATCATGATGTGAAAAGAGCAGTTTAAATTTAATAAAGCTTAAAGTTTAGAGAAATATCATATAAGAAGACAAATAACGATTGTGTTTATAGGTTGAGTCTGAACTTTTGGTGATACAGTATATGAAATCCCTTCTCAGCATTTTTAAATATCTGCTGCTCTACTACTGGAAACATGATAATTAATTGTGACTGAATTAAGCAATGTTACACGAGAGAGTTTGATTTAACGTCATTATTGGCACCACATTGATGCGGCTAGGACCGAGGCACTGGTGCAAAGGTTCGTAAACATGACTGAAGAATACCTGTGTCATTATTGATATGTCAGTGGCAAAGCTGATGTGATACAAACAACTGATGTGATCCAAACAACTGATGTGATCCAAACTATTCCAGCAACAGTTAACCAGAGTGTAAAAAGTGTTTCATCCAACGATTCACTTCTCATCCTCTTCCAACCATTCATCAAAACTAAGTCTTCCATATCAATCAAAATCAACAACAAAACGATCCACTGTATCAATATTGTACGCTAAAGTTTTTTTTATTCAGCCCTGGAAGTTACAATGTTGCCGTAGAAATGGCGGAGAAATATGTGATGCACCAGGTGTGCTCAAATGGCTCAGGGTGTGCTTTCATGCTGATTTGAGTATGTTCTAAATGTTTAGTTGACCAATCTGATTGTCTGGTCGGATTCGCTTGTTGTATAATCAGGAATAAACAAATGTCCAGTAATCAAAATCACATGATATTAAAATGTAAATTATTTCTGGATCTCAGCCACAGTTCATATTTCATTCTTTATGAAGTAATTCTAAATCAGAATGAATTACTTGGGAAACATTCACATTTTTTGAATGTTTCCAAAGTATTTTTCAATACTGTGTTTTCAAAGATTATTGTTCTTAACCTGACCTGAGAGTCTCCAGTTTGCAGTGTGGACTCTTCAGTCCAACAGAGATCAGCTTCACTCCTGAATCCTGCAGGTTGTTGTTACTCAGGTCCAACTCTCTCAGACTAGAGGACTGGGAGCTGAGAACTGAGGACAGAGCTTCACAGCTTCTCTCTGACAGTTTACAGCCACTCAGTCTGGAGAGACAACAGGAAGGAAACAATATTTGTATTTATAACTCCTGTTTAAAGATATCAGAGTGTTTATTGATGAATAAATCCTACTTACAGAGCTTTGTTGGAGGCTTTGACCCCTGGCAGCAGCCTCAGAAGAGCCTCTTCTGAAGCAGGGAATTTCTTTAGGTCAAACACATCCAGATCTTCTTCTGATGACAGTAACATGAAGCCCAGAGCTGACCATTGAGCAGGAGACAGTTTAAATGAGGAGAACCTTTCTGATCTCAGGTACCGTTGGATCCCCTCCACTAGAGAATAGTCATTCAATTCATTCAGACAGTGGAACAGATTGATGCTTCTCTCTGCAGACAGATTCTCACTAATGTTCTTCTTGATGTATTCCACTGTTTCCTGATTGGTCTCTGAGCTACTTCCTGTCTGTGTCAGCAGACCTCGTAGGAGATTCTGATTGGTCTGCAGTGAAAGGCCCAGGAGGAAGCGGAGAAATAAGTCCAGGTGTCCATTTGGACTCTGTAAGGCCTTGTCCACAGCACTCTGGTAGAACTGTGTTGAGGTTGGTTGTTCTTCTGACAGCAGGTTGACTCCAGAGTTGGTGAATGTCAGATGGACATGAAGAGCAGCCAGAAACTCCTGAACACTCAAATGGACGAAGCAGAACACCTTGTCCTGGTACAGTCCTCTCTCTTCTTTAAAGATCTGTGTGAACACTCCTGAGCACATGGAGGCTGCTGTGATATTGATGCCACACTCTGTCAGGTCTGATTCATAGAAGATCAGGTTGCCTTTCTGCAGCTGCTCAAAAGCCAGTTTTCCTAGAGACTCCATCATCTTCCTGCTCTCTGGACTCCAGGGTGGATCTGTCTCAGAACCTCCATCATACTTGACATTCTTCCGTTTGGACTGAACCACCAGGAAGTGGATGTACATCTCAGTCAGTGTCTTGGGCAGCTTTCCTTCCTCTCTGGTCTTTAACACCTTCTCCAGAACTGTAGCAGTGATCCAGCAGAAGATTGGGATGTGGCACATGATGTGGAGGCTTTGTGATGTCTTGATGTGGGAGATGATTCTGTCTGCCTTCTCTTCATATGGAAATCTCTTCCTGAAGTACTCCTCCTTCTGGGCGTCAGTGAACCCTCTGACCTCTGTGATCATGTCAACACACTCAGGAGGGATCTGATTGGCTGCTGCAGGTCGTGTGGTTATCCAAACGCGAGCAGAGGGAAGCAGTTTGCCCCTGATAAGGTTTGTCAGAAGCACACCAACTGAGGCGGACTCTGTAACATCAGTCAGGATCTCAGTGTTGAGGAAGTCCAGAGGAAGTCGACACTCATCCAGACCGTCAAAGATGAACACAACTTGGAACTCTTCAAACCTGCAGATTCCTGCTTCTTTGGTTTCACTAAAGAACAAATGAACAAGTTCCACCAAGCTGTACTTTTTCTCTTTCAGCACATTAAGCTCTTTGAAGGTGAATGTAAATGTGAACTGGATGTCCTGGTTTGCTTTGTCTTCAGCCCAGTCCAGAGTGAACTTCTGTGTTAAGACTGTTTTCCCGATGCCAGCCACTCCCTTTGTCATCACTGTTCTGATTGGTTCATCTCTATCATGTGGGGTTTTAATGATGTCTGCACATATGATTTTTGTTTCTGGTCTGTCTGTTTTCCTGGATGCTGTTTCAATTGTTCTGACCTCATGTTCATCATTGACCTCTACGGTCCCTCCGCCTGTTATGTAGATCTCTGTGAACATCTTATTCAGAAAGGTTTTGTTTCCAGCTTTTGCAATCCCCTCAAACACACACTGGAACTTCTTTTTGTGAGTTGGATTTTACTTTTTGCTGGCATGAAGCAAGAATTTCTGTAAACATAAAACAATGAAACCAATGAGGGGCTGTTGCAGATAATGTGCACATTTTTGTTTTCCTGAATCTATTCAAGAGATTCACTTATTTAAAATGTCTTATTATTCCTCAAAAACAACTGATATGTTGTGTCCATGTCATGCATCCATGAACTCTCTGGTTTCCAAAGAAACCAGAAGGTATATGTTTTAATTACAGAGGGATGTTAATTAATATTGTCCAAGGTGTTTAACACAGTGGCATCAGTGTGTGCAAATGTTAACCAGAAGAGCCAACAAAAACTGGATTTTGTGGCTTTGTTTCATCAACTTTGTTCTTGGAGACACTTTACATTTTGTGTCTGTGGTAGATGCTTGCTTTGGTAGCTTGTTATGTTGTTGTAATCACAATATATACGCCTATCTTTGTAGATAAGAGGGAGACATTGGCTACTGTCTGTTGAAGACATTGTGATATGTTACATTTATTTTCTATTTCACAATATTATGGCTTACCTGCAGGTTCTGAGATGGTGTTTGATAAATTCTCCAGTAGATAATTCTGATTCATCTTCACTAAAACTATTCTGGTCACTTTAATGGTGTTCATACTGTAGGTCGAGAACATCTGGTCCACTGTCTTCACTCTGTTTACCTTCTCCAGTTTGCTTTTTCGGATTGCTGGGAAGTCTTCAAGGGCCCCTTTCTGCTGCAGGTGCCACTTAAATTTTTCAAAGTCCTCAGCTCCCAAATCTTCTAAAGTTCCCAAGACAACCTCTTGAGGTGTCTCCATCTTTGGTCCCTGCAAAGATCCAAAAGATATCAAAAGTACATTGTCAACTAATAGACATTTTTTGGGGTTAAAAATACTCAGATTATCAAAATAGACATATCGTAGATTGAGATGACAGCTTTTTATTAGTTTGAAATAGAAGCAGAAAAATATTGATGAAGAAATATGTGCACATACAACTTAATAACTAAAAAACATGGATTCATGAACCAAGAATATGGATCAATAAACTTTGCATTCCTGTGACCATAAACAAGTTAAGCAGTGGTCAAAAGTACAATGCCACATGCTGTGAACCAATTTTTTATTTTGTTTTTATCAACGCTACATAGTAGATACAGTATATAATATAACTCCACAATCACCCCATCCTGGGTGATCTTTTTCCTTCCTTCAAGCTCAGGTCCTCTACCAAAGGCCTGGCAGCCTGAGGGTCCTGCGCAGTATCTTAGCTATTCCTAGGACTGCGCTCTTCTGGACAGAGATCTCAGATATTGTTCCTGGAGTTTGTTGGAGGGGGTTACAGAATACCACTGGAATCACTGTTGCCTTCGGTTTACAAATCTTTTTAGATCTTCTTTAAGCCCTTGGTATTTTCCAGGCTTCTGTGTTCCTTCTTCTTGATGTTGCTGTCTTTTGGGATTGCTACATTTATCACAACTGCCTTTTTCTGCTGTTTGTCGACCACCACAATGTCCAGTAGTTTAGCCATTACAATTTTATCAGTCTGGATCTTTCATTCAGAAACCACTGGAGGAGCCTCCCACTTTGACCATGGGACTTTCAGCACATACTTGGCACAGATTTTGCCGTAAACTATGCCAGCCAACTGAGAGAGACAATGTAGATGTGACGTGAGCAATCTGTTTGAAAGTTGTGAATCTTCTGGTAGCTGTGCCAAGAGAAATCACAATCATTCCCAATTTTGCAGAGACGGAGAGCGTAGGTATATGTTAGGAGATAACATAGGCACAGGGTAATTATTGCTAACTAAAATGCTAGTTAACATTAGTAATTTAACTTAAACAGCTAATGTAAGTCGAAACTGCCACAGGTTTCTACTGCCTGAGATATTCACTTCACTCACTCAGCAGGTCATCACTTGGCCATCTTCCTGATGTACTCCTGGATATTTGTTGTTTTATCATGGATAGTGGCTCTGATGCTCACTAGTCCTCATCTACCCTCCTTCCGCTTGTTGTATAGTCTCAGGTTGCTAGACTCCATGCATTGTGAAGAGCATTATTGTCTTGATATCAGTGGCCACTATCTATTCCTTTGCCAGGTTATTATAGACCTTTTACACGGTAGACATGTTGACATGTCATAGTAGGAAAAGCACAGGTGTATTCAAAACCATTAATGGTGGCTGCATTCCACTTAGGAGAGGCCCTGGTGTTGTGCATGCTGACTCACTGAAACAGCTTACTGGGACACTTGATGAAATTGAGCCATCGTTAAGGTTATCAATTTCAGCTGTGCTTTTCCTACTATGACAGGTCAAAATGTCTGCTGTGAAAAAGGTCCGTACCAGTGGGGTATCTGATGACCGGCATTGTGTATGTTTGTAATGATAGGTGGCTGCATGCCACCGTAGTTGCAGTCGTGATGCCATCGGTGTTCACCCAGTGAATGACTGAAAAACATGTAGGCTACACTCGTCAATAAAGAAGCAGGTTGAACTCATATCGGGTTCTTTCTTAATTATTGTCGGTCATGACAGTGTTGATGGCTCTGACCTTGTTTTTTTCCATTCAGCTGACTCCTCAGGACTTGCCATACCCTTAAATCCACCAGAGGCCCGTTCCAGAAAGCAGGTTTAGTGAAAACTCTGAGTTTGTTAACCCTGAGATGAGGGAAACTCTGGGTTTTCCGTTCCAGAAAGAGAGGTAACTTAACCTCGGAGTTAGTTACTATGGTAACTGAGTCTGTGAACCTAACCTGGTCGGGAGCAGGTTTTCTTCAAGAAACCTCAAGTTTCTCTCAGGCTTTTATGCAAATAAAAGCCTCTTATTTACGGGACCGGTCTAAAAGACCTCCGTCTTACAGCGGGGTCTCCGAGTGTGACTGTTCGAGTGCTGAGCTAGCAGCTCTGGCAGGCGCAAGCTGGCGGGCGCGTCATTTTATGGAGCTCCGAAAACTCCGAAAACTTTGGAGGAAATTGTCAATTCGGGAAAGATTTTCACAAGACTGCCTATATTCGAAATACAAACTGTTCATTTCTCGCCTAAAATGTTCTCAGAAGTGAATTTAGTGATGAATAAAATGGCGAAGATTGTTAAAATTGTCCCGTTTTTGGGCTGTCTATGTACTGGAAATCCAACCATCATTGAATGCCGAAATGAATGTTGGGATACAGGTGCTGCGAAGTTCATACAAGTTACCAACCGATGTATCCTCGGTAAATGGGCGTGTCAAGAATACATCCGGGAATTTTAACTGATCTTGGCGAAATGCGAACTTGTGTATTGGGACAGTACTTTGGCAACACGAGATGACGTTTCACAGGGACACAAGAACACAAGTCAATAGAAGAACACATATTGGGAAATGCCCAGGGTAATCATCAAAGGCGGGAAAACACAGGAAGTAAAACTAGATAAGACAAGACAGAAAACTGGACTATCAAAATAAAACAGGAAACAGAAATACACACAACAGGGAGTAATACACAGTCAACAGGGTAAACAACAATCCTCACAGAAACATACACAAACAGGGAAATACAGGAAACAGAAGTATGCAAACAGGAACAAAAAACTAATACAAAGACCGAAAAGTGTACAACAAAAACAAAATACCGAAACCATAACAAAAACTAGTCATTAAAAGGAGCTCCAGCTTTACAAGCTGCAACAGTAAAGTAATGAACACATGAAACCAGCAATCATTAGAATAAAATAATATAATTTATTATTATGCAGAATAAGGATTTTGGTACTTATAGTTTATTTTAATGCTGATACTTTTGTCAGTAACATTTTCAATGCAGGACTTTTACTTGTAACAGAGACTTTGTGCGGTATACTTTTATGCTGATGTATAAGAGCGTGAAGATCCTCGTAGGAAGGAGGATGGGGGGGGGGGATGTTTGGCTCCTAAAACACAGAGCTTTCAGGGAGCAGAGTTCATGTCATGGAAGAAGTTAAGGAGAAACACAAGACTTTCACCCAGGAAACAGGTGTTCATGTCCTGAAAAAGTTAAGGAGAAAACACAAGACTTTCACCTAGGAAACAGGTGTTCATGTCCTGAAGAAGTTAAGGAGAAAATACAACACTTTCACCCAGGAAACAGGTGTTCATGTCCTGAAGAAGTTAAGGAGAAAACACAAGACTTTCACCCAGGAAACAGGTGTTCATGTCCTGAAAAGGTTAAGGAGAAAACATAAGACTTTCACCCAGGAAACAGGTGTTCATGTCCTGGAAGAAGTTAAGGAGAAAACACAAGACTTTCACCCAGGAAACAGGTGTTCATGTCCTGGAGAAGTTAAGGAGAAAACACAAGACTTTCACCCAGGAAACAGGTGTTCATGTCCTCAACAAGTTAAGGAGAAAACATAAGACTTCCACAATCTTTTTTCTAATCTTAACTAGTCGTTTTGGTGTCTAAACTTAACTGTGGTTGGAGAGGTTGATCAGTTGCCCTTTAACGTTACATCGCAGCTTGTTTTCACCGAGGCAACAAAGTGTTTCCTGCTGAGTCCTAATCCTCGCCCGTCTGAGCCCTTCCCCTACACATCTCTAAGAGTCCTGACAGACCCTAAATCACACTGACTCATCTTTCTCATTCAAAGCAACACTTTATCTGGACTTCTCTCTGCTTGCTGCTCACATAGGCGGCTATCTCTATTCACAGCTTTAAACAGTCACACTTTCACCGTCAATTCAGCTGTTTCTCCAAAAACAACAATCAATCTCAACCAATCATAGCTCCACTTACTGAACTTTCAGCCATCATCGTGCATCTCTTCCGTCCTCAGCAGGTCTGCGTAGAAAAGGAGCTTCAACTTCCATCAGACGACGTGAAGCGACGCTTCTTATCGTTCGTCTGTGTGTGTGTGGGTGTGCGTGTGTGTGTGTGGCCACACCACACTATGAAATGTGCAGTCTTACTGAATGGGGCTTGGTCACATGATCAATTGTTACAGTAAATAGAAACTTCCCCACAGCTGAAATGGAACTCATTTAGCATTAAATCTGGGCTTGGTTTTATTGGTGTTTCAACTTCCCCTCCTTAACTTCCCCTCAATGGTGTAGTCTACGTGACATTAGACTGCACCTCTGCTTCCCCTCAGCCCCTGGTATGACAAAAAGCATACATTTACCATGAGATGGGAAACTCCGAGTTTTTGGTTCCAGAACAGCTGATTTGAGTTGGTTCAATCAACTCAGAGTATGTTCACTCAGGGTTCCGCGCGTGCACAACCACTATAAAAAGGCAGTATGAATGGAGCCATGATTCTACGATTCACCATGGTAACAACCACAAACAAACGGGTCGGCGGAAATACTCATGCTCACAAACGGCGAGTTTGAACATGCATTTCGTTAAAAAAGCAAGACAGCAGCTGCTGCTGCAAAAGAGAGAGAATTGGTGTGGGAGAAAATTGCTGCTCGAGTCAATGCATACGCATTCACAGTGTATTCATTTCATATTTAATCACAGTTAACTTATAATATTACTGGTGAAGACTGGAATTGTATTACACCTATAATTTCATTTAGGTGCAATCCTGTGGGCGAAAAAGTAAACTATACTAATCCCATTCATTTATTTTTAATGGCTCTACTGTCCAGGGAACACTACAAAAACGTTTAAAAAATGTTTCAGAGCGAGTCACACTTTTCTGATGGCTCTGCATACAGTGGCTTTACTATTACAGTATGATCCGCTACACTGTTGTAAAGAAAACTGCCGTTTGCATAAAACATAATGCGATACAAAGAATCTGCTTGGATGTTAAAGACTGTCCACAATGGTTGATGTTAGTGATATGAAGACGGATAAGATATATATATATATATATATATATATATATATATATATATATATATATATGTATATATATATATATATATCTAATGGACTGTGATAAAAAATATCTCTCAAATCGGTTATGTGGAAATGAAAATACATTATACCTGTAGCGTTCACTACGTCACGGGTGTTCAACAGCGATGTAACGCAGGTTAATAGGTGGGAGGGACTTACCTGATTGAAGTACAGGCCAGTCAAGAGTTGAAACGTGGACCAGTAAGATCCCAAAAGAGAATAACTATAAACGGGACCGAGTACTAGTTCCGACATGTTGTCTCGTCAGGAGAGATGCGCCACCGGTAAGCTGCTGTTTCTCTACACTGAGCTGCGGTTTAAGTTTGATTTGTCTGTTGTGCTACTGCTGTGCTGCCGATATGTACGTGCGCGATTTGTTTGCTTGATAACTGTTACATTGGTCACGCTGATAAAACCTTATTTGCAGTCTGATGTTTAACACTGTCGACTCGATAGTATCCGTGACTATATTCCAGTAAATGTTTGAAATTGGTGCGTCTCACTGTCACACAAGCTACTTCCTGGTTGCGGTGCTGGATGGGAAATGTAGTCAATCGCTTTACATTGGTAATGGATTGCTGTGCACAGCGTCGCTATCTAAAACTACACTCACTGTTTTCACTTTAGACCAACATACACCTCTGTGGTTTTGGGTTACTGGTTTAATGTGTAACATTGATATTGATGTGCATTTCTGTGTTTAGATATATGTGCTTTGCTTAGTCATTGAGTTTAAACACTATGTACATTATAATGTTTATAATATTAAGTACTGCCTAGATTAAAATTTATATTCTATATATATACACATTTGTATATTATTCAGAATATGGTATATTAGGTATGTGGCTAATATTGTTGTTTACACCATAGCCTTTCTATTTCTACAGGTTTATAACCTGCTATTTGTGGACTAAACAACTGTATGTGGACAATCAATCAGTGTAAATAAAAAACCACGAGTCATAACAACATATCCTCTCCTGATGCCCCGTTCGGTGGGGAGATTCTTAAAGAACCGAACAATACCTCTCAGAGGGAGGAGACTGAGAGAAACTCAAGTTTTTTTCCCCCGTTTCTCTCAATCTCTCATAGATCTTTACATTTTCGTGACTGAAGTACTGTCCCGGACTCAGACTCAGGACAAAGAATAAAATCCAAATGTCTATAATGATGGTTCTTGTCAGGCAAACAAAAGTCAAAAACAGTATCAAAAAACAAGTCCAAGAGGTAAAAAACACAGGAGATCGCAAAGGAGAGTGGTGCCAAAGGCAGTGTCAAAAATACCGGAAAAACTCTAATTCTAGGAGAATTCTAGTTAAACTGTTCAAACCAACTTAGTAGTAGCAAAAGCCCAGAAGATAAACTTCACTTTACTGGAGACAAACAGGAAGATCTGGCGAAACACTGAAGCAACAATACTGAGGGAGTCCATATGCCTTGTAGAGATGAGACCAGACAACAACTGAGGACAGGAGAGGGTTTTTGTAGATGGGTTAACAAGCTGAAACAGGCAACAGGTGAGGAGTGCTAAAAGGCTGGGGAATTGGTCCGTTCATGCCACCTGGGAGTATCAGGGAACGTCCCCGTGATTATGTTGTTTTTCCGACTGCCAGCGTTCACATGGTCAGGATGCATGTTCTTCTTCTTCTGTTATATTGGCGTTTGGCATAACAACTTGTTGCATGACTGCCACCAACTGTTGGGCGAAGCCTAGAGCATCAGGTGTGTGAACACATGGAGGCCACAATAACAAAGATTTGCTGCTGTTTTCTTTTGCGAGCATACAAACAGCACATCGAAAGGTGTTTGTTTGTGTTTTCTGCAGGACAACGAAAGGGGAAGGACACGGATATGGTGTTATTTTTTTATACATAGGCCTATTTATGAATAATTTGAAACATGTTATGTCTGTGTATGTTTCTTGGTAGAGGCGTTTGTCCGTAATAAATAGTTTGTCATCACGTGAATTTTTTAAGAAAAGTTTCTCACCCTTCAACACATTTTAACGATCATCGGCCATTCAATTCAATTTTCAATTCAATTTTATTCATAGTATCAAATCATAACAAAAGTTATCTCGAGACACTTTACAGATAGAGTAGGTCTAGACCACACTCTATAATTTCCAAAACCCCAACAATTACAGTAATTCCCTCAAGAGCAAGCATTAGCAATGGCTATTGCGACAGTGGCGAGGAAAAACTCCCTCTTGGGAAGAAACCTCGGCAGACCCAGACTCTTGGTAGGCGGTGTCTGACGGTCCGGTGGTGGGTGTGATGAACAGTGGCGATAATAGTCACATTAGAGGTAACAGTGACTTCGAAGGTCATCGTGGAAGCTCATGTCCGAGCATGGGTGGAAGCGGCGGATGCAGCAGGACGTAGCAGGATGCGGCCGGGAATTGCAGAGTATCGCAGAGCATAGCTCTGCGAAGAAGAAACATAAGGACTCCGGGGAGTAAACTCCCCAGAGCTAGATTAGTAACAAGCATGTCTGGGACAGGATGCATACAAAAGTAACCAGTAGAGATGAGAGAGCAGCTCAGTGTGTCATAGGAAGGAAACAGCCTTCCCAGCAGTCTAGAATTATAATAGCATAACTACGAGAGGCAGGTTAAAGAGAGGTGCCTGGTCGGGCTTGAACTCTCCCCAACCGGATCGGGCTGTACTGGCCTGCCTCCCTCTACTCTCGCTAGATTATTAATTATACAGTATATAAAACTGATGACTACGAGGAGAAGCAGTGGGCCGGGTTAGGTGGACGCTGCAGCCCCTCAGTCCCTAACTATAAGCGTTTATCAAAGAGCAGGGTTTTTAGTTTACTCTTAAATGTGGCGATGCTGTCTGCCCCTCGAACCCAGACTGGGAGCTGGTTCCACAGGAGAGGAGCCTGATAGCTGAAGGCCCTGGCCCCCAGTCTACTTCCAGAGACTCTAGGAACCACAAGTAGCCCCGCATTCCGGGAGCGCAGTGCTCTAGTGGGACAATAAGGTACTAAGAGCTCTTCTAAGTATGATGGTGCTTGACCATTTAGAGCTTTGTAAGTCAGGAGGAGGATTTTAAATTCAATCCTAGATTTCACAGAAAGCCAATGCAGAGAAGCTAATACAGGAGAAATATGATCTCTTTTCTTAGTTCTCGTCAGAACACGCGCTGCAGCATTCTGGATCAGCTGGAGAGTCTTAAAGGACTTATGTGAGCAACCTGATAATAAGGAATTGCAGTAATCTAGTCTAGAAGTAACGAATGCATGGACTAGTTTTTCAGCATCGTTTTGAGACAGGATATTCCTAATTTTGGCAATGTTACGAAGATGGAAAAAGGCTATTCTTGAGGTTTGTTTTAAGTGGCCGTTGAAGGATAAATCCTGATCAAAAATAACTCCCAAATTTCTGACAGCAGTGCTGGAGGCCAGGGCAATACTATCCAGAGTAGCTATATCTTTCGAAAACGAAGTTCGGCGGTGCTTTGGTCCTATCACAATGACCTCAGTTTTGTCTGAGTTTAACATCAGGAAATTGTGGGTCATCCAGGATTTTATATCCTCAATACACGTTTGAAGTCTTGCTAACTGACCACTTTCATCTGGCTTAATTGACAGATATAATTGGGTATCGTCTGCGTAACAGTGATAGTTAATTGAGTGTTTCCTAATAATATTACGTAGAGGAAGCATATATAAGGAAAATAGAATTGGTCCAAGCACTGAGCCTTGAGGAACGCCCATGGCTAACTTTAGCGTGCTTGGAGGGTTTATCATGAACATTAACAAATTGGGATCGCTCAGAGAAATAGGACTTAAACCAGCTTAGTGCGATTCCTTTAATGCCAACTAAGTGTTCCAGTCTCTGTAACAGGATGGTATGGTCAATAGTGTCAAATGCAGCACTAAGATCTAGTAAAACAAGAATGGAGACAAGTCCTTTGTCTGCAGCTGTTAGAAGGTCGTTAGTAATTTTCACCAGTCCCGTCTCTGTGCTATGATTCTTTCTAAATCCTGATTGAAAATCATCAAAAAGACTGTTGCTATGTAGAAAATCACATAACTGATTAGCAACCACCTTCTCAAGGATCTTGGAGAGAAAGGGAAGGTTAGATATAGGTCTATAGTTTGCTAAGACCTCAGGATCGAGGGTGGGTTTTTTCAGAAGAGGTTTTATCACAGCAATTTTAAATGACTGCGGTACATAACCTGTTAATAAGGACATATTGATCATATCTAGTAGCGAAGTGTTTACCACGGGTAACGCTTCTTTGAGTAATCTCGTTGGGATGGGGTCTAAGAGACAGGTAGATGGTTTAGCTGAGGATATCTTTAACATTAATTGTTGTAGGTCTATAGGATAAAAGCAGTCTAAGTATATGTCGGGACTCGTCGTTCTTTCTAGCGGTCCTGCATTTAAAGATGAACTGTTAGAAGTTAAGGGCAAAAGGTGATGAATTTTATCTCTAATTGTTGTAATTTTATCATTAAAGAAGCTCATAAAGTCATCACTACTCAGAGCTAGAGGAATAGATGGCTCAGTAGAGCTATGACTATCTGTCAGCCTGGCTACAGTGCTGAACAGAAACCTTGGGTTGTTCTTATTTTCTTCTATTAATGATGAGTAATAGTCTGATCTGGCTTTTCTTAGGGCCTTCCTATAGGTTTTGAGACTTTCTTGCCAATCCAAACGGGATTTTTCCACTTTGGTGGAGCGCCACTTACTTTCGAGGTTTCGCGAGATTTGTTTTAATTTGCGAGTTTGGGAGTTATACCAAGGAGCTATTTTCCTTTGCTTTATCGTCCTCTTTTTAAGAGGAGCGACAGAGTCTAAGGTCGTCCGTAGGCAAGTTGTAGCACCGTCTACAAATGTATCAATTTGAGAGGGACTAAGGTTAACATAGAGGTCCTCTGTTATGTTAAGGCACGACATAGAGTTGAATGCTGTTGGAATATCTTCCTTAAATTTAGCTATAGCACTGTCAGATAGGCATCTAGTGTAGAAGCTATTATCTGGTTTAGTATGGTCAGGTAGTAAGAATTCAAAAGTAATTAAAAAATGATCTGATAACACCAGATTCTGCGGAAATATTATTAAATCCTCAATTTTGATACCATATGCCAGCACAAGGTCGAGGGTGTGGTTAAAACAGTGCGTCGCCTTGTGCACACTCTGACTGAAACCGATTGAATCCAGTAATGAGTTGAAAGCAGTAGTAAGGCTATTGCTGTCAACGTCCACATAGATATTAAAATCACCTACAATAAGTACTTGGTCTGATTTAAGGACTAAACATGATAAAAACTCTGAGAATTCAGATAAAAATTCAGAATACGGACCTGGAGCTCGGTAGACAACAACAAATATAATTGGCTGTACTGATTTCCATGTTGGATGTTGAAGATTAAGAACAAGGCTTTCAAAAGAGTTATAATGACTCTAAGTTATAAAAGACTCTATATGCACTTTATAAAAGACTCTATATGCACTTTATAAAAGACTATATACACTTTATAAAAGACTCTATATGCACTTTATAAAAGACTCTATATGCACTTTATAAAAGACTCTATATGCACTTTATAAAAGACTCTATATACACTTTATAAAAGACTATATACACTTTATAAAAGACTCTATATGCACTTTATAAAAGACTCTATATGCACTTTATAAAAGACTATATACACTTTATAAAAGACTCTATATGCACTTTATAAAAGACTCTATATGCACTTTATAAAAGACTCTATATGCACTTTATAAAAGACTCTATATGCACTTTATAAAAGACTCTATATGCACTTTATAAAAGACTCTATATGCACTTTATAAAAGACTATATACACTTTATAAAAGACTCTATATGCACTTAATATGAAATATAATATATCTTTAAATTAAATACTGAACTAAACTTTGGTCATTTTCTTCCATGATGCTCTGTCTCTCACATATAAACACAATCTCTCTCACACACACACACACACAATCTCTTACACACGCACAGACTCAGAGATCCACACACACACAGAAACAAAATAAATATCCGTTTAATTTTCAAAATAAAATACACCGTGCTCACGGCGGATCCTATTTCATAACTCTGGGTGGAAACTAACTGTTGTTGGTTTTGCGGTTATATCCTACATGAATTCGTGAGATCTCGTTGGGTCCTTGTGACTACAGCTGACAGTCATTGCCGCAGCCGTTCCGCAACAAATCCGGACCTAGTGGGTGTTGACAGACGGCAGAGCACGCAGCAGACACGCAGCGGAGCCGGTCCGCAGCCGTTATGCATGCTGTGGAAATGAGGAGTAACTCTATATTTTAGAGAGAAATACCAAAATAAAGAACAATCCCACTAACCCAAAGTCCCCAGTTAGTTTTCATCTCTGAGCTGGTGAGTGACGTCATGGCGCCCTCTGGTGACATCCTCAGGAACTACAAGCAGAGCTCACACATTAAAAAATGTTTAGAGATTTTATTAGTTTAATTTCTATGTTTTTATCTTACACACTCAGCACACTTTTTATAATTACATTTTATTACATTTTACATACTTATTTGGTAATAATATATCCCTTTATTTTAATCATTTTTATTATATATACATATATTATTTTATTTAATTATTTTAAAAACAATCCTTTTATTGTATTTTTTAATAAAAACAGTAAAACTGAAAGATATGAAATGTTTTTAAGAATGATTTTCTGGACTTTGTACCGCAGTGGGAATTGAACCTGAATCTCCCACACCAAAGGCATGTGTCATATCTACTGCGCCATCACCACCACCGCTGAATTATTTCAGTATAATAACCTGTTATATTTCAGGTTTATAACAATAGCCTGAAATATTTCTGTGGTAATATTAAGTTAAGTGTGATCCTGTACAGACTCATCTGATCAGCAGTGAGAAACAGGAGGAGACTCTCCGTCCTACACAAAACACAGAGACACTGAGGAACCAGTAGGCCAGCACAAGAACCCAAACCCAGGATAGAGAGTCTGAGTGAATGTGGTGTTGAAGGTGTGGAGGTGGATCAGTGAGTCAGAGGAGACTGTGTAGAAGGACAGAGAGCCAGCAGGACAGTCCACATACACTGCTACTCTACCAGAGACAGAGGAGGAGGAGATGTCTGCTACTCTACCAGAGACAGAGGAGGAGGAGATGTCTGCTACTCTACCAGAGACAGAGGAGGAGGAGATGTCTGCTACTCTACCAGAGACAGAGGAGGAGGAGATGTCTGCTACTCTACCAGAGACAGAGGAGGAGGAGATGTCTGCTACTCTACCAGAGACAGAGGAGGAGGAGATGTCTGCTACTCTACCAGAGACAGAGGAGGAGGAGATGTCTGCTACTCTACCAGAGACAGAGGAGGAGGAGATGTCTGCTACTCTACCAGAGACAGAGGAGGAGGAGATGTCTGCTACTCTACCAGAGACAGAGGAGGAGGAGATGTCTGCTACTCTACCAGAGACAGAGGAGGAGGAGATGTCTGCTACTCTACCAGAGACAGAGGAGGAGGAGATGTCTGCTACTCTACCAGAGACAGAGGAGGAGGAGATGGGTGTTGGTATGTTATTGTGACAGACAGAATAACTACAATCAGAGCAGTCCAGACTCCAGGACTGATCATTCCATCCAAACAGACAGTCTCTAATGCCTCCTCTCCTCCTGATTCCTCTGTAACTCACTGATATATAAACCCTTCCTCTCCACTCAACCTCCCAGTAACAGCGACCAGTCAGACCATCTCTACACAGCAGCTGAGGACACCACTCAAACCTCTCTGGATGATCAGGATATGGCTGATCCTCCTCCACTAATGTCACCTTCCTGTTGTTGTCAGACAGTTTGAGGTTTCTGTTCACTGTGTTTGTGTCCAGTGTGAGTTCACAGGAATCTGACGGAGAGAAGGAGACACAACACAGCTGCAGTTATTAACCAATCAGCACTTTGATGATGACATCAGAGGGTTGAATGAGTGATGTCACAGTTTGATGAATGAAATTAAAAACACACTTACTCAGACCTGTTGTCAACCATCTGACTCCAGCAGGCTCCGCCCTGAAAGGAGGAGGGGGGGAGGAGGGAATTACATCACTCTCACACACACAGCTTCGTTCTGATCAAATGTAGGGTTGGAATTTACTCATTTTATATTCATATTTGGGCTGTCAATCAATGAAAATATATAATTCAGTTTAATTTGTGTCCAATCCTAAGAGAAGTTATCTCAGGACACTTTCCAGATAGAGGAGGTCTAAGTCAGGATTTTATTTCATAGTACACACAACAACCGTCCTCCTCTAAAGCTGTTTACTGCTCCAGAAATCAGCTGTTCTTATAATAGTTTACTTGATGTGTATGAGAATGTGTACCTAGTGTCCTTTATCATATCATAATGACTAGGTCATGAGAATATTACTGAAACTACAGGTTGTTGTTCTGTAGGATGGAGATGTCTGTCTCTAGTTCCTGATAAACTCTTCTATAGGCTGCTATATGAACGCTGTGTTGTTCTATAGGATGGAGATGTCTGTCTCTAGTTCCTGATAAACTCTTCTATAGGCTGCTATATGAACGCTGTGTTGTTCTATAGGATGGAGATGTCTGTCTCTAGTTCCTGATAAACTCTTCTATAGGCTGCTATATGAACGCTGTGTTGTTCTATAGGATGGAGATGTCTGTCTCTAGTTCCTGATAAACTCATCTATAGGCTGCTATATGAACGCTGTGTTGTTCTATAGGACGGAGATGTCTGTCTCTAGTTCCTGATAAACTCTTCTATAGGCTGCTATATGAACGCTGTGTTGTTCTATAGGACGGAGATGTCTGTCTCTAGTTCCTGATAAACTCTTCTATAGGCTGCTATATGAACGCTGTGTTGTTCTATAGGATGGAGATGTCTGTCTCTAGTTCCTGATAAACTCTTCTATAGGCTGCTATATGAACGCTGTGTTGTTCTATAGGATGGAGATGTCTGTCTCTAGTTCCTGATAAACTCTTCTATAGGCTGCTATAAGAACACTGTGCTATTTAACCACAGCTGCATGGAAATAAAAGCCCTACAGAGGGACATGAATGAGATATGTTATAGAGTACAAATAACTGTGTGTGCCTATTATGTTTGGACATTTAGGAATTCATGAATTAGACATTTTACAGAGTTGATGACGTGGCCCTGACTTAACAACTGGAGAAACATCTTGATTTTAAAGGGAGTCTGGGAAATTCTTCCCTGGGATCAAACCTTTTACTGTTATAAAAGTGTAAAATGATGTCTTTTGCATAGACTAAATGTTAAATAATGATGACATCATCATCATGAAACTAGTTTGTTCTTGCGATATAAAACTATTTAGAGAGAGAGAGAGAGAGAGAGAGAGAGAGAGAGAGACATAGAGACAGAGAGGAAGAGAGAGAGAGAGAGAGCGCTCAACCTGGAATACACAGCAACAGGATGTAAAGTTGTCCAATTTTCATATACCCCAACCCGCCCATTTCGCTCTGCATCAGCCAATCTGCTGGCAGCCCCCTCACAGCGAGGGAGAACTAATCAGTCAAAGAAATCCCGACTATTCGCTGTCCTGGCTCCCAAATGGTGGAACGAGCTCCCCATTGACATCAGGATGGCTGAAAGCCTACACAAAAAAATTATAATTATAATCTTAAACCTGCACTTTCATATGTCTCTTTGTAGTTTTGCTTATTTAAAGCTAATGTACGTGCACTTACTACTTGTTTGAACCTTCACAGTTGAAATCACTTAATTGTAAGGCGCTTTGGATAAAAGCCTCAGCTAAATGACATGTAATGTAATATAATAACAACTTACTGTTGTTCAGGAGGAGTTGGTTCTCCCAAATGTTCTGTAATGTTGCTGACTTCATAAAGTAAATGAAACCATTTGACAGCTGCTGCTTTGACCAATCAGCTCCCTAGTGTAGTGTAGTAATATCATACATACTGGTGAATGTGGGGACATTTTATGAAACTAATAAGGTTATTGTATACCGCTGGCCACCTTTTCCAGGAAGTGGTCTGAGAGATCACTCAGATCAGATTTTAATACCAGGGGAAAACAGGTCCATAGATATCCCAGAGTGCACCTGGACGACAGGCTACAGTGGGCTGGAAGCACAGAGACCCTCTACAAGAAGACCACACACCCAATGAGACAACACTACTTCTAGTTTGGTGGAGGTTTCAGAACAACTCACCTCGGTCTTCTTAACATATCAATTTCCCATTTCAATGCATATCGCTCCCTCTCCCATTCATGTCTCTCCATTTTAATTTGCCTCTCCACTACACATGGTTTAGGTTCAGGTTTGTGTTCAGATTCAGGTTCAGCAGGGTCTGGTCTCTGGTGGGTCCTGTTAGAAAGAGAGGAAGCCCACTTTTTAATCTCCAGAACCAGAAGCTGCTGGAGAAACTAGAAACTATCAAGCAGAAAATAAAGTCTGAATCTCTTCACTGAATGATTTCTGCTCTCTGCTCATCCTGCTCTGTCATTCATTCTCTTTCTGGGAGAACAGGAACATTGGAAAGACTCCAGGACTAATGTCATCTTTCTGTCCTCTAATGGAGACAAGACTCCAGGACTAATGTCATCTTTCTGTCCTCTAATGGAGACAAGACTCCAGGACTAATGTCATCTTTCTGTCCTCTAATGGAGACAAGACTCCAGGACTAATGTCATCTTTCTGTCCTCTAATGGAGACAAGACTCCAGGACTAATGTCATCTTTCTGTCCTCTAATGGAGACAAGACTCCAGGACTAATGTCATCTTTCTGTCCTCTAATGGAGACAAGACTCCAGGACTAATGTCATCTTTCTGTCCTCTAATGGAGACAAGACTCCAGGACTAATGTCATCTTTCTGTCCTCTAATGGAGACAAGACTCCAGGACTAATGTCATCTTTCTGTCCTCTAATGGAGACAAGACTCCAGGACTAATGTCATCTTTCTGTCCTCTAATGGAGACAAGACTCCAGGACTAATGTCATCTTTCTGTCCTCTAATGGAGACAAGACTCCAGGACTAATGTCATCTTTCTGTCCTCTAATGGAGACAAGACTCCAAGACTAATGTCATCTTTCTGTCCTCTAATGGAGACAAGACTCCATTATGACAATCACTCTCACCTTTCTGCCCTGTGCATCCTCCTCCACACATCACTACAACAGTAACAGAGGCATTTAGGTCACTACATTTTATTGTGAAAGGTCCCAGAGGAAACAGTAGAGTCCTGTTGTGTCTGACTTTATGCTGGTGGAGACGACGTGTGTTTTCTGACAGCAGGAGAAAGGCTCGGACCCCCCCCATCTTCAAACTCAGCCTTCATTTAGATCTCAACTACACAGCTGTAAAGTTTACTGACTGTAGCCTCACGAGTAGTTCATGCTACAACAAGGAGATTTATAAAATTTATTTATTTTTATCTTTCTTATCTTATCTTATTTATCTAGAATTGTTAGCAACACATCTCATGTTCTAGAATATGAGCTGCTGCCATCCGGTAGAAGGTTTAGAGTTCTTTTAATTTATTTATTTTGAGTAATGTTTAACTAATGCATTGCATAACACCATGTTGGGTTTTATACACCATCAGGACCATAGTACGCTCTGTGGTATGGTATGGTATTGTACAGTATCTGTTGTTTGTACATACTGTCTGTTTGTTTGTTTGTAAAAATAAATCTCTATTTCTACACCACTAAAAAGGCTCAAAATATCACCACACTTCCACGGTAGCATAATGAGGGTCCCTACATGCAAACTAAAGCATTGAGAACTTTGTAAGTGTACAGACAGTTTATTAAAAAGATAGTTCAGAAATGCATTACCTTCAGTAACATAGCTCAAGTAGGGCGTTCGACTGATCGTGTCTGTTTTCCCAAGATGGCACCTGCCTGTATACCCAAAGGTACTGTCTTTATAAACTATAATTTTTAATAACTGACTTACAAACAAACTTGTTAGTGGTACAAATAGTTATTTTTTTACTCTTCCAGTGCCCCGAATGCCTAGCGTTAAGCTAATCAGCAGTTGGCGCTAGCTTGTTTCAAGCTACATACACATTCAATATTATTATTATAATTATATATATATATATATATATATATAGAGAGAGAGAGAGAGAGAGAGAGAGAGAGAGAGAGAGAGAGAGAGAGAGAGAGTACAGGCCAAAGTTTGGACACACCTCATTCAAAGTGTTTTATTTATTTTCATTTTCATATATATTTCTATTTATCACTGAAGGCATCTAAACTATGAATGAAAACATATGGAATTATGTACTTAACAAAAAAGTGTGAAATAACTGAAAACATGTCTTATATTTTAGATTCCTCATAGTAGTCACCTTTTGCTTTTTTGATAACTCTGCAAACCCTTGGTGTTCTCTCAATGAGCTTCATGAGGTAGTCACCTGAAATGGTTTTACCTTCACAGGTGTGCTTTGTCAGGGTTAATTAGTGGAATTTTTTCCCTTATTAATGGGGTTGGGACCATCAGTTGTGTTGTGCAGAAGTCAGGTTGATACACAGCCGACAGCCCTATTGGACAACTGTTAGAATTCATATAATCGCAAGAACCAATCATCTAAATATAGAGAAACGAGTAGCCATCATTACTTTAACAAATGAAGGTCAGTCAGTCCGGAAAATCGCGTGTCCCCAAGTGCAGTCGTAAAAACCATCAAGCACTACAACGAAACTGGTTCACATGAGGACCGCCCCAGGAAAGGAAGACCAAGAGTCACCTCTGCTGCTGAGGATAAGTTCATCCGAGTCACCAGCCTCAGAAATTTCAAGTTAACAGCAGCTCAGATTAGAGACCAGATGAATGCCACACAGAGTTCTTGCAGCAGACACATCTCTAGAACAACTGTTAAGAGGAGACTGCGCGAATCAGGCCTTCATGGTCAAGTAGCTGCTAGGAAACCACTGCTAAGGAGAGGCAACAAGCAGAAGAGATTTGTTCGGGCCAAGAAACACAAGGAATGAACATTAGACCAGTGGAAATGTGTGCTTTGGTCTGATGAGTCCAAATTTGAGATCTTTGCTTCCGGGTGAAAGGTGAACGGATGGATTCTACATGCCTGGTTCCCACCTTGAAGCATGGAGGAGGAGGTGTGATGATGTGGGGGTGCTTTGCTGGTGACACTGTTGGGGATTTATTCAAAATTGAAGGCATACTGAACCAGCATGGCTACCACAGCATCCTGCAGCGATATGCCATCCCATCTGGTTTGCGTTTAGTTGGACCATCATTTATTTTTCAACAGGACAATGACCCCCAAATACACCTCCAGTCTGTGTAAGGGCTATTTGACCAAGAAGGAGAGTGATGGAGTGTAAGGGCTATTTGACCAAGAAGGAGAGTGATGGAGTGCTACACCAGATGACCTGGCCTCCACAGTCACCGGACCTGAACCCAATCGAGATGGTTTGGGGTGAGCTGGACCGCAGAGTGAAGGCAAAAGGGCCAACAAGTGCTAAGCATCTCTGGGAACTCCTTCAAGACTGTTGGAAAACCATTTCAGGTGACTACCTCTTGAAGCTCATCAAGAGAACGCCAAGAGTGTGCAAAGCAGTAATCAGAGCAAAGGGTGGCTACTTTGAAGAAACTAGAATATAAGACATGTTTTCAGTTATTTCACACTTTTTTGTTAAGTACATAATTCCGCATGTGTTCATTCATAGTTTTGAGGCCTTCAGTGAGAATCTACAATGTAAATAGTCATGAAAATAAAGGAAACGCATTGAATGAGAAGGTGTATCCAAACATTTGGCCTGTACTGTATATTTCTCGCTAGAAATGTAATCAAAATGCATTTTTATGCAGAAAATAACTCAAAATATTGATTTTTTTCACTAAAAATGAAAGAAATGTCTGCCATGTTTTTTGTTCTCACAGCCAGAATCTTGAAAGTCACATGACTTGGATGCAAAACAATAGGAAATGAATAGGCAGAAAAAATGTAACAGTCATACAATTCAAGAGTCATTATTCTAACCCCTCTACATTATTGCACTTTGGACCAACGTTGTCAGGGTATGTTTTTATATAAGACTGGGTTGGTAGACAGACAGGCTGTACTTCCACAGATGTTGTCTTTATAATCTTTATTGTTTTTTGTCAAAGAAGACACTATGCTGCGAGATCTTGTTGTGGCAAAAATATGATAAATCTGGTTTTAATTGAATTATGGGGACAAATACAACATGTATTAATGTGATATAGACAGGAGATGTCGATGTGTCTGCCTGATGGGAGTCAGAGACTTTCTCTGTCTTACTGCTTCCAGCGGCTTCCTTCTTAAGTGCTACACAAAGACTCTCCCCCCTCGTGCAGTCTTCAGTTGCTGTGTAGCTGCTGACAATCCACAGATGGTCTGCCGTTATACAGTTGCTAACAGCCACGATGATATACCACTAAAGCAGTCGTGCTAGTTGCGGATAGTCCACCCGGTGAAAAGTTCACACCAAATACGCCTTAAGCGTAAACATTCAAAAATGCAAGATCGGCAAAATTACTTCATACAGTGGAAAATCCCCAGAAGAGGTGTAAAAAGGCTTAAAGGCCTAAAAAGTAGCCATTTGAAGCTTTACACGCATGTTCTGAGAGTGATCATTGGAGCATTTTTCAGGGGTAGGATCTCTCTTTTTGGACGATATAAAGTGGAGTTAGACAAAGGAATCTTTAGCAAGCTTACCGGTACTTGCTCGGGCTTTCTTGTGTGTTGATTTTCTTTCGTGCACATTAAAGCTCTTTTTCTAATCTGATTCCCTTGACTGCTGCGTAACTCTTTTATAACTCTTAAAACTTGCACCTAAAGCAAGTAACGAGGATCATAGAGCGGTCGCAGCAAGCGGTGGAGTCCGCGCGGCTTATCTGGCCTTGAGCTGCGGACACTTCAAATTTACTTCTTCAATCTAATGGATCAATACCCACATTGTTGTGTGACAGTATCAACAGAGATTGACGTCTGACAGAATCTATTGATTGCATTAAACAAAAGTCATTTTATTGGTTGGCTTGTTTTTAATCAGCATCCAAAAACTGCAGAAACCTAAACAGTTTCAAGTGAAAGTGAAAGTTTTAGATTCGGTGTGAAAAGGAGCATAGAGATAGATGGGCTACAATGTTTATATTGACATTTGATTTATTAGCACAAATTATTCATGTTTGGTCTGTAATGTGTGTGATGGTGAACAGACTGAACTTTGATTTCAGCAGCTGAACTTCAGTCAGTGTTTCTGTCCACAAGAGAGACGCTCAGTCAAGCAGAGGACTCAGAGACACTGAGGAACCAGACCAGAGGAGAAACCCAGGATAAAGAGGTTGAGTGAATGTGGTGTTGATGGTGTGGAGGTGGATCAGTGAGTCAGAGGAGACTGTGTAGAAGGACAGAGAGCCAGCAGGACAGTCCACATACACTGCTACTCTGTTAGAGACAGAGGAGGAAGTGATGTCTGTTCTTATCTTATTGTGCCAGACAGAGTAACCATCATCATCAGAGCACCTCAGACTCCAGGACTGATCATTCCCTCCAAACACACAGTCATCACTGTCTCCTCTCCTCCTGATTCCTCTGTAACTCACTGATATATAAACCCTTCCTCTCCTCTCAACCTCCCAGTAACAGCGACCAGTCAGACCATCTCTACACAGCAGCTGATACCAGAAGTCAAACCTCTCTGGATGATCAGGATATGACTGATCCTCTAACACACATGTCACCTTCCTGTTGTTGTCAGACAGTTTGATTTTTCCGTTTACTGTGTTTGTGTCCAGTTCCAGTTCACAGACATCTGATGGAGAGAACAAGACACAACACAGCTGCAGTTTATCATCTGATGATTTATTAACAACTTTACTGAAAAGTACTGAAAGAAAATAATTTAAACTTTCATATTCAGCTGTTAAAGATATTTAACAAACTTTAACTTCAACAATCCAGTTATAACAAGTTTATAAATACATGTGATGGTGATTTACAGCTGTGTAGACTGAAAACACACAATCACAACAAACAATGTTTTATTATTAAGATTCTGTCTCTCGCCTGTTTTCCATTTCCACCTGATCACCTGCAGCTGGCTCTAAAACCATGTGTACGCTGGTCTGAAGTCAGTGTGACGTGCACCCCTTCTGTTTATAGAAATACCAGTTTATGTGTGAAAGTATTTGGGGTATTTGTGCGTATGTGTTGTACATCCGGTCCCAGGTCTCCATTCAGGGAAGAACTGGAAGGTAAATCCACCTCAACTCACTTTATTCTACATCTTTTAGATTAACTATGTCATGTTGTGTTCATGACTTGTAGTTGAACAATGATTTATTGAAAACACCTGGAGAAGAAAACTGAAGGAACACATCAACTTACATCAGTCAGACTTGTCAAGTACGAGTTTACAAGCAGCACATGAAGGCAACAGCGCTCCTCGCCTTATGTCACTAACTGTAAAAATGTCCCATAAATAATAAGCTGTGGCTCTATGTAATGTTGCCATGACACCCTTATATCAGAGACAGTTAAAAACAAAGTTAGCTTTCTGAATGCAAATAAAATATATTTGTTAATTCTGTTGGATCACTTTGTTCAGTTTATTGTGTGCTTTGGGTTTATTGTGTGTTGTGATTGATTGAGTTCTAAAATCTTTCCAGCCACACTGACAGAAAACAGATCCTGACTGAATCTCTGGAGAAATTCATCTTCGTACATCAGTCAAGAAAATGTAAAAATCTAGTGTAACATGCAGCTCAGTTTTTATAAATCAAACTTTAAACACACTCACACTTCCTCAGACCAGGTCTCAACCACTGCAGTCCACCATGGTCCGTCCTGCAGGAAGAAACAAAGTCAGAATCAACTTCATACACCTTCACTCAGAACCTCCATTAAACATGAACCAGAGTTCATCAGGTAGTGACAGAGAAACAGTGGGAGAGCTGCTGTTGTCTGTCCGGTTTGCATTTCAAGATCCACTTATATCTCACTGTGGAAGTGAACATGAGGCTCCTGTTTGTGCGTCCTGTTCCACAATAATTGAGATTAATAAAATAGTATCGATGTACGGTCCTTGCAACTTTATAATACTGACAAAAATATCTCTATAAGCAGACAATTGAGGCATGCCACAAATGCATGCAACAAATGTTTATATTAATGAGCATCTAACCAAAACAAATGCAGAAATTGCAAGAAAGGCAAGGTTCTTGAAGAAGCAAGAGATCACTCAAGCATACTTGGTCCTCCAACTGCAAGATGTTTGTTAAAATGAATGGCACACCAGAGCAGACTAAAGTTATGAGTATCAGAAGCATTGAACAGCTCAAAAAGTTTGAAAGTATCTAGATCAAATTCCCAGGAGTTGGATCAGGTAGCTTTCATATTATTATACTCTTCCATTGTTGAAGCATTAGCTTTTTGTCATGTCTAACAATATGATTAGTTTTCATTATACTAGATGTTCTGATACTGACCAAAGTATGCCTGACTTTAAACAGAATATTGAACCTGAAAATAACTTTTACGATAACATAAATAACAACTTTGGGTATTATACAGAGCAACAGTTCAAAGATAATATTAAACATGAATACGGCATATCTATCATTGATTTTAGCAGCAGAAATCTGTATTCTAATTTTTAGCGTATAAAGGACTATTTAGGACAGTTCAAGAAACCCTTTAATATTATAGCCGTATCAGAAACGTGGATTAATGCCGACAGGGGCATGGATTTTGAATTACAGCGATATGATCTTAACTATATGAATAGAAAGAGTAAATGTGGAGGGGGGGGTGGCTTTTTTTGACAAAGGTCTATATCTGAACTATATCTTAACATTCACTTATTAAATTCCAACAAACACAAATTGACAGAAGAGTTTAATGAAACATTGTATAGTCTTTTTCCAACAATCACAAAACCAACCGGAATAACATGTAATGGTGCCACTCTGATAGATAATATTTTTACAAACAATATGGAAAACAACTCTTTAAGTGGAATATTAATTGATATAAGTGACCACCTGCCAATCTTTGTGACTCATGATTGTAATTATAGTGGGAAAAGGGAGTGCAATGACATTAAATACAGGAGAATAAGAACTGAAGAAACTATGTCTGCATTTAGAAATTAGTTAATAAAGTAAAATTGGAAGGAAGTAAGCAAGGAAGCTGACCTTAATACTGCATATGAACTATTTTTAAACATATTTACAACTCTTTATAATACAAACTGTCCGATAAAACAATATTGCAATAAAAGGAAATATTCAGAAAAACCTTGAATGTCCAAAGCAATTCAAAATGCCTGTAAAAAAACAATACCCTTTATAGGAATTTTATAAAATACAGAACAAAAGAATCTGAGTTCAAATATTGGAAATATAAAAACAAATTATCTAACATATTGAGGGTATGTAAGATGGATTATTATAATAAATTACTAGAGAATAACAAATATAATGTGAAAGGAATAAGGAATATAATAAACATCATTATTACAAAAGGACTTAATGAATTAAATTATGTGGAAAATGTCAATGACAATGTCATGACGTTGACAAATATGAATCAGGTGGTTGACAGATTCAACAATTTCTTTGTAAATATGGGCCCTAAACTGGCCATAGATA
Source organism: Perca schrenkii (assembly GCA_025617405.1). NCBI lineage: Eukaryota > Metazoa > Chordata > Actinopteri > Perciformes > Percidae > Perca > Perca schrenkii. The sequence goes on from CM046789.1 coordinate 43,562, forward strand.
TAAAGTACACAGGGATGAAATGCTCTGTGATGGACCATGTGGAAAAAAAGCTATACTCTAAGAAATTATAGAGATTGTAAGTAAAAGTATGAATACAAGTTCAAAAGATTGTGATGACATTGATATGTCTCTAGTAAAAAAGTAATAGACGGGATTGTAAACCCACTAACATATATGTATATACAGTAACTCACAAAAGTGAGTGAACCCTCACATTTTTGTAAATATTTCATTATATCTTTTAATGGGACAACACTGAAGAAATTCACCATAAAGACATGCACACTAGGCAAGTAGAACTACAGTTGAAAATTAGCCAACTGGCTAACACTGTCGCATTTACAGAAATGTTCATTAATGTGCATTGTCCTAATTAAATAAATAAAATAAATTAAACTTTGCTACTTTGTAAAGTATTAAGTGTACAGCTTGTATAACAGTGTAAATGTGCTGTCCCCTCAAAATAACTCAACACACTGCCATTACTGTCTAAACCGCTGGCAACAAAAGTGAGTACACCTGTATATTAAATTCCCATAGAGGCAGGCAGATTTTTATTTTAAAGGCCAGTTATTTCATGGATTCAGGATACTATGCATCCTGATAAAGTTCCCTTGGCCTTTGGAATTAAAATAGCTCCACATCACCACATACCCTTCACCATACCTAGAGATTGGCATGGTTTTATGTTGGTTAGCCTAATAGCTGGTTTGATTTGCATTGAGAGATGATTTTATGGAAAGTACCCCATGCGAATCTCTAGGTATGGTGAAGGGTATGTGATGATGCGGGGCTATTTTAATTCCAAAGGCCAAGGGAACTTTATCAGGATGCATATTGAACCAAACTACATTACATACTCTGTACTGCACACTTATTTTACCATATATGTTATACTGTGTGGAAAGCAACTTACAAAATATTTGCAAATTGCAAAAAAGAGCAGTCAGGATAATAAATCACACCGGGTATTATGAGCACACTAATCATCTGTTTTTGAATACACATTTGCTGAAATTTATGGACATTGTTACTTGCAAAACTGCACAATTTATGTTTAAAGTTAAAGAAAATAATTTACCATGTAACAAACATGCAATGTTTAATGAGACGGGGGATATCATCTAAGATAACAAAGTATGTTAAAAGCATGTGTGTTTCAGTTTGTGACCTTATGGAATGGACTGAACAATGACATCATATCATTCAGTTCAAAAATAGATTAAAGAAATCAATACTTGACCAATATAGAAAAGAATAGACCGAAACATAGGAATGGAATTGTAATGTAAAGGTATTGTTGTATATTGTTGTATTGTTATAAGTTATGGTAAGTACTGAAAGATTGTATGCTGTATTTGCATATATATTTGTTTTGTAATAATGTGATATTGTGAAGTAGGGGCAGGACCTAATAAGCTATTTGCTTTCACCTGCTCCTTCGAACTAATCCTTTTTTATTATTTTTTGGGGGGTTTGGTAAATTCTGATTGTGTTTTATTTTTGTGGTTTTGTTTAAAAAATGAAAAGCACTGCGTCTGCATACCTCTGTCTTTGTGCGAACACTGTTTTAGTCATTAATCTATGTACACAAGTACTTTTATTTGAATAAAATGTCTTTAAAGTAACTGTACTTGAGTACAATATTCTGGTACTCTTTCCACCTCTTTCTACCTCACCCAGTGGAGAGTTACGGTCAGGTAAACGTGGACCTGTGGGTACTGACACCATTCATCTGTATGTACAAACCGACAGACTTTCCCTTTAGTTACCAACTAACACTAGCTTGGTTGACAAGGTGTTAACGGACACTGAACAAGATCTTTTAGGTGACCAAACTGTTTCAATCAACTTTGATAAAGTGAAACCTGACAGACAGCTCATCTTCCCTACCTGTATACATAAGGAACTTAAAAGAAAAAATGTGTTCAGGAAGAATGAGGTTGTGATTGTCTGAAATGTTCTTTTTGACTAGGAAGAATTTAATAATGGATATCTGTAATATATATATATATATATATATATATATATATATATATATATATATATATATATATATATATATATATATATATATATATATATATATATCCAGTCAGCTATTAAATGATAAAACAGCTTGTCATAGTGAAAACCCTGTACACATCCTGAGTCTCTCAGACTAGATGACTGAGCTTGGCAGCTTCTCTCCCTCTGAGAGGGAGGAGAAACTCATTTCCTCATTCATTCATTTTATCTGCATGAACAAAAAAACTTATTGGTTTGTATTAGGCAGATTATAAAACGTTTTTTTCTCAAACATGTCATGTCCTTTTGTCGATTATCCCATTGATGAAAAAGCTGTATTAATTCACAGAGAGTTTACGTTGGTATTGAGTCCCGACTATAGATGTATTTTCATTTCCACATAACCGATTTGAGAGGTATTTTTTATCACAGTCTATTAGATATGTAGATACCTTATCCGTCCTCATATCACTAACATCAACCATCATGGACAGGCTTTAACATCCCACCAGATTCTTTGCATCACATTACGTTTTTTGCAAACAGCAGTTTTCTTTACAACTGTGTAGCGGATCATACTGTAATAGTAAAGCCACTGTATGCAGAGCAATCAGAAAAGTGTGACTCGCTCTGAAACGTCTTTTAAACGTTTTTGTAGTGTTCCCTGGACAGTAGAGCAATTAAAAATAAGTACATCCTTATACATTATAGTTGTGTTAATGATATGGTGCTGCGGCCTCAGAATGGGATTAGTATAGTTCACTTTTTCGCCCGCAGGATTGCACCTAAATGAAATTATAGGTGTAATACAATTCCAGTTTTCACCAGTAATATTATAAGTTAACTGTGATTAAATATGAAATTAATACACTGTGAATGCGTACGCATTGACTCGAGCAGCAATTTTCTCCCAAACCAATTCTCTCTCTTTTGCAGCAGCAGCCGCTGTCTTCCTTTTTTAACGAAATGCATGTTCAAACTCGAGTGCGATTGCGTGAGTATTTCCGCCGACCCGTTTGTTTGTGGTTGTTACCATGGTGAATCGTAGAATCATGGCTCCACTCATACTGCCTTTTGTGCACGCACGTAACCCTGAGTGAACATACTCCGAGTTGATTGAACCAACTCAAATCAGCTGTTCTGCAACCGAAAACTCAGAGTTTCCCATCTCAGGGTAAATCAACTCAGACATCAGGGTTAGACTCATAGTTTGGTAAACCTCCTTCCTGGAACGGACCACTGAGTGTCATCATTTTACAAACACAAACAGCAGTACACTAACCTGAGAGTTTCCAGTCTGCAGTGTGGACTCTTCAGTCCAGCCGACAGCTGCTTCACTCCTGAATCCTGCAGCTCATTGTTACTCAGGTCCAGCTCTCTCAGACTAGAGGACTGGCAGCTGAGAACTGAGGACAGAGCTTTACAGCTTCTCTCTGACAGGTTACAGCCACTCAGCCTGAAGAGGAATCAGCAATACATTACACAGATACACAGAAAACAATTACAAACAATGGTTGGGGAGATATCATATTTAACCCATAAGAAAGCGGACCTGTTCCCCCTTAAAGAAACACACCGACTTATTGGGACTTTAGCTTATTCACCATAACCCCAAGAGTTAGACAAATCGATACATCCCCTTCTCATCTTCGTGTGTGGTGTAACGCTGTCTGACGGCCCCAGCGGCAGCAGGCCAGCAAATAACATGCAGGTGACTGGTTCCAGTAATCCTTCTGCTCTGCGGAGTGAGACAGGCTTGCTGCAAAGCAAATCCCTCCGCCCAAGTAGCAGAATGAATATAGTTCCCGATTTGTTTAGGGTTAGAAGATGGCTGTGTCTCATGTTAAGTTGTTTTTTGACTGTGACTGTTTTAAGGTTAAAAACCCGATATGACCAATATGTCACACCGATATTTACCTAATGTGTTTTATATCAATTTGTTCAACAAATGTGGACAGAACAGGTTAATTGTAATATATGACTTGTTATGTAAGTATTAAAAACTTTAAATGACTAGGATCTTACCTTAGAAACATTAAAAAATGCTTTTGGCTAGTTCTGTCAAATCTGTTGACAGAACTGGAAACACAAATTGACAAACTGTTACATGACCGCTACCGGAATGTTCTATCTGTGTCACTTAGGGGTTTCAAGAGTTAAAATCAAGGGTAAACCTGAATGAGAAACTTTCCAGAAAATTTAAAGTGCACTGTAAAATATTACAGACCCATTTAGTTATGTCCACTTATTTCTTATTCTTAACTGAACGAGCTTATACAAGTTGTTGATTTTGAAATCAACTTTATGCGTTTTTGAAAGTTAAACTTGCATTTATTTGTTGGGTTGACTATTTAAAAAAATGTATGTGTTGATTGAACTTAGGTCTGTAAGGTAAGTTATCAACCAATTGCAGTCAGGACTGCAACTGGTTCATTGGCTGGCCAATTCCCATGATGCAAGGCGGTAAATAGAGTTTTGTTAAAATTTGCTGAAAAGTTTGCAGTTTGTTCGAAATACAAATGTAACTTTATGATTTCCGTTTATTAAACGTGTCTGCTTAGAATGTAGTGTTTTGTTGCCTGGTAATTGTCATTGTTGTGCTGGTTTACATTTGTAACCATGAGTTAAGTGACTGTTACGTTTGATAAGAGGTGGAGTATTACAGTGTTAAATGTTGAGCAGTAATAGACTTCCTTCAGCCATCAATCTGCGGTATGTCACTTCACTAGAGGCCATTTTATGTCAAGTGACACAAAATCAGCAAAGAGGCTGCTATTTTGCCCGGGGCCCTGGGGTGGCCCCACCCACGGTATCTCTGCTATAAATGTGGTTATGTTGCTTTAACTTGAAAGTGTGAGTTGAAATAAAGCAGAAAGGTAATAAAGTAAGAAAATAAATCATTTGTTTTAACTGAAAGTATGAAGTTAAACCAAGTAATACAAAGTTAAATCAACTAAAAGAACAACTTTAACAAAACTAGAACACTGTAGTTACATCAACCTCATTAACTTTAATTTCTAAGTTGAAACAAAGGCAGTCTTCAAGTTGAGTGAACTTTGATTTTCAAGGCAGCAAGGGAACTTGCATTTCCAAGTTAAACTAACATGAAATTTATTACAGTGTGTGTGACACGTGTGTTACAGTGGGTCCTTATGGGTGACAGACGTAACCTCAGAGTAAAACATTGTTTGTGATTCTGTGAGAATGACTGATTGTTATTTTGCTCTGTTGCAGAACCTCACCAGTCAGTGAAGTTGCACTTGTTTATAGTTCTTCTCATTGACAGTGGAAACAGATGCAAACAACTGAGTATTTCTACATTCACTTATGACTAACTGTCAGAGTGGAAATGAGTCTCCTTTATGTGCGCTCAGCTCCATTAATAAAACAGAATCAGCCATGAGTACATCTTAAAGGGTCATGTTTATGATGTTCACCTTTTAAAAATGTAACGCAGTAACGTTTACGAGTTAGGGCTGCACAATATATTGGTTTTTTTTATCACCATTGCAATATCAACTGGCGCAATATACAAATCATGAAAGGCTGCGACATATCGCACAAGACTCTCAGTGATTTTTTGTGTTAGCTGAAAGAAAAAAACTGTAGAAAACTGCACTTTAAAATGTAACTCATTCTCCTGTAACTCCTTTTTTTAGTGGTTCCAATTGATATTAATTTCAATGCTCAATTTGTTCCGTAGAATAATATTGGAAATTATTTCCTTTCATTTGTTTTAAATTCAACAAGTCATTTGTTGTATTTTAGAAGAACACTGTAACCAGCAGAAAGGAATAAGTAAGAAACACTTTAAAATCTGTTTATGTTGCAAGTAATATCTTTATCGCGATATTCAACAACATTATCGCATATCACATATTTTCTCATATTGTGCAGACCTAATCAGAGTACATTTATACTGACCTACTTTTTAATTTGAATTTAACTAAATTTGAACAAAAGTAACAGTACTTTTACTTGAGTATAATATTCTAGTACTCTTTCCACCTCTGCCTGACTCATACATGCAGACACAAAGAAACAGATGCAGCCTCTTGTCCAAATACCTGTCTCCTTAAATATGGGGTCCAACCATAATTCCTGCATAGTCCATTCAACATAGCTTTGAATACACTCATGATGAAGCTGAGAGTCTGCACTGTAAGCACGTCAAGTCAAGTCAAAATAACAAAATGCTGTCATTGGCCAAATACATTTGGACCTAAATGTATATCCAAGTCAAGTTACAATTACAATGTTGACAAGCTCCTGAGACAGCTCTCTCAGACTAGAGAACTTCTAAACCTCATTCACTCTTTTAATCTTGTGTAGTCAGTCCACTAAATAATTAACATACAAAGAAAATAACATATCAGAATAACTGAACACTAACCTGACATTTTCCAATCTGCAGTGTGGACTACTCAGTTCATCCGATAGCTGCTTCACTCCTGAATCCTGCAGCTTGTTGTTACTCAGGTCCAGCTCTCTCAGACTAGAGGACTGGGAGCTGAGAACTGAGGACAGAGCTTCACAGCTTCTCTCTGACAGGTTACAGCCACTCAGTCTGAAGAGGAATCAGCAATTACAAACAATGGTTGTTTTAATAAGGGAGATATCATATTTAAGTTGAGAGACATAACCTCGGAGTAAAGACATTGTTTGTGATTCTGTGAGAATGACTGTTTGGCCCAATCCCAAAGTCCGGACTCACAGACTCACAGACTTTGGTGCGCGTTCTCGCGAAATTCGTAAGGGCTTAGGGTTGTCCCAATGTGGAATTTCAAAGGGCGTGAGGGTTTGAGTACACACTTACCGAGCCCTTTCCGTGAGTTTGCATCGATGCAGACTTCACCAAAGGGAATTACCCACAGTTCAAAGCGTTGTGACGTTTACCGCGGAGACGATAGGGAAATCCGGAAATTATGAAGGTAAACAACAGCACGACACACGACCACGGAACGGACCAACCTGTTGTCCAGCTTGTAAAACAAGAGTTTGGAATCAGGTAACCGTCTCCTGTGCCTTGGCTGTGTGGAAAGCAACAAACTTAAAAGGAAAATTCCCAAACCAGCAACATCTTTGTTATTAAACGTCGCCAAGGTAACATGTGATCTCGTGAAGTGCTGTTCCAATCCCATTTATACATATCTGAGCCCATGTGGCCTCACACACTCGCTCACTTAGTACCTGAGATCACTTAAGTCTGTGAGTCCATAGTCCTTAGTCCTCAGGGCTGACTTTGGGATTGGGCCATTGTTATTTTGCTCTGTTGCAGAACCTCACCAGTCAGTGAAGGATCACTTGTTTGTAGTTCTTCTCATTGAGCATTTCTACGTTCACTTATGACAAGAGCATGTGAGCGGAGTGGAGCGGGAGCGGGGAGCGCGAGCGGGCGGGTCTTAGAAAGAGCGGCATTTTTTAACGGACGGAGCGCTGCTCATTTTCACTCTTCTCACACCACGAATCTGAGCATGCTCAGTCAAGCCTGACCCAGAATCCATCTGTCTTGCACTGTCATCAAAAGACTATTTTCATTCAAAACTCGGCTGAATAATGGAGTTCAAAAAGTACTTAAAAAAAGAAAAAGAGAAATCATACAGGTGTAGGCCTACTATTAAAAAACTAACTATCAGTGATAATGTGGTACAAAAAAACGAATGGGGAGACATCGTTTCAGTAAGTAAAGATTCATTTTGGAATCTAAAAAGGCACATCTCCCGAAAGCATGAAAGTGTGCTACGTGAACACACTGGGAAGAAAGCAAAAGGTTAGCAAATTGAATATGGTAACTTGTAACAAAGTGTAAATCAAATATAGCGTAATATTAAAACAAATTTGTTTTGTCATTCAAGTAGGCCTAATAGTTTGTTTTATTTAATTTGTGTCGTCCGTGAATTTGTATTTGATAGAGTGACTAATTTGTAATTTGAAATAAAACATTTCTATTTGAAAAATGCTGTTGTTGCTCATTAGTTCTTTAGGAGGTAAGGCTGTGGTCTAAGCTAAAAGTGATATTGATTGCGTGATTTTTTTCTTTTTGTGGAGCAAGCGGGGGGCGATTTGAGTGGAGCGCGAAGCAAACTGCGTTGAGCGCTGAGCGATATTGAGCGGAGCGGCCTGATGTAGCCTTGAGCGGGGGAGCGGAGGGGTGAACAGTTCTGTGAGCGATGACTGGAGATTCTCACTGCTCCACTCCGCTCATATGCTCTGCTTATGACTAACTGTCAGAGTGGAAATGAGTCTCCTTTATGTGCGCCCAGCTCAGAATCAGCCATATGTACAACTTAAGGGGTCATGTTGATGATGTTATTCACCTTTTAGAAATGTAACGCAGTAACATTTACTCAGAGTACATTTATTCTTACCTACTTTTTACTTTGGATTTAACTACATTTGTACAAATGTATTTTAACTTGAGTAAAATTTCTTTAAAGTAACAGTTGTTGTGATTGTGTTTATTTCTGTTTCCAGTATGTTTCTATTTCCTGTATTTTCCCATTGATTGTTTATGCTTAGGTTTCTGTGATGATTGTAGGTTTTGTTTTCCTGTTTTTGATGATTCTTCTGATGATTGTGTATATTTCTGTTTCCTGTTTTATTTTGATAGTCTGTTTTCTGTGTTGTCCTGTCTAGTTTTACTTCCTGTGTTTTCCCGCCTTTTTGATTACCCTTCCCACTCCTTATGTGTTGCACCTGTTCCCCAGCCCTAGTGTCACCTGTTCCTTGTTTTCTCATTTATCCTGTGTATTTAGTTTCTGCGTGCCCTCTATCTTGTGTCAAATCATTTTGGTCGTGTGGTGTCTCTGTGTTTCAGTTAAGTTCTGTGCTCCCTGGAATTTCCTTTGGTCTCAAGCTCCTCATTTTTGTACTTCTCTTGTTTTTTGGATTCCCTATTCTTGTTTTCTGTACTTTCGGGAAGAAGTTTTTGCCTGTGGCTCTAAGGACTCCTTCTGTTTGGTTTGTACATTTTTTTTTTTTTTTAATAAACCCTCCTGCTCATCCCACTCTCGCCTGCTCTCTGCTATTGGGTCCTCCTTTTCCTGAGTATCGTAACAGAATGATCTGACCAGCATGGACCCAGCAGAGAAAATGATCCCACCACAAGTGGACACAGTGGAATCCTTCGAGGATTAACTTTTTGAGCTAACCTGCAGGTTTATTTGCGCTGTGGGGAAATGGAGAATAGCTAAAAATTGAGAGGCTAAGGAGGCAGTTCTTAGGTCTGCTTGCCAGGAAGTTTCCACTTGACCTTGGCTCAGGAGCTCCCTGCTGGAGTGGATTTCAGGACTTCCTGGAGCTGCCCTGAACCTGCTAAGACCGCTCTCCCAGAGACTTTGCGGCGCCCCAGAGACTGCTCCAGTGACCTTGCCAGTCTGAAGACTAACCTGAGAGTTTCCAGTCTGCAGTGTGGACTCTTCAGTCCAGCCGACAGATGCTTCACTCCTGAATCCTGCATGTTGTTGTTACTCAGGTCCAGCTCTCTCAGACTAGAGGACTGGCAGCTGAGAACTGAGGACAGGGCTTCAGAGCTTCTCTCTGACAGGTTACAGCCACTCAGCCTGAAGAGGTATCAGCAATACATAATAAAACAATTACAAGCAATGATTGTTTTAATAAGGGAGGCATCAGATTTAAGGTGAGAGACATAACCTCAAAGTAAAGCATTGTTTGTGATTCTGTGAGAATGATTGTGATTTTGCTCTGTTGCAGAACCTCACCAGTCAGTGAAGTTGCACTTGTTTGTCGTTGCAAACAGCTGAGCATTTCTACATTCACTTATGACTATCAGACTGGAAATGAGTCTCCTTTATGTGCGCCCAGCTCCATTAAAAAACAGAATCAGCCATGAGTACAACTTAAGGGGTCATGTCGATGTTGTTGTTCACCTTTTAAAAATGTAACGCAGTAACCTTTAATCAGAGTACGTTTATACTGACCTACTTTTTTACTTTGGATTTAACTAAATTTGTACAAATGTATTTTTAAATGAGTACTTTTTTTAAAGTAAACAGTACTTTTACTTGAGTAGAATATTCTAGTACTCTTTCCACCTCTGCCTGACTCATACATGCAGACACAAAGAAACAGATGCAGCCTCTTGTCCAAATACTATAGTTCATTCAACATAGCTGTAAATACTCTCATGTTGAAGCTGAGAGTCTGTACTGTAAGCACATAACCATTGTTTGATTTCAAATCCAGAGCCAAAATGACAAAATATTGTCATTGTCCAAATACATTTGGACCTAACTGTATATCCAAGTCAAGTTCATGTGCTGTGAACTAAGACATTACAATGTTGACAAGCTCCTGAGTCAGTTCTCTCAGATTAGAGGACTTCTAATTCATTCTTTTAATCTTGTTTAGTCAGTCCACTAAATCATTAAAATACAAAAAGATAATATCTCAGAATAACTGAACACTAACCTGAGACTTTCCAGTGTGCAGTGTGGACTCTTCTGTCCAGCCGACAGCTGCTTCACTCCTGAATCCTGCAGATCGTTGTTACTCAGGTCCAGCTCTCTCAGAGTAGAGGACTGGGAGCTGAGAACTGAGGACAGAGCTTCACAGCTTCTCTCTGACAGGTTACAACCACTCAGTCTGAAGAGGAATCAGCAATTCAATTACAAAGAAAAGTAATTTTTCTGAATGAATAAAAACTCCATTTAATCTGGATAGTTGTGTGTGCACGTACATAGCTTTGTTGGAGGCTTTAACCACTGGCAGCAGCCTCAGAAGAGCCTCCTCTGAAGCATCGTATTTCTTCAGGTCAAACAACTGCAGGTTGTTGTTACTCAGGTCCAGCTCTCTCAGACTAGAGAACTGGGAGATGAGGAATGAGGACAGAGCTTCACAGCTTTTCTCTGAAAGGTTACAGCCACTCAACCTAAAAAGGATATTCAGACAGTCCATTTAATAATTGATAAATTAAGAAAAAAGAGCTTAGGTAGTAATCTTTTTTAATAAAGGTAGAATAACCTGAGAGCTTCCAGTCTGCAGTGTGGACTCTTCAGTCCAGCCGACAGCTGCTTCACTCCTGAATCCTGCAGGTCATTGTTACTCAGGTCCAGCTCTCTCAGACTAGAGGACTGGGAGCAGAGAACTGAGGACAGAGCTTCACAGCTTCTCTCTGACAGGTTACAGCCACTCAGCCTGAAAAGGAATCAGCAAAACATAAGAAAACAATTACAAACAATGTATATTTTCTTCTGAATGAAGAAAAACTCCATTTAATCTGAATAGTGTGTGTGCACGTACAGAGCTTTGCTGGAGGCTTTGACCACTGGCAGCAGCCTCAGAAGAGCCTCCTCTGAAGCAGAGTATTTCTTCAGGTCAAACACATCGAGATCTTTTTCTGATGACAGTAAGATGAAGACCAGAGCTGACCACTGAGCAGGAGACAGTTCATCTCTGGAGAGACTTCCTGAACTCAGGGACTGTTGGATCTCCTCCACTAGAGAACGGTCATTCAGTTCATTCAGACAGTGGAACAGATTGATGCTTCTCTCTGCAGACAGATTCTCACTGATCTTCTTCTTGATGTACTCAACTGTTTTCTGATTGGTCTGTAAGCTACTTCCTGTCTGTGTCAGCAAACCTCGTAGGAGACTCTGATTGGTCTGCAGTGAAAGACCCAGGAGGAAGCGGAGGAACAAGTCCAGGTGTCCATTTGGACTCTGTATGGTCTTGTCCACAGCACTCTGGTTGATTTGTCTATGAACACTTCAGAGCACCAATATGTTGTTTGTTCTTCTGACAGCAGGTTGACTCCAGAGTTGATGAATGTCAGATGGATATGAAGAGCAGCCAGAAACTCCTGAACACTCAGATGCACAAAGCAGAACACCTTGTCCTGGTACAGTCCTCTCTCCTCTTTAAAGATCTGTGTGAACACTCCTGAGTACACTGAGGCTGCTTTGATATCGATGCCACACTCTGTCAGGTCTGATTCATAGAAGATCAGGTTGCCTTTCTGCAGCTGCTCAAAAGCCAGTTTTCCCAGAGACTCAATCATCTTCCTGCTCTCTGGACTCCAGTGTGGATCTGTCTCAGCTCCTCCATCATACTTGATGTTCTTCAGTTTGGACTGAACCACCAGGAAGTGGATGTACATCTCAGTCAGGGTCTTGGGCAGCTCTCCTCCCTCTCTGGTCTTCAACACGTCCTCCAGAACTGTAGCACTGATCCAGCAGAAGACTGGGATGTGGCACATGATATGGAGGCTTCGTGATGTCTTGATGTGGGAGATGATTCTGCTGGCCTGCTCCTCATCTCTGAATCTCCTCCTGAAGTACTCCTCCTTCTGTGGGTCAGTGAACCCTCTGACCTCTGTCACCATGTCAACACACTCAGGAGGGATCTGATTGGCTGCTGCAGGTCGTGTGGTTATCCAGAGGTGAGCAGAGGGAAGCAGTTTCCCCCTAATGAGGTTTGTCAGCAGCACACCCACTGAGGTGGACTCTGTAACATCAGTCAGGATCTCAGTGTTGAGGAAGTCCAGAGGAAGTCGACACTCATCCAGACCGTCAAAGATGAACACAACCTCTTCAAACCTGCAGATTCCTGCTTCTTTGGTTTCACTAAAGAAGCAATCAACAAGTTCCATCAAGCTGTACTTTTTCTCTGTCAGCATATTTAGCTCTCTGAAGGTGAATGGAAATGTGAACTGGATGTCCTGGTTGGCTTTGTCTTCAGCCCAGTCCAGAGTGAATTTCTGTGTTAAGACTGTTTTCCCGATGCCAGCCACTCCCTTTGTCATCACTGTTCTGATTGGTTGATTTCTTCCAGGTGAGGCTTTAAAGATGTCTTCTTGTCTGATTCTTGTCTCTGGTCTGTCTGGTTTCCTGGATGCTGTTTCAATCTGTCTGACCTCATGTTCATTATTGACCTCTGCAGTCCCTCCCTCCATGATGTAGATCTCTGTGAACATCTGATTCAGAAGGGTTGGGTTTCCTGCTTTAGCAATCCCCTCAAACACACACTGGAACTTCTTCTGCAGGTTAGATTTGAGTTTACGCTTACCACCTGCAGCAGGACTTCCTGAATAAACACACACCAAAGAAGATCAATACGTCAAAGAAAATATTTCAACACTTCCTCAGATAATGAGTAAATGAATATGTTTTGGACCATCTCTTGACACATTAGTAAATGTCCCATTCATCCAGCATGTTAAGTCTTTCGAGAAATCCTCTTACTGCTCTGCAGACGGTCAGCCAGCTCGTCTTGCTTCATTCTCCTCAGGAAGTGCAGTGTGATCTTCAGAAATTCCTCTCTGCTGCTCCTCCTCTGCTCATATTCCTCACCGTCCAACACCTCCTCATCCTCACTGTGACTCTCTAAGCATTCTGGGTAATGTGAACTCAGAACCTTCTGGATCTTTTTCAGCTCGTTCTTCACAAAAGTGCTGATGTTCTCCTCCAGCAGCTGGAACAGAAGATTATATGAATGACAAATCAAACTGAAATCATGGAATTAAACATCAGATCCATGTCGGACAGACTGACAATCCACTGGTCTAAAAGGTGCAGCAGGGAGATGATTGTGAACAGAATAGATGTAAAAGTAGTTGTTTTACATGTACAGACCATAAATATGGAGTCCAGGTGTGTTTGATGCTGCTGGGCAGACTGACCACTGGGGACCTCTGAGCTCTCCTGGTCCACTCTGTGGAGGAATCAGAAAGAATTAGCTCACATTATGTCTGTCCACACAGAGACAAACACAAGGTAAAGGTCCATGAAGTGATGTTTGGATGTTAACAGTGAATCAGAGGACTACGTGTAGTGGTACATGTTTACTACTCCTGCTGATTATCAGTTTGAAATCATTACCTTTGGTCATCAGAGTGGCGTCCATCTTTGGAGTCTAAGAGATCATCCATAGATTGGTCAGTCTTCATGGACACACAGCTGGGTTCAGGTTCAGGACAGTCTGGTCTCTGATGGATCCTGATAGAAAGAAATTAATTAAAGCTCACACATTCAGGGAAATTTTCTCTGCATTAAAAACTTCAAAGACAAATGTGTTTAATTACTGACATGGACGTGTTACTGAACACAATTTACAACTATGTACTTTTTTTCATGTCTTTGTTTAAAATGAATATCAAACTCCTTCGACCGGTCACTCCTGAAGGACACAGAGCTGGGTCCAGGTCCAGGTCCCAGTCTGTGCTGCTTCTCTGGGCTGAAACACAACATACACAGAGCTTTGAGTGTGAATAATAATGGTGGAGTGATCTGACTGGTGAACAGTTAGAGATGGTAGTAGGGGGGACGATGCATACATTAAACTCACCACTACTAATAAATTTGCTCCAACATTACTTACACTGGGTCATAAGAATGGCCTCCATCTTCAAAGTGAATCCTGTCATCTATAGACATATCACTCTTTATGGACACACAGCTGGGGAAAGGAGACTTTCCTCTCTGCTGCTGTGAACTGATAGAAACACTGACATTTACTGAACATATATTTAATGACAAAAACTGCTTTCAGACCAAGTAGTTACAGGAATGGAGTTATAGGAACAGTCCACTTCTAAACAGTTCTACTAACTTCTCTCCCCCAAAACCGGTTTTGCCATTTGCATTCGCACTGGCCAAGTGGCCATAGGAACTGGTAGGAGGGGTAAGGGAGTGACGCAAGCACAGCAACAGTCTTTATAGCGTTGTCACTTGACTTAAGCGCTACAATAATAAAGAATGAACGGCCTTCGAACGGCGGTGTTTAAAGACTAGGCTGGAGTACTTAACAGAGAAACACAGAAGACGAAGGCTCCAGCGTAATAAGATCCTTATTAATATGATGGAAGAAGATAGAAGAGCAGAGCGCAACAGGCAAACAAAACAACGGGTAAGTTTAACTAGCATTAACAATTAGCTAGTTGAATCCGTGATGTTTGTATTATGAGTTAGCATACGTAGGTGAATTGCAACAGACAGTGAAGAATATGTACTGTTGGTATTTAAAATGTTGCTAGGTCACTAAGGGTTCCTATGTGGAAAAGGGAAAAGGAAAAAGACCCTGCCCTGAAGTAGGAGCTGAAAGAGTTACAGGAACTGCGATAGATAGTTAGAGAAGGTCCTCTCACCTCTGAGCTTTGGTCTGGCTGTCATGTTCCCCACACAGAGTGCTTTTAGAGGGAGGGACTCCCTCCTCTCTGTCCTCACACTGACTCATTGCAGAGTCCACACCTTCATCTGGAGAGGAAACACTGAGAGCAGCAGTCCAATCATTCATCAGCACATCATCACTCATTCATCCCTCACATCATTTCTCCTGGGAAAAAAAACAAATCAGCAGCTCATCCTCTGATTGGCTGCTTCTCTCTGTTTCATATCAGTGTCAGTTGAATCCTTTTGGCTTGTTGGACTGTTGCTCAGACTAAAGAAGCAGTTAGAAGACTGAACTATGTGAACTACTGAGTTCCTTTTCTCATCACTTTATCACATTTCATTCACTCAACAAGGAGAACTGATCAACACATGGATCAATAGTGGTTTGTTATTGGACAGAGAAGATGCTCCAAACAAGTTAATTTAGCCTACTATTTTAAATTTATAAGTGGTCTTTTCTTATGCGACAGGCTAAAAGTTTTTTGTCACTTTAAGCCTGTCGCATAAGAATGAACCAGTTATAAAAAAGAGAAGATGCTGCTATTTCTTATTGGTCAGTGGTGAGGACGAATCAGAGCAGAGGAAACTGCCATCAGCTGCTCTACTTCTATCAGTCCACTAGATGGCCTCATGGAGCTGTTTGGAGGATTGTACTGCTTCATGGAAATCAGAGCTGGATGCCACTTTGTATTGTGGCCATCTTTGATCCTGATATTTGAATGATTCAAGAGAATAAAACCAGAGAAGCTGCAGAAATAAGCTGGAGGAGGCATAGTTACTCACTGTGACCATGGTAACAGCGAGCTCCACCAATTAGAGATGTCACTGATACGTTTAGGCCTAACACACTGGCTGTGTTGCGTGAGCGTGTCAGCTGCGTGGCGTGTCCGTTTTTATTTTGGCTCCCATGTTAACAGGTTAGAGCGTGCACACTGCCTGCGTGACCCGCACGTCTCAGGCGCGGCACGTGTTCATGCTAGAAATAGAACTGACGGCTATTTTTCACGTGACACGCAAGCGTTTCCAGGAACAATAGAATAGGAAAAGATGTTTATATGTCATTATGACACGAATACATATTAATAAATTACATTTTGATGTTTGAAAGTCTCGAGGTTTTGACATAAATGCAGATATAAATGTATTAAAAAAAAATAATTATTATCGATTTTCAAATATTGCACCTGTCAATACAGAACGAAATATTCTGTACCCATTTTGCCGTCAATACTGCTGATGTTTTTCTTTGCTGTAATCAAATCAGTATATATTTATGTTTAACATGAAGTATACTGCTTGAGGGCAGTAAATCAATGGGAAACATACATGTGTACAGACAAGGCTTGCAGCAGCTAGAAAGACGTAGCTGACACGCAACAGAAACGCCACGCTCAGCCCACGCAGCCAGTGTGTAGCCGACGTTAGGATTGTCGGTAGTGTAGTACTTCTCCATGACATCATGAATAAAACATATTTTTCTTAAAAGTTGGTTGATTTCATACAGACTTGTGGCTTCTACGGGAGCATAAACTTCCGAATCACAATCTCAAAGCTTGGGGTCAGTCTACCTCGGATGGTTTAGACATTATGGCTTATAATCTAAATCCTTACAGAGAAAATTAATGTGACTTTCACTTCTGTAATCACACTGTTTACACATGAACTAACCGCAGACACTTGACTGTCCTGCTTTCATTACAGACACGTGAACTAACCGCAGACGGTTGGCTGTCCTGCTGTTATTACAGACACGTGAACTAACCGCAGACGGTTGGCTGTCCTGCTGTTATTACAGACATGTGAACTAACCGCAGACAGTTGACTGTCCTGCTGTTATTACAGACATGTGAACTAACCGCAGACAGTTGACTGTCCTGCTTATATTAAAGACACGTGAACTAACTGCAGACAGTTCCCTAATGCTGTGGTTCCAAAACTTTTTCCCATGAAGGACCCTTAAACAGACACAGATTAGTCCACTGACTGATAGGAGTTTTGCTATAGATGTTTAATTACAGAACGTGTATGAAACCCATAAGCATAATAGTCATACATTCGGTCATTGTCTTACTTATGTATAGAGTTGTAGTTAAAATAAATGATTCCCCTTTTTCCTGGGGACCCCCAGAACCCCCCTCAAGGACCCCGGACCCCAATTTGGGAACCACTGGTCTAATGGACTCACAGCAGCGCGCCACTGAGAATGACTTAGAAACACTGGAACGGATATTTGTTCTCATTTTAAATAAACAGGAAAAACTGATATATGAAACTGCCAATTTGATTATTTTACTTATTAATCAACGTTGCTGGATGCCTGTCTGCAGTTAGTTCTGTTCTACATTAACCCCTGTATGACTTTATTATTAAGGCTTGGTGAAATGATGCCCCACTATCTGTGAAAGACAAAAAGAGCTTGAGCGACATTGTTAAGGTATGCTCAAAAATCACTGGTACGCAGTTAAAAAATCCCTGTTCTCTCTGGAAAACATGAGTTGTCCAGAAAACAGACAGAATATTGTGCCAACCAAATCATGTACTCAGTAATGGATTGGTTATCATGCAGTCAGGTCGGCGGTACTATGTGACAATACAGAAAACTAACCACTATGCTAACTCATTCATTCCCTCTGCTATAAGACTGTTAAATGAATACACATAACTATAACAAAACTGGTTCTTGCACCCCGCTGCTCTGTTCCATCACTGGCAAGTGAATGTGAATGTGTGTGTGTGTGTGTGTGTGTGTGTGTGTGTGTGTGTGTGTGTGTGTGTGTGATTCTGTCATTCTCTTGACAGCTTTAGTCCCCTCTCTGTCTGGCCAGCAAGTGACGGGATGCTACGACATGTTTTGCAGCCCAGTTTGTTATCTTTAAAAACAAGCCAGCTGTTCGTGGAGCGAAAATACATAATTTGGTCCCTTGACCAACAGTCAGCCCATCCATGTGTTTCATTTCTCTCGTTATTGTTGTGTCATTGACTAAGGTAACGTTAAGCTTGGTAGCTGCAGACTCCTCATTAAAGCTAGCTGTTCTGCTCACATCAATGTTAACGTTAGTTTGAAGCTTATGAATCGTACCTGATGTTTCTGGTTGGACTTGGACCTGTGTTGACGTGTCTGGCTCTGGCACACGCCTTCTTTTAGTACTTTTCTGAAGCTAGGCTAACATAACGACTTACAAACTCGACACACTTCTTTTTAGTTTCTAGGTTTTTAGCAGTGATAAATCTGTTACGGTCAGGCTGCAGGCATCAGACAGCTTTTCCGAACTAGCGTCCGTGGCTAAGTGAACCTCTGATAGGGTGGGCCGACTGCTTGCCTTTACGTGATTCGTCAAGATCTGAGGTAAGTCACATAGTCACAAAGAGCCGATGGACGATATCATCATCCATCATAATGGCTGGCCAACATCACGATGGATTGTGAGCCACCATCGTGATGCCACTCCCCTCACCCTGTCAAACACATGCTAATCCTAGTCGCGGGCGCTTGACGGGAAATTGACAATTGCGTCGGGCTTTGCACTGTGCTGCACAGGGTGCAAGTCAAGATAGGTCCCATTAAGTGGACGATACTAACCTATATGTGAAAAAGACCATGGCTTTGAGCAGACTGGATTGGCTGTTAGTAACACAGTCTCTCTCTCTCCCTGTTAGTAGCAGCCCTGGGCTATTAACACAATTAAGCATGCGGTAGTTGAGAGAGGAAAGGCGTTAACATGGAACACTGTCACACTTTCCTTTCTCCCCTCATTGGACTAAGTTTAGGGACACTGCTGTGCATCAAAAAGTAAGTCTCATGTTA
>CM046789.1:70000-102500 GCA_025617405.1 Perca schrenkii
TCCTGGAGCTTTCTTAGTGGGTATACTGAGTATAACGTAGACTACACCACTGTCGTACACGAATCAATAGATTAAAAATAACGTGACCATTTCACGAACTGCTGTGAGACCGTGTTGAAATGATAGCTGAGAGTGTGTTCTCCACCTCCTCTATTAGTAGAGGGTCCTGATTAGGATTGGACTCTACTAATAACATGGTGTTGAATATGAACCCAAAGCTGCATCATAAAGAAGCTCCACTAGTTCCTGTTGGAGGAGAGCCAGCTCATAGTGATGCTGTTCCATATTAGTAGATTTAGTTAGAGGACATGTGTCAAACTCAAGGCCCGCGGGTCAAATCTGGCCCCTTGCAGATTTCGATCCGGCCCGTATGTCAATTTAGGTTCACAATACATTTTGGCCCACCTAATTGTGTGCCAAACCAAAAACACAGGAAAGTGTTTTTTAAACTGCAATTCAAAGCAGAATTTGGCAGATTTGCCGACTCTGAGACTCAGAAGCTTAGAGAGAGTTTTCATATTCAGGCCAAGAACAAGTTTTTAAAAAAAAAAGTGACATGCAGTAACAAAGAGCACGTCAATAAACTCTCCATGTCTGGCCCTCGGTCTGATTCTCTTTTTCCAGTGTGGACCCTCTGGGAAAATGAGTTTGACGCCCCGGAGTTAGAGAATAAAAGAGCTGAGTCATGTTGTCTCCACATCAGTCCTGTCAGTGAATAGAACGACCGACACTAACTGCTGCAGACAGATTTCTGATCTCAACACAAGAGTCCTTCACACTTTCTCAGGAAATAACAAGTACAGCATCAGCCAATGGGCTTTGGACACCTTCCCTGCGTGTTTAAAGTGCTCCGTCTACTTATATATTATTATTTTTAATATTTTCATGTTTTTTAGAAAGAAATTTCATGTTTTTTTTACAGTGTGATTTATTTTATTGTACTTTTAGTTTTTTTAAATTATACCCAGTTTACGAAAAGACTCTTGAGCTGAAAGAATCCAAAATAAATAATAAATGTTTTTAAATGGATTCCCCAGATATTTTATTTTGAAGTTTCTGATGTGTTGCATTCAAGTCAGTGAAAAAAAGAAGTATATATTTATTTAAAGCAATAAAACTTAACTCTTCATACACGTGTTCAAATCTTTTATACAGTTTTCAGCAAAACAAAAATAAAATAAAACAAAGTGAAAAAAACTGTTTAAAATGCTCAGTCTATTTTTTATTTTTAATATTTTCGTTTTGTAGAAAAATAGATTTATTTTTTTACAGTGTGATGTTTTATTGTACTTTTAGTTTTTTTTTAATTATACACAGTTTAAGACAGACAGAATCAAAAATAAATAAATGTTATTAAATGGGTTCCCCAGATATTTTATTTTGAAAGTTTCTGACGTTTTATTTTAAAGTTTCTGATATATTGCTGAAGCGTTCAAGTCAGTGAAAAAACTCCAATTAGTCAAATTAAAATATTTATTTAAAGCAATAAAACTTAACTCTTCATACACATGTGTTCAGATCTTTTATACAGTTTTCAGCAAAACAAAAATAAAATAAAACAAAGTGAAAAAAAATAAAATGTAAAACTTAAAAACTGTGAGTTTGTTTTTCCTCCAGAAAAAACGGTGGAATGTCCTTTAAAACCCCGTCACCACCGCCGTCACATGACCCCGTCAGTCACATGACCCCGTCAGTAACATGACCCCGTCAGTCACATGACCCCGTCAGTCACATGACCCCGTCACCACCGCAGAGAAAGAAGCCCACGAAGAAGAAGAAGAAAGCAGTGGAGATGTGGCCTGAGCCTGTCTGTCTAAATAAAGGTGATTTAACAGTCTGAGACACTAAAGATCCCAAACTCCACACAGGTGATGCTGCGTTCAGGTGACACACAAACAAACGGAAACTTCAGAGAGATTAGATCTTTAGAACCAGGGCTCAGCTCTTTCACGTCTAGTACTAGTACTAGGGATGCACCGAATCCAGGATTGGGCTTCTGATTCGGCTGAATATTTGGGCTTTTTGACGGGGTTCTGGTTTCTGCTGAACCTTAGAATTTTGTTCCCAAGGAACCAAACCCTACGCTTGCACTCGGCGCGCTACGCTGGTCACCGTAATAACCGCGCCGTTGGTTACGGGAAGGTGTTTACGTAGGTGGAGCGTTCAATGCAGTAGGCTGTGAGAAAGTGGACATGGATCTGGTGAGCAGAAAAAGTTGTTTGGCAGTGCATTCAAGTCCAGCTACATGTTCAATTCTCAATGCTGATTGGTCTGGTGGTGGCGAGGACCCTAAACTATACACAACATGGCCGCTGTTACAACATCTGGTCTGAAACATCTGGAAGAATACGAGTTGTTCATGAAGGAATCTCCAGACAGCAGCCAGAATGCAGCAACTTCAGGTACAGCAAAGGAAGGACAGTCCCTGTTTACTTCATTCATGTGTTTACTGGGTTCATGGACTGAGGATGGGAGGAGGAGTCAGCACCATCTCAACCAGGGGATTCAGCCGAAAACCCCAAAAATCTGGATTCAGTGCATCCCTAATTAGAACTAGATTTTAAATCTTCACATTCTCCGCTCTGTGTTCTTAGGCAATATGTGTTTTTATGTTTACATCATAAAATGCAGTGACAATGAAGTCAATTCTGATGTTCGTTCCCAATTCCCACGTCCCCTGAACGCAGCATGAGCCCCTGTTAAAACCTGGGATTATGGAAATATCAAAAATGTCTTTAAATTAAACACTAAACTAAACTTTGGTCATTTTCTCTCTCTGTGTTCATGTCAGTGGAGTTTAAACTGTTTAGAATAAACAAAGGGACATTTTGGGTGTCAGCTGTTTGCTGTGACATCACCATGAACACTGTGACATCACCATGAACACAGCAGACATGATATATGTAAACATACACAGACACAAATACTGAAGTATACATATGAAGTGGATCCAGAGAGATGATTGGGTTCCAGTCTGTAAACATGACAACAGATTAACTCCACCACACAAACACGAGACACAACGACTCTCCCTAAAAACATCGGGTTGACCTAGTGACATCACAGGGGAAGCTCCGCCCCCTTCAGCCGTATTTTCATCAATTTAAAAAAAAAACTTTTCTTGTCCTTTGACCTTTGATTCGGTCTGTCCATGATGCTCTGTGTGTCTCTCACATATACACACAATCTCTCTCACACATGCACACACAGACACACACAGACACACACACAGACACACACACAGACACACACACACACAATCTCTCACACATGCACACACAGACACACACACAGACACACACACAGACACACACACACACACACACAATCTCTCTCACACACACACACACACAATCTCTCTCACACAGACACACACAGACACACACACACACAATCTCTCACACACATGCACACACAGACACACACACAGACACACACACACACACACAATCTCTCACACACATGCACACACAGACACACACACACACACACACACACACACATCTCTCACACACATGCACACACAGACACACACACAGACACACACACACACAATCTCTCACACACATGCACACACAGACACACACACACAGACACACACACACACACACAATCTCTCTCACACAGACACACACAGACACACACACACAATCTCTCTCACACACACACACACACACAATCTCTCTCACACAGACACACACAGACACACACACACACACAATCTCTCACACAGACACACACACACACACACACAATCTCTCACACAGACACACACACACAATCTCTCACACAGACACACACACACAATCTCTCACACACATGCACACACACAGACACACACACACAGACACACACAGACACACACACAGACACACACACACACAATCTCTCACACAGACACACACACACACACACACACACACAATCTCTCACACACAGACACACACACACAATCTCTCACACACATGCACACACAGACACACACACAGACACACACACACACAATCTCTCACACACACACACACACACACACACACACACACACACACACACACACACACACACACACACACACACACGTGTATATATATTTATGTATATATATATTTACAGAGTATATTTGTACACGTGTTTTTAATAAAGACAGAAGCTGTAGTAGTGTTTTAGTGTCAGATTCGGAGGGTCACCTTTTCAACATAAAAAATATCCCAGAATGCAACAGACCGTCCTCGCCCAATCACAGCGGGAGCTTCATTCTTCGTCTGAGACTGTATAGACTTCATTTAATCAACATTAAAAAGGGCTTGTTTGGAATAATCATGAAACCTTTAAGTTTCTATAGTATGGAAGATGATTTAAGAACATTATTTAAATTCTGAACTTCTAAAGAAAATCTCTGAATTTTATTCACTAATAAGTCTAATAAATGTTTCCCATGTGGCACTAATCCGCTTCCATAATATTGAATATTTAAATGGGGGATTAGTGCCATATTTGAAAACTTTATTTGCAAAATATTTGACAAAGTTCTGAGTATTTTTCCATCTGAATTCTAAAAAACAAATAAACTCACAACTAAAATGTTTTACATAATCCTCTTCAGTTATTTATAATATTTACTGAGTTTATTAGTTTATATTTTCTCTTACTGTCCACTCGTCTATAACTCTGTAATAAATAAAGTTTAAAGTGTAACGCAGATGTTCAGACTTACAAGTCTAAGCCTCCTTTTTTTAGGATTATACTTGTAAGTCTGAACACCTTTTTTTAGGATTTAAGATTTTGTCCCAGGGTCTGATCTGATTTTTGCTTTTAGATGTTTTATTACAGAAAATGTATAAAACCAATTAATTAAGGACCCTTGGGAGCACTTTGGGAACCGCTGCGTTACAGCATTTTAGGCTTTTCTGTATCATACAACTGTACTTTCTGTGATTTTGTCGTGTCATTTGTTAATTTCTCTACTTTTTGTAAAGTACGGTGGCCGAGAAATGCAAAAAGTTGTCGCTCATTTCCGTTGTAGCGTTTGTATTTGTGTTGTAGCATTTGTATCTTGCATAGTTTGCCAGCATTTGGCCAGCGAATGTTGCTAATTTGAAGCCCTGTTGACAGCCAATCACAATCCATCTGAACCTACAACACTGTATAAGGTATGGTTATGGTTCTGTGTGTGATCGGCCTTCAGAGCACGATGGTTTTTGTAAAGCTGTGCTATGAAAAGAAACTGACTTTAGTCTTGTTGAAGACCTTAACACGAGTTGTTGTCTCTGCATCAGATCCAGACCTGCTGCTGCTCTGGATCACTTTTTATCTGAAAAGGTTTCCTCTCCAGCTGCTGGAGTTCCTCCCGTTAACGCTAGAAGGGATACAGCTAACGTTAAGGCGACAACAGTTAAGTTTAGGCACCAAAACAACTCGTTAAGTTTAGGGGAAAAAAATGGTGGTTTGGATTAAAACGCTCCCGAGGAACAAAAGCGCGTTTCTTCGGTGAAATAATTAAAGTTATATTGTTATATTAGCTGAGATTTAGCAAAAATCCACAGCTCCCTGTTCAGATGCACCAATCAGGGCCAGGGGGAGGTGTCTAACTGTTCAGATGCACCAATCAGGGCCAGGGGGAGGTGTCTAACTGTTCAGATGCACCAATCAGGGCCAGGGGAGGTGTCTAACTGTTCAGATGCACCAATCAGGGCCAGGGGGAGGTGTCTAACTGTTCCGATGCACCAATCAGGGCCAGGGGGGAGGTGTCTAACTGTTCCGATGCACCAATCAGGGCCAGGGGGGAGGTGTCTAACTGTTCAGATGCACCAATCAGGTCCAGGGGAGGTGTCTAACTGTTCAGATGCACCAATCAGGTCCAGGGGAGGTGTCTAACTGTTCAGATGCACCAATCAGGGCCAGGGGAGGTGTCTAACTGTTCAGATGCACCAATCAGGGCCAGAGGGGGTGTCTAACTGTTCAGATGCACCAATCAGGGCCAGGGGAGGTGTCTAACTGTTCAGATGCACCAATCAGGTCCAGGGGAGGTGTCTAACTGTTCAGATGCACCAATCAGGGCCAGGGGAGGTGTCTAACTGTTCAGATGCACCAATCAGGGCCAGAGGGGGTGTCTAACTGCGTGTCTATCACTGCTCATGCACACATTCATTCTCCCTTGTGGGGGGAGGGGCTTAGGAGACCGTTTTGGGCTTTAGCAGAAAGGAGGGAGGGACTGAGAAGTTGTTGATGTTAAAACTTTTTGTCTAAGTCCTGGATCATCACAATTCTTCCTACGGCACCTTTAACGAATCGTTTTGGTGCCTAAACTCAACTGTCGTTGCCGTAGCCGTTTCCCTTCGAGCCTGAACTAGTTCCCCCCCCCCCCCCCCCCCCCACCCAGAAGACTTTGAGACAGACGGACAGGAGGCAGACTGAGCGTGTGCGGTGGTGGCAGTGTTGACGTCTACATGCTGGCGGGGGGTCCAGGCGTCGTCGGCGTGGTGACGGAGTTTCGGGGCGGGGCCAGGTCCAGCAGGGCACTGACGGTGCCGGCCACCTGGGGGAGCCCTCGCTCCTCCAGGATGTGCAGAGGAAGACACAACTGACTCTACAGAGACACACACCACAGAGGAAGACACAGCAGGGGGGGAAGGGGGGGACAAAAGAAAACAACGGAAAGGCGGGTTGGTAAATTAAATTAATGAGCAAAATAAAAAGTAAACATGGCAACACAAGGGATAAAATGAAGGGAAGCAACTGAAAATGATTAAATGAACTGATGAGGAGAGAAAGGTGATTAACTGACGAGACAGCTACACTTACGATCTTTTTATATATTTAGTTTTACCTCAGCTGCGTACACATGGGTGTTTGGGGTTTTAAGCCCCCAATGTCGGCAGCGCTGCCTGGAAGGCACTAGGATTAGGCAATGGTTAGGGTTAGGTTTGAGTTAGGTGCCTTGAAGTCAACGTTGGGGGCTTAAAACACCATCGAGCATACACACGTTATGACCACAGACTGTAAAAATAATTAGGGCTGCCACCTCTTAGTGGATTAATCGGTCATTTTGGTCTTAGTCGACTAAGATTTCTTTAGTCCATTAGTCATTTTTTATGCTTATTCATGCTTAATTACTTATTTCCAAGAAACCTCTGAGCACATTTATGGTAAACACAAGATTTAAAGTGGTGCTTTTGCAGGATTAATTGTGGAGAAACTCAGTTTTACAGATGGTTAATTAACTACATTTATATTGTGCTTTTCTAGTCTTAACCACCTCTCAAAGAGCACAGCTCTGTCAATTAAATCAACTAATCCATTAGTCGACTAAATCCTATAAGTGTTAGTCCACTAAGAATTTCTTTAGTCGAGGACAGCCCTAAAAGTAATGAAGGAAACTTCCGGGTATGATGAGTGAAGTCTAGTATTGGGCATCGAGAACCATCGGAAAGGATAAATAATGACCAATGGACTAAAGAAATTAAGTTGATAAAGACCAAAACCATCAATTAGTTGACTGATTGACTCAGAGAGGGCAGCCCTAGTAGTGTAATGTTTAGGTGATATAAATACATTTCCATTCCTCCGTTGTAGTAGCGTCCCTTTGACCGTCGAGGGTTAAAGACACACAAAGTGAGTCGAGGTGCTTCAGTTCGTTTTATTCAGAGGAAAAATCATTGTTCAACAGCATCAGGACGGAACAGATGTACACAGTCGGTTATAAAACACAGCTTCACCAGCATCATCCTCACTCTTCATCTCTTATAAAAAGTTTGGCAGGTTTCTAACCCTAACTCAGGGGGAGGGGGGATCTCCAGGGGTTGTGTTGGGTGAGCGGACTGGCTCTGGACCACTTTGCAAACAGTAAAAACAACACACTCAGGCGAACATAAGGCACAGGGAACGGAGCTTCAGCAGACAGGAAACATGCTTCTGGGTAAACCTTCAACTTTGAGGGATTGTCAAGTTTTAACTTCCCCTAAAAAGATCACGAGATCCTCTGTGGCTTTAAGCATCTCTGATCCTCAGCAAGATAACATATATATGGCACGTTTAGCAGAAGTTTAGCAGGGGTGGAAAAAGGGGTTGCTCTTGGCTATGAAGTGCTGAGTCAAGGACCAAAGTCAAGGACAAAGTCTAAGCCCTACATCAAGGCCAACAAGTCACAAATAAAGACAAAGTCTAAGCCCTACATCAAGGCCAACTAGTCCCAAATAAACCCAAAGTCTAACCCCTACATCAAGGCCAACAAGTCCCAAATAAACCCAAAGTCTAAGCCCTACATCAAGGCCAACAAGTCACAAATAAACCCAAAGTCTAAGCCCTACATCAAGGCCAACAAGTCACAAATAAAGAAAAAGTCTAAGCCCTACATCAAGGCCAACAAGTCACAAATAAACCCAAAGTCTAAGCCCTACATCAAGGCCAACAAGTGCCAAATAAACCCAAAGTCTAAGCCCTACATCAAGGCCAACAAGTGCCAAATAAAGCCAAAGTCTAAGCCCTACATCAAGGCCAACAAGTGCCAAATAAACCCAAAGTCTAAGCCCTACATCAAGGCCAACAAGTGCCAAATAAACCCAAAGTCTAAGCCCTAAGTCAAGGCCAACAAGTCCCAAATAAAGACTCAGTCCAAGCCCTAAATTAAGGCTAGCAAGTCCTAAATAATGAACTAGTCAAATCAAGTTTTAGTGAAGTCCAAGTTAAGTCAAAGCCACCAAGTCTTAAACTTTGTGCTTTGAGTCTAAAAAGAGTAATAATTACACTAAGAAACAAACATTTACCTTCTGCTCTGAAACTTAATATGAATGAAACTTGATCAATATATTCAGATGATCTGTTGTCAGGAAATTGAAGATGGTTAAGAAAGTTTGGGGATGACATCAAGTCATGCCAAGTTAGAAGGAAAAGGTCCAAGTGAGTTCCCGAGTCATTGGTGTTAAATTTAAAGTTTTTTGTCAGGTCTAATGCCAGATTAATGGCCGAGTCCAAATGCTTTGAGTCCACACCTCTGGAGTTTAGACAGCAGGGTTTTTGGGACTTTAAAGGCTCAATTGATTTAAACAGAATCAGTTTCCATCAGTACAAAACAATTACAAACATTGAAAGATGAACATCGTTAGACTAAAATAGATAAGATTTGGATTTGATAAATTGATACATACTTCATTTAGATCAGCTAAAATGCTACCAAACCCGAAACCAACGATCAGACACCCACCTTACCTAGTGATTTAACCTCCTGTTGTCCTCGGGTCAAGTCCGACCCCTTTTCAAAGTTTTCTATATCAAATCAAATGTGGGTTTCTTTCAACAAAATTGCACAAAAATAACATGGATGGTTCAACGCAGCGCTCTTCGCAAGTACAGTAATAATGTTTAAAAAAAAACATCAAAGAATGTCGACTGAAATGACAAAAGATGGGACAAAAGCGCCAAAAACATTGAAAAAAGCGGCTAAATGCATTGAAAGCCTCGAAAACAGCAGAATAAAGCTTTGAAAAAAGTGTCAAACAAACAAGGCACTAACAATGTTTTAAAAAAAATGTTGAAAAAAGCATCAACATTTTTTGAAAAAAACTGTGAAAAGTGTTGATTTTCATCAACATTTTTTGAAAAAAACTGTGAAAAGTGTTGATTTTCAGTTTTGACCCAGGAGGACAACACAAGGGTTAATTTGTGAAACAACATTACTGTCCATGTGACCAGCTGAGGTTTAACACTATGAATGTCTTTGAGGAGAGACGGTCTGCCCAGTTATCTCCATTATTTAGGGCTGGGTTAAAATAAAGGATTGTCCAGTTAAAATGGATCTTTGTTTGAGTGATATCGATTAATAAAATCCAAAATGTATCTTTTAATATCTGCCTTTCCACCATGGATGTAGAAGTAAAAAGTCCTTTTAACAAACTTTTTGGGGCTCAGTTCTTAATGTAAACATGAACCTGGTGCATTATAAAATATCTGAAGGTTGCTTCTTGCTTGTCCAATTTACAGCAGTAAGTCCTCTGAGAATCTCTTTTACATCCAAGATAAACTGGGATTGGAGCTAAAATTTCCCTAACCTGATATTGAATCGGAAATATAATCGAATAGGAATCGACGTGGGAAATCATTGGCGATACCCAGCCCTAACCACGTCGCCTGCTCTCCATGACGGTGGGCTTTTCACTTTACCTTCCAGTGTCGACATTTGGTATACAACTCTTAGGTCCAGCTCACACCAAAGATTTGCTGGTAAAAATGGCAGTTTTAGACGGAGGCTCAACGAGCACCGTGAGAACAGTATGTGGTAGATCGAGATAGAGAGAGACTGAAAAAAAACTGTTTCATCTCTACTAGACATGCAGCTGTAGCAAGTATCTCACTATCTCTATCCTCATTCATATTTAAGACGCTACAAATAATATCCAGCTACAAAAAAAAACTGGAATGTACAGAAAGGAAGTACAGAGAGTGGTTTCTATGGAGATGATACGCCATCTTGTCTCATTGGTGGAAGACTTGCAAGGAGACTTAAGGCTCCGACACACCAACCCGACGGTCGGCCGTCAGGAGGAAAGCCAGTCGGAGTTGGTCCAAAAAGTTCCTCAGAACACACCGAAGAGACGCCGACTCGAGCGTACGTTCTGCGTGTGCGCGAGACGTAATACGTAACATAACAGCAGGCGACACTAATCTGTATTGTTGCCCAAAAAAATGTAAACCGGCAGCTGATTGGACGAACGCGTCACGTGGGTCTGGCTTCTCCTGAATTTCAAAGGCGCCCATAAGGCGGCTCGTTCAGAATACGATCTCTGTCTGTTTTTTTTATCGACAAAAGGTCAGTTTGAAAGATTTTCGTCAGATTTTGAGATACTCCAGTCATGCTCATCCTGCTCATCATTTACAGTAAGTTTTTTGTGCACTGATTCGCTAGTCAAGGGTTAGCACTTCACCAATCAGATTGGTCATTGAGTCCGACTGCCCACCGGCACAGGACACACCGAACAGACTCAAGTCACCGACCTCGTCAGACGGCCGATTATCAAACTAGTTCTGATTGAGTTAACAATCAGATACAAAGATCATCTAGCCTGGGAACGCCTGCATGTAATTAAAGAGCTAGGGGTTTCCTCATGCTATCACTAGAGCTTATATTTGTGCTATCACTTTACATGTGCTGTGAACAGTATGTCAACACTGAGACACATTTAGAGAATATCTTCCTTTAGTCGACTGTCTCTAAGCGTGTTACAATACATCGAACTGGATCCACGTATCGATTCAATGATCCAAGACCCGACATTATCAATGCAAAAGTGAAAATATCAACACATGTCGTCTGTACTGCCCTGCAAAGGCAAAAGGCAGTAACTTCGTTTTTGGTCGACAATAAGTTAAATGATATTTTTGGGACATTCAAGACATCTTTTATCATGTGGATAAGTATCTTGAGTCAGTTTCGTTGTTTTTTCAAGAAAATAATAGAGTAACTTCTAAAAGCCCAGGAGAAACCAAGGCAGAATACCATAACACCAGTAACTGCTATTTGACTTTGTTTTAGAGTGCTCAATTTGAGTTACGGTTCAGGATAGCAAAAAGTACAATAAATGGCTATAAGTAATTGTAAATCATCAGATATACAGGCCATGATCACTACATTTTATAGACGAGTTACTTTAATAATTTTTTAAATGGTGATCAGCAACCAAATATTGATCATTTGGAAGTTACTGTCTTTTGCCTTGGCGTGACCTTTCACTTTTTGCAGACAATACAAAAGTCAGAGTACAGTAACTTCAAAATATAGGTCAAAAGTCAAGTTTGAGCTTAAGATTCTTTATGTAGAGATATTGCATCTAATTGCCAGATTTCCAGTGTCCTACCTATAATTTATTTGGCTGGACAACTAAAAAACTTTAAAGTCATTTTCTCAGTTCCACACTCTGGCGAGTTAAGGTGGTTTGCCTTTGTAGGGCAGTGGAAGATGCCCCTATAT
The DNA here is from genome assembly GCA_025617405.1 of Perca schrenkii. Lineage (NCBI taxonomy): Eukaryota > Metazoa > Chordata > Actinopteri > Perciformes > Percidae > Perca > Perca schrenkii. The sequence continues at coordinate 81,960 of CM046789.1, forward strand.
TTGAGATTATTCATAAAATCCAAGAATTGACTTGTCTGTATCGTATGAAACTACAAGACCTACGGAATCCATTGGTGCCAACTTTGCCATGCTAGCTCGCTGGGAAGGGGGTTGAAAAAATGATTCAAAGTTAGGCTTTTATTTTGGCGAGAGAAAAACTGGCATGTCCATTTAGAAAAGGGCTCCCTCGGTCATCTCCAGATATCTGAATGAAATGTCTCAAAACTCTCTGACTGTAAAGTCTGTAGGGTTTACGTTTGGTTGTGTTCTTGTTGAATTACAAGTACATTAACGTAACTGCTGTGTTTAAAGCTATAGTACGTAGTTTCTGTCGCCCCCAGGAGGAATTTTAAGTAATGACAACAAAACTGACAGGGTGTCCACATGATACAAGCCTTCCACACCCATCCCTCCTCCATGCAGCTGCTAGTAGCCAAGGAGGACACGGAGGATTATAAAAACATGATGGACTCTTCAGAAGAGGTCATTATCTTCACTCGTGTTTCTGCGTGGTAAAGTCCCTAGCCTGGGTAACCCCAGCCTGATCTGCAGCTCAGGCTGGAGACATGTACGTTTATCTATCCTGCTTCTGTTACAAATCTGCGGGGACCAATCACAGACTGGCTTATCCAGCTGGCGCACCATTGGCGGGTTTAACACGATGACGACAGAGAAGTGACCAAGCAGCTTTTTGTTTACATTCAACATCATTAATACCAGTCCCTCCAGAAAAACGTGATTTTGCAATCGCATAATTCAATGCAATTTCCGCGCAAAATATGCGGGGCTTGCATGATGTCATAATCCCCGCATTTTCGTTGCAAAAAAGTCCCATAATATATCTTAGCAGAAAGTTGAAAAATGTTGTGTTTACTTCACACAAGAGCAGCCATTTCCCCCTGTTGCCATGGGAACGTTATGTGTGTGTTAATTGATGTAATTACGCGACGTGAACATCATCGAAAAGCAGGGTTTGAAAAAAAAAAAACTTTTGTTTTCTCTTTTTCATCAAATCGCAATTTTTGCAAGTTCCCGCAATTTCATCGCATAAAATTGCATAAATATCCCGCATATCGCATTTTTTAAGAAAACGTGCCGTATAATCAAGGATTTTTGCCCCGCAACGATCACAAAAAAAACTACACATTTTTCTGGAAGGACTGATTGATGAGTTACTGAGTCATTTGAACTATATGCCCGTTGATGCCGCCTCTTGTGCAGTAGAAAATACAGAGCAGACTCCCCAGACTAATGTTCAATCTTAAAGGATGGAGCTTGGTCTGCTGATAGCCAGACTAACCAGACTGAGAGATCCAGAGAGAGTTGTGTGGAGTCGATGGTCTTCATTAACTCATTTGACTTGAATGTAACGGACGTTCATTAATAACACAACATTACACACCACAGCTTTACCACTGCAGCAGGTCAGAGGGAACATCGTCTCCTTTATATCCAACATTTATTGGGTTTGTAGCTGAAATGTTAACTGATATTGAATCGATTCGGGACCTTGTGAATAGGAATCGAATCAATTCGGAAAATCTTTGCCGATACCTTGCCCCTGTAAGTATAGTATGGTTGTCTGAAGAAACTATGTGATACCGTATGGTGTGTGATTCACACCCCTAACTGTCTCTGTGGCGTCTTGTTCTCAGGTGGGGGTTCAGACGTGTGGCGCCAGGTGCACGTAGATGGCACAGAGCAGCGACATGACGGACAGGTAGAAGAGGGCGAAGCCCGCCAGCTGGAAGCGAGGGGAGGGGCTGCTCGGGGGCGGGGCCATGGACAGCAACGCGCCCAGCGTCCCGTACACCCGGCCGCCACCTTCTCCCGCCAGAACCTCCCCCACTGAACACAGACCGTCCTACAGGGCCGGGGATGGGCATGGCGGAGGATAAAAGGAGTGAGATGGACAGAATAACAAAAAGGATTCATGAAAGACGGGAAGATGAAAGAGAAGAAAGAGAAGCTGTTAGTTGAGGAGCAGCAGATTCAGATCAGAACATGCACACTGAGGGCGTTTTTCCACTACATGGTACCTGCTCGACTCGCCTTTTTGGGTTTTCCATTAGGTTACATCTAGGGCTGGGTACCGAACGTCAATACTTTTATGGCACCAAAAAAATTACTCCAATCCTATGAGTGTCGAAAATGTATATATCTTTCGGTTCCAAAAGCGTCTGAGCGCGTAGTAAGTAAGTAAAGTTTATTTATATAGCGCATTTCACAGATACAAATCACAAAGCGCTTTACAAGATACAAACACATCAACCTGACCATACATATACAAACAGGCAATGTGACAATGGAGTAGACAGGGCAGGAAGACAGGGTATTGAAGTACACAGAGACAAAGACTAGACGAGAGCAAAGCAGGGTAGGCAACGGGAGGATAAGCCAAGTTTATCTGTCCTCTCTGCATAGTGACACAGAGCAGAGCTCCGACCGACACAAACACACATGCACGCACACACACACGGTGTTGAAAAAAGTTTCGTTAGGAACCGCCATCGAAACTGAGGTATCCAAATTGGCAGCAGATCGAAAGATTTTGAACGATACCCAGCCCTATATATATATATATATATATATATATATATATCTCAACAACAGGAATTTAATTCAGAAATGCAATATCATTTTTTTTATGAATCATGTGATTTATTCCATGAAAAATGTCATTCCTGGGTAACGAGAATGGATTTAAAAATTATTTCAACGTCTACCTTTTTAGAATATAAATGTTTATGCATATCCATAGTTACAGCTACCCAAACACGCACTGCTCAAAAAAAACTAAATTTTTAACACAATTAATGATATATTTGGGTATTTATAATTGTAAAAAAAAGTACCAGGTACTTTTTTCTACACCAGGAAGACTGACGGCACAGATCATAAAATGGTTTTAGGCAAATTTCCATGACTATGTGTTCCTGAAAATGTCAGTCGACATTCTCCAATAAGAAATCTAATCTGTGTTAAAGTTTACCCTCAGAGGTTTAACTATAAATGAATGATAGTGGGAGTCGTAATATCGCTCCCCGAATACAACGCTGAGGTTAAGATGACGTGAAAATACATTTATTATTAATCACATATTATTATGCTGTGTTAAAAAAATTAATTCCATGACTTTTCCAAAACTTTCTGGGTCTTTTTTGGTTTCCAAAACCTTTCCAGGCCTGGAATTTGCATTTTTCAAATTCCATAACTTTTCCAGTTTTTTCAAAACGTATGAACCCTGTGCAGTAAAGTACCTGAGTACTTGTACCAGCGCTGTATACCAGGTAAAGTATAGTCTCAGGTGTGTGCTGTATGCCAGGAAAAGTATAGTCTCAGGTGTGTGCTGTATGCCAGGTAAAGTATAGTCTCAGGTGTATACCAGGTAAAGTATAGTCTCAGGTGTATACCAGCTAAAGTATAGTCTCAGGTGTATACCAGGTAAAGTATAGTCTCAGGTGTGTGCTGTATACCAGGTAAAGTATAGTCTCAGGTGTGTGCTGTATACCAGGTAAAGTATAGTCTCAGGTGTGTGCTGTATACCAGGTAAAGTATAGTCTCAGGTGTATACCAGGTAAAGTATAGTCTCAGGTGTATGCCAGGTAAAGTATAGTCTCAGGTGTATACCAGGTAAAGTATAGTCTCAGGTGTATGCCAGGTAAAGTATAGTCTCAGTTGTGTGCTGTATACCAGGTAAAGTATAGTCTCAAGTGTGTGCTGTATACCAGGTAAAGTATAGTCTCAGGTGTATACCAGGTAAAGTATAGTCTCAGGTGTGTGCTGTATACCAGGTTAAGTATAGTCTCAGGTAGGGCTGTCCTCGATTAAAGAAATTCTTAGTCGACTAACACTTATACGATTTTATCGACTAATGGATTAGTTGATTTAATTGACAGAGCTGTGCTCTTTGAGAGGTGGTTAAGACTAGAAAAGCACAATATAAATGTAGTTAATTAACCATCTGTAAAACTGAGTTTCTCCACAATTAATCCTGCAAAAGCACCACTTTAAATCTTATGTTTACCATAAATGTGCTCAGAAGTTTCATGGAAATAAGTAATTAAGCATGAATAAGCATAAAAAATGACTAATGGACTAAAGAAATCTTAGTCGACTAAGACCAAAACTACCGATTAGTTGACTAATCGACTAAGAGGTGGCAGCCCTAGTCTCAGGTGTGTGCTGTATACCAGGTAAAGTATAGTCTCAGGTGTATACCAGGTAAAGTATAGTCTCAGGTGTATACCAGGTAAAGTATAGTCTCAGGTGTATACCAGGTAAAGTATAGTCTCAGGTTTGTGCTGTATACCAGGTAAAGTATAGTCTCAGGTGTATACCAGGTAAAGTATAGTCTCAGGTGTATACCAGGTAAAGTATAGTCTCAGGTGTATACCAGGTAAAGTATAGTCTCAGGTTTGTGCTGTATACCAGGTAAAGTATAGTCTCAGGTGTATACCAGGTAAAGTATAGTCTCAGGTGTATACCAGGTAAAGTATAGTCTCAGGTTTGTGCTGTATACCAGGTAAAGTATAGTCTCAGGTGTATACCAGGTAAAGTATAGTCTCAGGTTTGTGCTGTATACCAGGTAAAGTATAGTCTCAGGTTTGTGCTGTATACCAGGTAAAGTATAGTCTCAGGTGTATACCAGGTAAAGTATAGTCTCAGGTGTATACCAGGTAAAGTATAGTCTCAGGTTTGTGCTGTATATCAAGTAAAGTAGTCTCAGGTGTATACCAGGTAAAGTATAGTCTCAGGTGTGTGCTGTATATCAAGTAAAGTAGTCTCAGGTGTATACCAGGTAAAGTACAGTCTCAGGTGTATACCAGGTAAAGTATAGTCTCAGGTGTGTGCTGTATACCAGGTAAAGTATAGTCTCAGGTGTGTGCTGTATACCAGGTAAAGTAGTCTCAGGTGTATACCAGGTAAAGTATAGTCTCAGGTGTATACCAGGTAAAGTATAGTCTCAGGTGTGTGCTGTATACCAGGTAAAGTATAGTCTCAGGTGTATACCAGGTAAAGTATAGTCTCAGGTGTATACCAGGTAAAGTATAGTCTCAGGTGTGTGCTGTATACCAGGTAAAGTATAGTCTCAGGTGTATACCAGGTAAAGTATAGTCTCAGGTGTATACCAGGTAAAGTATAGTCTCAGGTGTATACCAGGTAAAGTACAGTCTCAGGTGTATACCAGTATAGTCTCAGGTGTATACCAGGTAAAGTATAGTCTCAGGTGTATACCAGGTAAAGTATAGTCTCAGGTGTATACCAGGTAAAGTATAGTCTCAGGTGTATACCAGGTAAAGTACAGTCTCAGGTGTATACCAGTATAGTCTCAGGTGTATACCAGGTAAAGTATAGTGTCAGGTGTATACCAGGTAAAGTATAGTCTCAGGTGTATACCAGTATAGTCTCAGGTGTATACCAGGTAAAGTATAGTGTCAGGTGTATACCAGGTAAAGTATAGTCTCAGGTGTATACCAGGTAAAGTATAGTCTCAGGTGTATACCAGGTAAAGTATAGTCTCAGGTGTGTGCGTTACCTGTGGGACACCGATCCTGCGACACGCCTCCAGGAAGTTCTCAACGTTTCTCCGACATTTTGCCATGGTGAGTTTAGGCTGCAGGACAGAGCCACAGCACCGCGGTTATTATAATAACCCCTTTACCTGGTTAATGGGTGTGGTGTGATCGGTGATTACCGTAATTACTCACCACGGCGGGGGAGGGGACGTGGATGCTGGGGACGGACCGAGGTCTCACGTGATTGGCCAGGTGACAGAGCACCACGCCGTCTGTCAAAGCTGCTCCCAGGTCGCTAGGCAACGACACCTTCAGACGAGCCTCGATATTCTGGAGAGACAAAGAGACAGACAGACAGAGAGAGAGACAGACAGAGAGACAGACAGACAGTTTAAGGATCATTAAAGGTCAGCTCTATGTCTCCATGTCTGAGTTGGAGCAGATGGAGGTACGGACCTTTCTGAGCATCTCCACCCGTTCAGCATCTTCTCCAATCAGAGGAGGAGGAGCTGGAGGCTGAGACACAGCATCACCTACAGGAGACACACACACACAGAGACACACACACACACACACACACACACAGAGACATACACACACACACACACACACACACACACACACACACACACACACACACACACACACACACACACACACACACACACACACACACACACACACACACACACAGAGACATACACACAGACAGACAGACAGACAGACACACACAGAGAGACAACCCCGTGAGAGGAGATAACCAGCAGATGATAATATATTCCTCATTCAACGAAAGGTATGATACACATAACAAACAGCTTTGGTCTGTCTCCCTCCCAGCCTGTCTCTCTCCCTCCCAGCCTGTCTCTCTCCCTCCCAGCCTGTCTCTCTCCCTCCCAGCCTGTCTCTCTCCCTCCCAGCCTGTCTCTCCCTCCCAGCCTGTCTCTCCCTCCCAGCCTGTCTCTCTCCTGTGTGCTGTAACGTTGTATGAACTAGAAATGGTCTCGGTACTGCAGCTTTAAGGAGCTGCCACAGCTGGTTAACTTGTATTTTTAACAGGCAGGGATCTGAACTCGTTGCCTGGCAACAGCTCACCTTTCCTCTTCTCTTCTTTCTGATTGAGACGGAACAGGAAGCTCTCCGGTCGCAGAGCAGATGTCCGACAGGAAGCCCCGCCCCCTGAGGACGGGTACGAAGGCGACTGATTGGCTGGAAGAGAAAAAAAACAAATCAATAATTTAAAATCAGGCCAGTAAAGCGTGTGAGGAGAGTAAAAGAGAGTTATGTGTGTGTGTGGTGGGTTACCTGTTGGAGACAACGCTGCTCGGTCCTCTCCCTGCACACACACACACACACACACACACACACACACACACACACACACACACACACACACACACACACACACACACACACACACACACACACACACACACACACACACACACACACACACACACACACAACACACACCATCACTAGTCAGCCATCAGATATCAGTTATTAATGTTACATACAGGGAGAACTGGTAAAGGTCCATATGTTCTAGCTGTGAGGTTTGGTACCCAGACAGACACACACACAGACAGACAGAGAGACAGACAGGTTGCAATACCTGCAGTAGACAGAGAGACACAGACAGACAGAGAGACAGACAGATAGAGAGAGAGAGACAGACAGACAGGTTGCAGTACCTGCAGCAGACCGAGAGAGAGAGAGAGAGAGAGAGTAAGACAGACAGAGAGAGACAGATAGCTTGCAGTACCTGCAGCAGACCGAGAGACAGACAGAGAGACAGACAGACAGGTAGCAGTACCTGCAGCAGACAGACAGAGAGACAGAGAGAGACAGACAGGTTGCAGTACCTGCAGCAGACCGAGAGACAGACAGAGAGACAGACAGACAGGTAGCAGTACCTGCAGCAGACAGACAGAGAGACAGAGAGAGACAGACAGGTTGCAGTACCTGCAGCAGACCAAGAGACAGACAGACAGGTAGCAGTACCTGCAGCAGACAGAGAGACAGACAGAGAGACAGACAGACAGGTAGCAGTACCTGCAGCAGACAGACAGACAGACAGAGAGACAGACAGACAGGTAGCAGTACCTGCAGCAGACCGAGAGACAGACAGAGAGACAGACAGACAGGTAGCAGTACCTGCAGCAGAAAGAGAGACAGACAGAGAGAGACAGACAGGTTGCAGTACCTGCAGCAGACAGACAGAGAGACAGACAGACAGAGAGACAGACAGACTGATAGCAGTACCTGCAGCAGACAGGAAGTGGAGCTATCAGAAGCGTGAGAACGACAGCCGTCTACAGACTGATGGACGGAGAGAAAGGAGGACAAGAAGAAGAAGAAAGAGACAAAAACAGAAGGTGGCAGAAATAAAAAGATGAAAGTTTAAATGAAAACAAACTGGCTCCAAAGCTGTAAACATGACACACGACTCCTGGTTACACACACACACACACACACACACACACACACACACACACACACACACACACACACACACACACACACACACACACACACACACACACACACACACACACACACACACACACACACACACACACACACACACACACACACACACACACACCTCTCCATCCATCTGCAGACATGTGGTGTTTAGTCAGGGCTGTGTAATTACTCTGATGATGTTCAGGATTCAGACTCCGGCTCACATTAACAATGAATTCTAATAAAATCGATTATTTTGTGTTTGTTACGTTTTGTAAGTGAACTCTTAATGCAACATGTTACCAAGAGTCAACCAGGAATCATGTTCAGTTATTCTGATTTCAATACTGACCTCAATCATTGGGATTAGGATTGTTTTTTACAGAATCGAGCAGCATTTCCTTCATGAGGTAATTAATATATATATATTTATATATATATATAAATATATAAAACACAACAGGCAGCTCTAAGGTAATGAAAGGGCCCTGATGGAGTCTGGGAGAGGTCACCTGACTGTGGGAGCCTGGTCGTCTCTTTATGGTGTTGGTGTTAAAGTCTGTCTCAAACACCAGCACACACTGAGACACACAGACAGGTAGACAGACAGGTAGAGAGACAGACAGACAGGCAGACAGGCAGACAGACAGACAGGCAGGCAGACAGAGACAGGCAGGTAGGCAGGCAGGCAGAGAGACAGGCAGGCAGACAGGTAGAGAAACAGGCAGGCAGACAGGTAGGCAGAGAGAGAGAGACAAACAGACATACAGGTAGACAGACAGACACACAGGGAGAGAGACAGACAGTCAGAAAGACAGGCAGACAGGTAGACAGACAGGCAGAGAGACAGGAAGGCAGACACACACACAGACAGGTAGAGACAGACAGACAGGTAGAGAGACAGAGAGAGAAAGGCAGGCAAAGAGATAGACAGGAAGACAGACGGGTAAAGAGACAGACAGACAGGCAGGCAGACAGACAGGTAAAGAGACAGACAGACATACAGAGAGACAGAGAGACAGGCAGACAGATGTAAAAAGAAGGAGGAACAAACTGAAGAGGAAGTGAAGATAAAATGATTCATAAAAACATAAGAACAAACGTTGATAAACGGAAGATAAAATGATAAGAACATAAGAACAAACGTTGATAAACGGAAGATAAAATGATAAGAACATAAGAACAAACGTTGATAAACGGAAGATAAAATGATAAGAACATAAGAACAAACGTTGATAAACGGAAGATAAAATGATAAGAACATAAGAACAAACGTTGATAAACGGAAGATAAAATGATAAGAACATAAGAACAAACGTTGATAAACGGAAGATAAAATGATAAGAACATAAGAACAAACGTTGATAAACGGAAGATAAAATGATAAGAACATAAGAACAAACGTTGATAAACGGAAGATAAAATGATAAGAACATAAGAACGTTGATAATTTGAAGATAAAAAGAGATAAAGAGGTAAAAGGTTGACAGATGAAGAGAAAGAAGAAGAACGAGTTAATGCAGGAAGCAGATTCAGTTTTTATCTAAAGAAACAAGAACAGGAGTTAGAATACAGACACATGAAATACATCTAAATCTCTAATACTATGTCTTTATTTCATATTTAAATCAGTCTCCAAACATTCAATCATTTAGTGGGAATATAGGCAGCGTCATGCAGAAACAGAACGATTAGTCATCGGTACTGGGAGGGGGCGGGGCCAAGGAGGTAGGGAGACAGATGATAGGTGGATGACTGTGAGTGGGTGGGGATAAATAGACAGGGAGACAGATGATAGGTGGATGGCTGTGAGTGGGTGGGGATAAATAGACAGGGAGACAGATGATAGGTGGATGGCTGTGAGTGGGTGGGACTAAGGAGACAGGGAGACAGATGATAGGTGGATGGTGTCTGTGTAAGGAGACAGGGAGACAGATGATAGGTGGATGACTGAGGAGGCGGGGTTAATGAGACAGGGAGACAGATGATAGGTGGATAATGAATGTCAGTGGGTGGTGCTAATGAGACAGGGAGACAGATGATAGGTGGATGACTGTGAGTGGGTGGGACTAAAGAGACAGATGATAGGTGGATGACTGTGAGTGGGTGGGACTAAGGAGACAGGGAGACAGATGATAGGTGGATGACTGTGAGTGGGTGGGACTAAAGAGACAGGGAGACAGATGATAGGTGGATGACTGTGAGTGGGTGGGACTAAGGAGACAGGGAGACAGATGATAGGTGGATGGTGACTGTGTAAGGAGACAGGGAGACAGATGATAGGTGGATGGTGACTGTGTAAGGAGACAGGGAGACAGATGATAGGTGGATGACTGTGAGTGGGTGGGACTAAGGAGACAGGGAGACAGATGATAGGTGGATGGTGACTGTGTAAGGAGACAGGGAGACAGATGATAGGTGGATGACTGTGAGTGGGTGAGACTAAGGAGACAGATGATAGGTGGATGACTGTGAGTGGGTGGGACTAAGGAGACAGGGAGACAGATGATAGGTGGATGGTGACTGTGTAAGGAGACAGGGAGACAGATGATAGGTGGATGACTGAGTGGGTGGGTGGGACTAAAGAGACAGGGAGACAGATGATAGGTGTATGATGAATGAGTGACAGGTGACTCCATGCTGTAAGTTAGTGTGTGGTGTTAGATTAAAGAGGAATCATTCAGATTTCTGATTAAAGTTGATATAAACTGAGAATCTTTAGTGTGGAACAGCTACAGGAGATGTAGTGCTCAGTGTCTGGGATGATCCATCTGAAGGATTCAGGTTGGTCTGATTTAGATTTAGTTGTTAGTAGATTTTTTGGGGGCGGTGCCAAACTCTTACCATGAAGAGGGCGGAGTCATCTGTGTGGGTGGAGCGTCTGGAGGGGTAGACGTTCTACACACACACACACACACACACACACACACACACACACACACACACACACACACACACACACACACACACAGATACAGACACACACACACACACACATACAGACACACACACAGATACAGACACACACACACACACACACACACACACACAGATACAGACACACACACACACACACACACACACACACACACACACACACACAGACACACACACAGATACAGACACAGACACAGACACACACACACACACACACACACACACACACACACACACACACACACAGATACAGACACAGACACAGACACACACACACACACAGATACAGACACACACACACACACACACACACACACACACACACACACACACACACACACACACAGATACAGACACACAGACACAGATACAGACACACACACACACACACACACACACACACACACACACACACACACACACACACACACACAGATACAAACAGATACACACACACACACACACACAGACATGAAGTGAGGGTGAACAGGGGGAGGGGTGTGGCCTACACAGAGAGAGGAAGTCCCGCCCCTTCAGAATAACACTACCGTTTAACACATTTAAACTGAAACAAAGTCCCACGAAGGGAACAGGAAGGGGCGGGACTTCCCCTCTCTATCGGGAGGGGTTGGAGCTAAAACACACTGAACTGACCGATGACAATAAGATTCACAGTGCTCTGCAGCTCTGACGTTTTGGACTTTTAACCAGAATTAAAAGTTAGAAACGTGTGACTCAACCAGGTGATGAATAAAGTGAAGAGTCTCACCTCACTGTCTGGACTCACAGCCGCTTTATGCTGAAAAACAACAACAACAACAGTTAGTCTGGGAACTCCATCTTTACAGCACTCATATTATGCTCATTTTCAGGTTCATAATTGTATTTTAAGGTGGTTTATTTTATGGTTTAATTATCAAAAAACACCATAGTTTTGTTGTACTGCACATTGCTGCAGCTCCTCTTTTCACCCTGTGTGCAGGTCTCTGTTTTAGCTACAGAGTGAGACCTCTTTTCTTCTTCTGTACTATCTTTGATTGCACTCGCACATGCTCAGTAGCTCAGATCGTAGATCAGATGTCAGCTAGCTCCATAGACAGTAAAAGAAAGGCTGTTTCTCCAAGGATCAGCTGGGAGACTTCTTGCTTCTGCTGCTGATTGGTTAAAGGAAAGGTACCTTGGTGTAGCTGCTGATTGGTTAAAGGAAAGGTACCTTGGTGTAGCTACTGATTGGTTAAAGGAAAGGTACCTTGGTGTAGCTGCTGATTGGTTAAAGGAAAGGTACCTTGGTGTAGCTGCTGATTGGTTAAAGGAAAGGTACCTTGGTGTAGCTACTGATTGGTTAAAGGAAAGGTACCTTGGTGTAGCTGCTGATTGGTTATAGGAAAGGTACCTTGGTGTAGCTGCTGATTGGTTATAGGAAAGGTACCTTGGTGTAGCTACTGATTGGTTAAAGGAAAGGTACCTTGGTGTAGCTACTGATTGGTTAAAGGAAAGGTACCTTGGTGTAGCTACTGATTGGTTAAAGGAAAGGTACCTTGGTGTAGCTGCTGATTGGTTAAAGGAAAGGTACCTTGGTGTAGCTACTGATTGGTTAAAGGAAAGGTACCTTGGTGTAGCTACTGATTGGTTAAAGGAAAGGTACCTTGGTGTAGCTGCTGATTGGTTAAAGGAAAGGTACCTTGGTGTAGCTACTGATTGGTTAAAGGAAAGGTACCTTGGTGTAGCTACTGATTGGTTAAAGGAAAGGTACCTTGGTGTAGCTGCTGATTGGTTAAAGGAAAGGTACCTTGGTGTAGCTGGTGATTGGTTAAAGGAAAGGTACCTTGGTGTAGCTGCTGATTGGTTAAAGGAAAGGTACCTTGGTGTAGCTACTGATTGGTTAAAGGAAAGGTACCTTGGTGTAGCTGGTGACGTTGTCTCTCTGCAGAGATCGATTCTTCTGTCTCTCCTCGTCGTACCTCAGAGCAGCGAGATGAGCCTCCCTCCTCATCCTCTCCACCCCCCCTACACCAAGAACACCTCTCTGAGAGACAGACAGGCAGACAGACAGGCAGACAGAGATGAAGAGAGACAGACAGAGAGAAATGAGGATTAGCATGGTTTTATGTCACTTAGCCTAATAGCTGGTTTGACTTGCATTGAGAGATGAACTTATGGAAAGTACCCCATACCAATCTCTAGGTATGGTGAAGGGTATGTGATGATGTGGGGGGTATGGTGAAGGGTATGTGATGATGTGGGGGGTATGGTGAAGGGTATGTGATGATGTGGGGGGTATGGTGAAGGGTAGGTGATGATGTGGGGGGTATGGTGAAGGGTATGTGATGATGTGGGGGGGTATGGTGAAGGGTATGTGATGATGTGGGGGGTATGGTGAAGGGTACGTGATGATGTGGGGGTATGGTGAAGGGTATGTGATGATGTGGGGGGTATGGTCAAGGGTATGTGATGATGTGGGGGGTATGGTGAAGGGTATGTGATGATGTGGGGGGGTATGGTGAAGGGTATGTGATGATGTGGGGGGTATGGTGAAGGGTATGTGATGATGTGGGGGGTATGGTGAAGGGTATGTGATGATGTGGGGGGTATGGTGAAGGGTATGTGATGATGTGGGGGGGTATGGTGAAGGGTATGTGATGATGTGGGGGGTATGGTGAAGGGTATGTGATGATGTGGGGGGGTATGGTGAAGGGTATGTGATGATGTGGGGGGTATGGTGAAGGGTATGTGATGATGTGGGGGGTATGGTGAAGGGTATGTGATGATGTGGGGGGGTATGGTGAAGGGTATGTGATGATGTGGGGGGTATGGTGAAGGGTATGTGATGATGTGGGGGTATGGTGAAGGGTATGTGATGATGTGGGGGGTATGGTGAAGGGTATGTGATGATGTGGGGGGGTATGGTGAAGGGTATGTGATGATGTGGGGGGTATGGTGAAGGGTATGTGATGATGTGGGGGGTATGGTGAAGGGTATGTGATGATGTGGGGGGTATGGTGAAGGGTATGTGATGATGTGGGGGGTATGGTGAAGGGTATGTGATGATGTGGGGGGTATGGTGAAGGGTATGTGATGATGTGGGGGGGTATGGTGAAGGGTATGTGATGATGTGGGGGGGTATGGTGAAGGGTATGTGATGATGTGGGGGGTATGGTGAAGGGTATGTGATGATGTGGGGGGTATGGTGAAGGGTATGTGATGATGTGGGGGGTATGGTGAAGGGTATGTGATGATGTGGGGGGGTATGGTGAAGGGTATGTGATGATGTGGGGGGTATGGTGAAGGGTATGTGATGATGTGGGGGGGGTATGGTGAAGGGTATGTGATGATGTGGGGGGGTATGGTGAAGGGTATGTGATGATGTGGGGGGTATGGTGAAGGGTATGTGATGATGTGGGGGGTATGGTGAAGGGTATGTGATGATGTGGGGGGTATGGTGAAGGGTATGTGATGATGTGGGGGGTATGGTGAAGGGTATGTGATGATGTGGGGGGTATGGTGAAGGGTATGTGATGATGTGGGGGGGTATGGTGAAGGGTATGTGATGATGTGGGGGGTATGGTGAAGGGTATGTGATGATGTGGGGGGGTATGGTGAAGGGTATGTGATGATGTGGGGGGGTATGGTGAAGGGTATGTGATGATGTGGGGGGTATGGTGAAGGGTATGTGATGATGTGGGGGGTATGGTGAAGGGTATGTGATGATGTGGGGGGTATGGTGAAGGGTATGTGATGATGTGGGGGGTATGGTGAAGGGTATGTGATGATGTGGGGGGTATGGTGAAGGGTATGTGATGATGTGGGGGTATGGTGAAGGGTATGTGATGATGTGGGGGGGTATGGTGAAGGGTATGTGATGATGTGGGGGGTATGGTGAAGGGTATGTGATGATGTGGGGGGTATGGTGAAGGGTATGTGATGATGTGGGGGGTATGGTGAAGGGTATGTGATGATGTGGGGGGGTATGGTGAAGGGTATGTGATGATGTGGGGGGTATGGTGAAGGGTATGTGATGATGTGGGGGGTATGGTGAAGGGTATGTGATGATGTGGGGGGGGTATGGGGAAGGGTATGGGATGTTGTGGGGGGTATGGTGAAGGGTATGTGATGATGTGGGGGGTATGGTGAAGGGTATGTGATGATGTGGGGGGTATGGTGAAGGGTATGTGATGATGTGGGGGGTATGGTGAAGGGTATGTGATGATGTGGGGGGTATGGTGAAGGGTATGTGATGATGTGGGGGGTATGGTGAAGGGTATGTGATGATGTGGGGGGTATGGTGAAGGGTATGTGATGTTGTGGGGGGTATGGTGAAGGGTATGTGATGATGTGGGGGGTATGGTGAAGGGTATGTGATGATGTGGGGGGTATGGTGAAGGGTATGTGATGATGTGGGGGGTATGGTGAAGGGTATGTGATGATGTGGGGGGTATGGTGAAGGGTATGTGATGATGTGGGGGTATGGTGAAGGGTATGTGATGATGTGGGGGGTATGGTGAAGGGTATGTGATGATGTGGGGGGTATGGTGAAGGGTATGTGATGATGTGGGGGGTATGGTGAAGGGTATGTGATGATGTGGGGGGTATGGTGAAGGGTATGTGATGATGTGGGGGGGTATGGTGAAGGGTATGTGATGATGTGGGGGGGGTATGGTGAAGGGTATGTGATGATGTGGGGGGTATGGTGAAGGGTATGTGATGATGTGGGGGGGTATGGTGAAGGGTATGTGATGATGTGGGGGGGTATGGTGAAGGGTATGTGATGATGTGGGGGGTATGGTGAAGGGTATGTGATGATGTGGGGGGTATGGTGAAGGGTATGTGATGATGTGGGGGGGGTATGGTGAAGGGTATGTGATGATGTGGGGGTATGGTGAAGGGTATGTGATGATGTGGGGGGTATGGTGAAGGGTATGTGATGATGTGGGGGGGTATGGTGAAGGGTATGTGATGATGTGGGGGGTATGGTGAAGGGTATGTGATGATGTGGGGGGTATGGTGAAGGGTATGTGATGATGTGGGGGGGTATGGTGAAGGGTATGTGATGATGTGGGGGGTATGGTGAAGGGTATGTGATGATGTGGGGGGGGTATGGTGAAGGGTATGTGATGATGTGGGGGGTATGGTGAAGGGTATGTGATGATGTGGGGGGTATGGTGAAGGGTATGTGATGATGTGGGGGTATGGTGAAGGGTATGTGATGATGTATCCTGGATCCATGTAATAACCTGCCTTTAATAATAAACATCTGTCTGCCTCTATGGGAATCTAACATAGGGGTGTAGTGACTTTAGTTGCCAGCGGTTTAGACATTAATGTCTGTGTGTTGAGTTATTTTGAGAGGACAGCACAATTACACTGTTATACAAGCTGGACACTTAATACTTTACATTGTAGCAAAGTGTAATTTCTTTAGTGTTGTCCCATTAAAAGATATAAGGAATTATTTACTAAAATGTGAGGGGTGTACTCACTTTTGTGATATATACACATACATACATACATACATACATACATACATACATAGATATATAGTTAAACACAGACGTCAGACTGTCTGAAACAAGATAAAAGTCTGAAACAAAATGTTTCAGACTTTTATTCTCTTTAGTCTCTATAAACTGATGTTTGTATCAGACAGAGAAGGTAGAAGCAGAAGGTATTACCTGGCTCTGGGCACCGGAGGGCGCTGTTACACCATCCACAACACTCCTAGAGACAGACAGACAGGCAGAGAGACAGGATGTTAGACAGCTCAGTAGTTTTGCAGTCAGCATCTCTTCTGTCAGAAGTTAACCTGTGGTGTCAGCGTACCTGTTGTGTCTCCTCGTGTCTTCTGTCCTCGAGTTGGTTTTTCCTGGAGAACCCTGGACACACAAACAGGAAGTCACACACAGCTTTACAAAATAAAATACATGGGGGAACCCCCATTTACATGTGGAGATATGCTGGCTCTATACACACTAAAAGTCCTGATTATTTACATGGAGTCTGGTGGAGATATGCTGGCTCTATACACACTAAAAGTCCTGATTATTTACATGGAGTCTGGTGGAGATATGCTGGCTCTATACACACTAAAAGTCCTGATTATTTACATGGAGTCTGGTGGAGATATGCTGGCTCTATACACGCTAAAAGTCCTGATTATTTACATGGAGTCTGGTGGAGATATGCTGGCTCTATACACGCTAAAAGTCCTGATTATTTACATGGAGTCTGGTGGAGATATGCTGGCTCTATACACGCTAAAAGTCCTGATTATTTACATGGAGTCTGGTGGAGATATGCTGGCTCTATACACGCTAAAAGTCCTGATTATTTACATGGAGTCTGGTGGAGATATGCTGGCTCTATACACACTAAAAGTCCTGATTATTTACATGGAGTCTGGTGGAGATATGCTGGCTCTATACACGCTAAAAGTCCTGATTATTTACATGGAGTCTGGTGGAGATATGCTGGCTCTATACACACTAAAAGTCCTGATTATTTACATGGAGTCTGGTGGAAATATGCTGGCTCTATACACGCTAAAAGTCCTGATTATTTACATGGAGTCTGGTGGAGATATGCTGGCTCTATACACGCTAAAAGTCCTGATTATTTACATGGAGTCTGGTGGAGATATGCTGGCTCTATACACACTAAAAGTCCTGATTATTTACATGGAGTCTGGTGGAGATATGCTGGCTCTATACACGCTAAAAGTCCTGATTATTTACATGGAGTCTGGTGGAGATATGCTGGCTCTATACACACTAAAAGTCCTGATTATTTACATGGAGTCTGGTGGAGATATGCTGGCTCTATACACGCTAAAAGTCCTGATTATTTACATGGAGTCTGGTGGAGATATGCTGGCTCTATACACGCTAAAAGTCCTGATTATTTACATGGAGTCTGGTGGAGATATGCTGGCTCTATACACGCTAAAAGTCCTGATTATTTACATGGAGTCTGGTGGAGATATGCTGGCTCTATACACGCTAAAAGTCCTGATTATTTACATGGAGTCTGGTGGAGATATGCTGGCTCTATACACGCTAAAAGTCCTGATTATTTACATGGAGTCTGGTGGAGATATGCTGGCTCTATACACGCTAAAAGTCCTGATTATTTACATGGAGTCTGGTGGAAATATGCTGGCTCTATACACGCTCAAAAGTCCTGATTATTTACATAGAGTCTGGTGGAGATATGCTGGCTCTATACACGCTAAAAGTCCTGATTATTTACATGGAGTCTGGTGGAGATATGCTGGCTCTATACACGCTAAAAGTCCTGATTATTTACATGGAGTCTGGTGGAGATATGCTGGCTCTATACACGCTAAAAGTCCTGATTATTTACATGGAGTCTGGTGGAGATATGCTGGCTCTATACACGCTAAAAAGTCCTGATTATTTACATGGAGTCTGGTGGAGATATGCTGGCTCTATACACGCTAAAAGTCCTGATTATTTACATGGAGTCTGGTGGAAATATGCTGGCTCTATACACGCTAAAAGTCCTGATTATTTACATGGAGTCTGGTGGAGATATGCTGGCTCTATACACGCTAAAAGTCCTGATTATTTACATGGAGTCTGGTGGAGATATGCTGGCTCTATACACGCTAAAAAGTCCTGATTATTTACATGGAGTCTGGTGGAGATATGCTGGCTCTATACACGCTAAAAGTCCTGATTATTTACATGGAGTCTGGTGGAGATATGCTGGCTCTATACACGCTAAAAGTCCTGATTATTTACATGGAGTCTGGTGGAGATATGCTGGCTCTATACACGCTAAAAGTCCTGATTATTTACATGGAGTCTGGTGGAGATATGCTGGCTCTATACACGCTAAAAGTCCTGATTATTTACATGGAGTCTGGTGGAGATATGCTGGCTCTATACACGCTAAAAAGTCCTGATTATTTACATGGAGTCTGGTGGAGATATGCTGGCTCTATACACGCTAAAAGTCCTGATTATTTACATGGAGTCTGGTGGAGATATGCTGGCTCTATACACGCTAAAAGTCCTGATTATTTACATGGAGTCTGGTGGAGATATGCTGGCTCTATACACGCTAAAAGTCCTGATTATTTACATGGAGTCTGGTGGAGATATGCTGGCTCTATACACGCTAAAAGTCCTGATTATTTACATGGAGTCTGGTGGAGATATGCTGGCTCTATACACGCTAAAAGTCCTGATTATTTACATGGAGTCTGGTGGAGATATGCTGGCTCTATACACGCTAAAAGTCCTGATTATTTACATGGAGTCTGGTGGAGATATGCTGGCTCTATACACGCTAAAAGTCCTGATTATTTACATGGAGTCTGGTGGAGATATGCTGGCTCTATACACGCTAAAAGTCCTGATTATTTACATGGAGTCTGGTGGAGATATGCTGGCTCTATACACGCTAAAAGTCCTGATTATTTACATGGAGTCTGGTGGAGATATGCTGGCTCTATACACGCTAAAAGTCCTGATTATTTACATGGAGTCTGGTGGAGATATGCTGGCTCTATACACGCTAAAAGTCCTGATTATTTACATGGAGTCTGGTGGAGATATGCTGGCTCTATACACGCTAAAAAGTCCTGATTATTTACATGGAGTCTGGTGGAGATATGCTGGCTCTATACACGCTAAAAGTCCTGATTATTTACATGGAGTCTGGTGGAGATATGCTGGCTCTATACACGCTAAAAGTCCTGATTATTTACATGGAGTCTGGTGGAGATATGCTGGCTCTATACACGCTAAAAGTCCTGATTATTTACATGGAGTCTGGTGGAGATATGCTGGCTCTATACACGCTAAAAGTCCTGATTATTTACATGGAGTCTGGTGGAGATATGCTGGCTCTATACACGCTAAAAGTCCTGATTATTTACATGGAGTCTGGTGGAGATATGCTGGCTCTATACACGCTAAAAGTCCTGATTATTTACATGGAGTCTGGTGGAGATATGCTGGCTCTATACACGCTAAAAGTCCTGATTATTTACATGGAGTCTGGTGGAGATATGCTGGCTCTATACACGCTAAAAGTCCTGATTATTTACATGGAGTCTGGTGGAGATATGCTGGCTCTATACACGCTAAAAGTCCTGATTATTTACATGGAGTCTGGTGGAGATATGCTGGCTCTATACACGCTAAAAAGTCCTGATTATTTACATGGAGTCTGGTGGAGATATGCTGGCTCTATACACGCTAAAAGTCCTGATTATTTACATGGAGTCTGGTGGAGATATGCTGGCTCTATACACGCTAAAAGTCCTGATTATTTACATGGAGTCTGGTGGAGATATGCTGGCTCTATACACGCTAAAAGTCCTGATTATTTACATGGAGTCTGGTGGAGATATGCTGGCTCTATACACGCTAAAAAGTCCCTGATTATTTACATGGAGTCTGGTGGAGATATGCTGGCTCTATACACGCTAAAAATCCTGATTATTTACATGGAGTCTGGTGGAGATATGCTGGCTCTATACACGCTAAAAGTCCTGATTATTTACATGGAGTCTGGTGTAGTTTGGTGATGGTGATTTCGGGGCTGTTTCATGTTAAACTAAAAGGATCTTACTCTTTAACTAAAAGGTCTA
>CM046789.1:107500-110000 GCA_025617405.1 Perca schrenkii
TCTAATGAGTATTGTTGGAAGGAGCCTGAGATCTTTTAAACATCAGACCTCCAGGTGATCCCTCCTGATGTCCTCGGGGTCTAATCTGACCCATTTTCTAAACGTTTCTATATCAGAAATTTGGGTTTCTTTCAACCAAATTTTAAAACAAAAGTACCGTGCATGGTTCCCTACAACGCTCTTCACAAGTTAGATAAATGATCAGTCCACTACTTTCTTTGAATTTGGGTGTTTTAGGCTATGTTTAGACGGATAATAATCTGATAACCAAAAAATAATCTTAAAAAATAATCTTAAAAAAAGAAAATGTCCAAAAAGCACAGGAAAATATTGACAGAAACTTCGAAAAAAGTGACAAAAGTGATGAAAAAGACGACCAAAACGTTGGAATTTATTGTACATCTTGACCCAGAAAAACTAAAAGTGTCATCATGGTCGCCAGGGGAAGACAACAGGAGAGATAAATACAGGTTTTATATAGATCTAAGATTGTCATTCACACACACACACTGCTTCTCTGTTTGTGTCTGAGATGAAGAGAAAACTGCATCACGTCTTCATTAATCATCAGACCGGTCTGACTCGTCTTGGATCAGTTGATGGGAACGCAAACAGAGCAAGATGACATCAGTGTTGAAGTGTGTGAACGTGAGAAAAGAAGTGAATAAAGAGAGAGAGAGAGAGAGGGAGAGAGAGAGAAGAGTTTCTGACCAGGAGCTGAAGTTTAGAGGCCGTCTGTCGTAGTCTGGGAGGTCCGGGGTCGTCTTACTGGCCTCCAGGTTCAGGTACTTAAATATGTGGACCTTCCCTTTAATGCAGATCTACACACACACACACACACACACACACACACACACACACACACACACACAACACACTGTCAGCTGGAACTCACCCACACTGCCTCTGTATATATATATATATATATATACACTAAATCTTCACTGCTAGAGAGCAGGGGGGATGAAAGGGGGAAACACCAGAGCAGAGGGAATGAGAGGGGGAACACCAGAGCAGGGGGGAATGAAAGGGGGGAAACACCAGAGCAGGGGGAATGAAAGGGGGAAACACCAGAGCAGGGGGGGAATGAGAGGGGGGAAACACCAGAGCAGGGGGGATGAGAGAGGGAACACCAGAGCAGGGGGGAATGAAAGGGGGAAACACCAGGGCAGGGGGAATGAGAGGGGGAAACACCAGAGCAGGGGGGAATGAAAGGGGGAAACACCAGAGCAGGGGAATGAAAGAGGGAAACACCAGAGCAGGGGGAATGAGAGGGGAAACACCAGAGCAGGGGAATGAGAGGGGGAAACACCAGAGCAGGGGGGGAATGAGAGGGGGAAACACCAGAGCAGGGGGGAATGAGAGGGGGAAACACCAGAGCAGGGGGGATGAGAGGGGGAAACACCAGAGCAGGGGGAATGAAAAGGGGGAAACACCAGAGCAGGGGGAATGAGAGGGGGAAACAAAGAGCAGGGGGAATGAGAGGGGGAAACAAAGAGCAGGGGGAATGAGAGAGGGGAACACCAGAGCAGGGGGGAATGAGAGGGGGAAACACCAGGGCAGGGGGAATGAGAGGGGGGGAAACACCAGAGCAGGGGGGAATGAAAGGGGGAAACACCAGAGCAGGGGGAATGAAAGGGGGAAACACCAGAGCAGGGGGAATGAGAGGGGGAAACACCAGAGCAGGGGGAATGAGAGGGGGGAAACACCAGAGCAGGGGGGAATGAAAGGGGGGAAACACCAGAGCAGGGGGGAATGAGAGGGGGAAACACCAGAGCAGGGGGAATGAGAGGGGGAAACACCAGAGCAGGGGGGAATGAGAGGGGGGAAACACCAGAGCAGGGGGGAATGAAAGGGGGGAAACACCAGAGCAGGGGGAATGAGAGGGGGAAACACCAGGGCAGGGGGAATGAGAGGGGGAAACACCAGAGCAGGGGGAATGAGAGGGACACCAGAGAGGGGGAATGAAAGGGGGAAACACCAGAGCAGGGGGAATGAGAGACACAGAGCAGAGAGGGGGAAACACCAGAGCAGGGGGAATGAGAGACCTGAGCAGGGGGAATGAGAGATGTACCTGAGCAGGGGGAATGAGAGATGTACCTGAGCAGGGGGAATGAGAGATGTACCTGAGCAGGGGGAATGAGAGATGTACCTGAGCAGGGGGGGTCTGTAGAGGGTTGTTGTCAAGGACGATGGTCTGTAGCTGAGAGAGCTGTCGGTAACAGACGGGGATGGAGGTCACCTTGTTACAGGAGAAGTCCAGACGCACCAGGGGGAGGACAGCCAGCTCTGATACACACACACACACACAGAGAGAGAGACACACACAGATATACACACACACAGATATACACACACACAAACAGATATACACACACACACACACACAGAGAGATACACACATACAGATATACACACACACAGATATACACACACACAAACAGATATACACACACACACACACACAGAGAGATACACACATACAGATATACACACACAC
>CM046789.1:147500-162500 GCA_025617405.1 Perca schrenkii
ATGGTGGAGAGACATAGAGAGAGACTGGAGAGAGAGAGCGTTATATGGTGGAGAGACATAGAGAGAGACTGAAGAGAGAGAGCGTTATATGGTGGAGAGACATAGAGAGAGACTGAAGAGAGAGAGCGTTATATGGTGGAGAGACATAGAGAGAGACTGGAGAGAGAGAGCGTTATATGGTGGAGAGAGATAGAGAGAGACTGAAGAGAGAGAGCGTTATATGGTGGAGAGACATAGAGAGAGACTGAAGAGAGAGAGCGTTATATGGTGGAGAGACATAGAGAGAGACTGAAGAGAGGGAGCGCCGGCGCTAGAACAAAGCCGTGAATCAGAGAAATAAAACGTTTATATTTATATTTACACGCAACAAATGATATATCCAGCTTCAAAAAAGTCTAAAAGTCGGAAGTTAGAACGAATGCATTGTGCAAAGAGTGGTTGCTATGGAGACGATACACAGTGTGGTGTTCCGTTGCTCTGATTGGTTGGATGTCTATCCAATGAATGCAGAGGCATTTTTTTTCCTGTTTCTGTTGGAACACGCCCCATAATCACAGCCCAATGGAGCGGTTTCAGACTCACATTCTGACCAGAATCTGAGTAGGACCTCATCAGGTTAGAATAACGCTGGTGCTGGTAATAAATCCTGCATCTACAGACACAATATCAGACTCACAGCTGTGAGTGGGCTCTCTGTGTTTTATCAGGGTGTAGAATGTCTGAGAACACTACATTTCCCATGAGCCTCAGCGTGTTTGTTGTTTGTGTCTCAGGGCCGACGGGCTGGAGAGCGTCAGACTGACGGAGATCTACGCCAAGCTGGAGGAGATCGAGGCCGACAAAGCTCCCGCACGGTAACTATGGCAACCACACACAGTATCACTGATAACATCTGTTTCACTACAAAACTACTACTACTACTACTACTAGTACTACTACTACAACTGTAGCACTTTATAACTGGCTGGACTACAAATGTTGGCCTCCGCCCTTAAGGCCCAGATGTTAGCCTCCGCCCTGAAGGCCCAGATGTTAGCCTCCGCCCTGAAGGCCCAGACGTTAGCCTCCGCCCTAAAGGCCCAGACGTTAGCCTCCGCCCTGAAGGCCCAGACGTTAGCCTCCGCCCTGAAGGCCCAGACGTTAGCCTCCGCCCTAAAGGCCCAGACGTTAGCCTCCGCCCTGAAGGCCCAGACGTTAGCCTCCGCCCTGAAGGCCCAGACGTTAGCCTCCGCCCTAAAGGCCCAGATGTTAGCCTCCGCCCCTAAAGGCCCAGATGTTAGCCTCCGCCCCTAAAGGCCCAGACGTTAGCCTCCGCCCCTTAAGGCCCAGATGTTAGCCTCCGCCCTAAAGGCCCAGACGTTAGCCTCCGCCCTGAAGGCCCAGACGTTAGCCTCCGCCTAAAGGCCCAGATGTTAGCCTCCGCCCTGAAGGCCCAGATGTTAGCCTCCGCCCTAAAGGCCCAGATGTTAGCCTCCGCCCCTTAAGGCCCAGACGTTAGCCTCCGCCCTAAAGGCCCAGACGTTAGCCTCCGCCCTGAAGGCCCAGACGTTAGCCTCCGCCCTAAAGGCCCAGACGTTAGCCTCCGCCCTGAAGGCCCAGACGTTAGCCTCCGCCCTAAAGGCCCAGACGTTAGCCTCCGCCCTTAAGGCCCAGACGTTAGCCTCCGCCCTGAAGGCCCAGACGTTAGCCTCCGCCCTGAAGGCCCAGACGTTAGCCTCCGCCCTAAAGGCCCAGATGCTATATACTATATATACCTATAGGCCCCTGTACTTCCTCTATTCAGTCAAAATACTGCCATGAAGTACTTTTGTACTGAACAGCTGATTCTTACGGTTTCCTCCAATCAGAGCCTCCGTCATACTGGCTGGTCTCGGATTCTCTCCCAAAATGCAACAGCAGACTACCAAGTGAGTCCTCTCTCCAACACACACACACAGACACGCACGCACACAGACACACACACTCACACACACACACATATATAAAAGCTGGTTTCTATACTTAGGAGGACATTGACTGTTACTCATTACCTGGAGATGACTTTAGACTGTAAAGACTGAACCTTAAAATATAATGAGGTGTGTCTGTGTGTGTGTGTGTGTGTGTGTGTGTGTGTGTGTGTGTGTGTGTGTGTCTCTCTCTGTGTGTGTGTCTCTCTCTGTGTGTGTGTGTGTGTGTGTGTGTGTGTGTGTGTGTGTGTGTGTGTGTCTCTCTCTGTGTGTGTGTGTGTGTGTGTGTGTGTGTGTGTGTGTGTCTCTCTGTGTGTGTGTGTGTGTGTGTGTGTGTGTGTGTGTGTGTGTGTGTGTGTGTGTGTGTGTGTGTGTGTGTGTGTGTGTGTGTGTGTCTCTCTCTGTGTGCAGGGAGTTCTCAGGAGGGTGGAGGATGAGGTTGGCGTTGGCCAGGGCTCTGTTTGCTCGGTGAGTCTTCTGGCGCTGCACGATATCAGGAGAATATGTGATAACGCTGTCGAATATCTGGATAAGGATATAAATAATAATAATATTAATAATAATAATAAGATATTAAAGTGTTCTCAGTTCTTTTGCTAAAATACATCAAAACTGTTTGTTGGGTTTAAAACTAATGAAAGGAAATCATTTCCACCTTTCTTTAACTGAAGCCATTAAACACAGAGTTGAATATAAAAGGCAGCACTAAAAAAAGACAAAAGTGTAGTTTTCTGCTGATGTTTTCTTGTGTCATTCGCAATGTGTTTATTGTGTGTGTCTGTCTGTCTGTCTTATTTTCTCATCATTTGTTTCTGTTTGTTCCCATCAGGCCAGACCTGCTGCTGCTGGATGGTGAGTCACAGCTCCAGCCTCTCTCTGATTGGTCCGTTAGTGGACAGACAGTAGTACCATCAGTGCCACTAGTAGTAGCAGAAGTTGTGGTAGTATTGCAGTAAGAGTACAGAGCAATGGTAGCCAGGACGCTTTCTCACCTGTAGTTTGGTAGACTCGGTGTGAGTCCTTCATTTGGCTGGGTTTGCGTGGATATATAAAAGATGGTGTTTTTTTAAATTAAACCATGTAAACCTATTCTGATATAACCTCTAAATACCTAGATTATGAAGCTGAAAATGAGCACAGTACGAGCACTTTAAAAGTTCACTTGGAGGTTTCCTTGGAAGAGATTGGAGAGTTTATAAGAGCACATAAGTCGTTTATTGATGTTGTTTTTCCGCTATGACTCGCTGTCAGACTGGATAATAAGAGAAAGTTCTGCAGAGTTTATGGTCCGTGTTTCACAACAAAGATATAAATCATATCATACAGCGCTCTTTACAAGTTAAATACATGATCAGTTCACTACTTTCTTTGAATTGGGGTGTTTTATTTAATTTTATAGTATTTGAAAAAGGAACGTTGAAAAAAGTGACAAAAACCACGAAAAAAGTGACAAAACAACGGAAAAAGTGACAAACAACGAAAAAAGTGACAAAAACCACGAAAAAAGTGACAAAACAACGGAAAAAGTGACAAACAACGAAAAAAGTGACAAAAACAACGAAAAAAAGTGACAAAAACAACGAAAAAAGTGACAATGAAAAAGTGACAAAAACAACGAAAAAAAGTGACAAAAACAACGAAAAAAGTGACAATGAAAAAGTGACAAAAACAACGAAAAAAAGTGACAAAAACAATGAAAAAAGTGACAAACAACGAAAGAAAGTGACAAAAAATTACGAAAAAAAGGACAAAAACAATGAAAAATTGACAAAAACAACGAAAAAAAGTGACAAACAACGAAAGAAAGTGACAAAAACAATGACAAAAGTGACAACCACAATGAAAAAAGTGACAAACAACGGAAACAAAGTGACAAACAACGAAAGAAAGTGACAAATTATGAAAAAAGGGACAAAAACAATGAAAAAAAGTGACAAAAACAATGAAAAAAGTGACAAACAACGAAAGAAAGTGACAAAAAATTACGAAAAAAAGGACAAAAACAATGAAAAATTGACAAAAACAACGAAAAAAAGTGACAAACAACGAAAGAAAGTGACAAAAACAATGACAAAAGTGACAACCACAATGAAAAAAGTGACAAACAACGGAAACAAAGTGACAAACAACGAAAGAAAGTGACAAATTATGAAAAAAGGGACAAAAACAATGAAAAAAAGTGACAAAAACAATGAAAAAAGTGACAAACAACGAAAGAAAGTGACAAAAAATTACGAAAAAAAGGACAAAAACAATGAAAAATTGACAAAAACAACGAAAAAAAGTGACAAACAACGAAAGAAAGTGACAAAAACAATGACAAAAGTGACAACCACAATGAAAAAAGTGACAAACAACGGAAACAAAGTGACAAACAACGAAAGAAAGTGACAAATTATGAAAAAAGGGACAAAAACAATGAAAAGTGACAAAAACAATGAAAAGTGACAAAAACAATGAAAAGTGACAAAAACAATGAAAAAAGTGACAAATGATGAAAGAAGTGACAAAAACAACGAAAGATGTTTTGTGATGTTATATGATGTTGTGTGGTGATATTGTGTGGTGATATTGTGTGGTGATATTGTGTGCGTTGTGTGGTGATATTGTGTGGTGATATTGTGTGCGTTGTGTGGTGATATTGTGTGCGTTGTGTGGTGATATTGTGTGCGTTGTGTGGTGATATTGTGTGGTGATATTGTGTGCGTTGTGTGGTGATATTGTGTGGTGATATTGTGTGCGTTGTGTGGTGATATTGTGTGGTGATATTGTGTGGTGATATTGTGTGCGTTGTGTGGTGATATTGTGTGTGGTGATATTGTGTGCGTTGTGTGGTGATATTGTGTGGTGATATTGTGTGCGTTGTGTGACATTGTGTGTGTTTTTCAGAGCCGACCAACATGTTGGACGTCCGAGCCATTCTGTGGTTGGAGACCTACCTGCAGGTCTGAACTCACTTTAACGTTAGCATTCCTCATTGAAAACAATGGTAGCGGTTAACCAGGAGCTAGCTCGTAGTAACTGCCCCCCCCCTCTCCCTCCCCAGACGTGGCAGTCCACCATCTTGGTCGTGTCCCACGACAGGAACTTCCTGAACGCCGTGGTAACGGACATCGTGCACCTGCACTCCCAGAGGCTGGACAGTTACCGCGGCGACTACGAAAACTTTATTAAAACCAAAGAAGACAGACTGAAGAACCAGCAGAGAGAATACGAGGCCCAACTGCAGTACAGACAGCATATACAGGTACTACTACTGCTACTACTGCAGTACAGACAACATATACAGGTACTACTGCTACTACTGCAGTAAAGACAACATATACAGGTACTACTACTGCTGCAGTACAGACAGCATATACAGGTACTACTACTACTACTACTGCAGTACAGACAACATATACAGGTACTACTACTGCTGCAGTACAGACAGCATATACAGGTACTACTACTGCTACTACTGCAGTACAGACAACATATACAGGTACTACTACTGCTGCAGTACAGACAGCATATACAGGTACTACTACTGCTACTACTGCAGTACAGACAACATATACAGGTACTACTACTGCTGCAGTACAGACAGCATATACAGGTACTACTACTGCTACTACTGCAGTACAGACAACATATACAGGTACTACTACTGCTGCAGTACAGACAGCATATACAGGTACTACTACTACTACTACTGCAGTACAGACAACATATACAGGTACTACTACTACTGCAGTACAGACAACATATACAGGTACTACTACTGCTACTACTGCAGTACAGACAACATATACAGGTACTACTACTACTGCTACTACTGCAGTACAGACAACATATACAGGTACTACTGCTACTACTGCAGTACAGACAGCATATACAGGTACTACTACTACTACTGCAGTACAGACAACATACAGGTACTACTACTGCTACTCCTGCAGTACAGACAACATATACAGGTACTACTACTGCAGTACAGACAACATATACAGGTACTACTACTACTTTAGTACAGACAGCATATTCAGGTACTACTACTACTACTACTACTGCAGTACAGACAGCATATACAGGTACTACTACTACTACTACTGCAGTACAGACAACATATACAGGTACTACTACTACTACTACTACTGCAGTACAGACAGCATATACAGGTACTACTACTACTACTACTGCAGTACAGACAACATATACAGGTACTACTACTGCTACTACTGCAGTACAGACAACATATACAGGTACTACTACTACTACTGCAGTACAGACAGCATATACAGGTACTACTACTACTACTGCAGTACAGACAACATATACAGGTACTACTACTGCTACTACTGCAGTACAGACAGCATATACAGGTACTACTACTACTACTGCAGTACAGACAACATATACAGGTACTACTACTGCTACTACTGCAGTACAGACAGCATATACAGGTACTACTACTACTACTGCAGTACAGACAACATATACAGGTACTACTACTGCTACTACTGCAGTACAGACAACATATACAGGTACTACTACTGCAGTACAGACAACATATACAGGTACTACTACTACTACTACTTTAGTACAGACAGCATATACAGGTACTACTACTACTACTGCAGTACAGACAACATATACAGGTACTACTACTACTGCAGTACAGACAGTATATACAGGTACTACTACTGCAGTACAGACAGCACATACAGGTACTACTACTGCAGTACAGACAACACCTACAGGTACTACTACTGCTACTACTGCAGTACAGACAACATATACAGGTACTACTACTACTACTGCAGTACAGACAACATATACAGGTACTACTACTACTACTACTACTACTGCAGTACAGACAACATATACAGGTACTACTACTACTACTACTACTGCTACTACTGCAGTACAGACAGCATATACAGGTACTACTACTACTACTGCAGTACAGACAGCATATTCAGGTACTACTACTGCTACTACTGCAGTACAGACAACATATACAGGTACTACTACTACTACTACTGCAGTACAGACAACATATACAGGTACTACTACTGCTACTACTGCAGTACAGACAGCATATACAGGTACTACTACTACTACTGCAGTACAGACAACATATACAGGTACTACTACTGCTACTACTGCAGTACAGACAGCTTATACAGGTACTACTACTACTACTGCAGTACAGACAACATATACAGGTACTACTGCTACTACTGCAGTACAGACAACATATTCAGGTACTACTACTACTTTAGTACAGACAGCATATACAGGTACTACTACTACTACTACTGCAGTACAGACAACATATACAGGTACTACTACTACTGCAGTACAGACAGCATATACAGGTACTACTACTGCAGTACAGACAGCACATACAGGTACTACTACTGCAGTACAGACAACACCTACAGGTACTACTACTGCAGTACAGACAACATATACAGGTACTACTACTACTACTGCAGTACAGACAACATATACAGGTACTACTACTACTGCAGTACAGACAGCATATACAGGTACTACTACTACTACTACTACTACTGCAGTACAGACAGCATATACAGGTACTACTACTACTACTACTACTGCAGTACAGACAACATACAGGTACTACTACTACTACTGCAGTACAGACAACATACAGGTACTACTACTACAGTACAGACAACATACAGGTACTACTACTACTACTGCAGTACAGACAACCTACAGGTACTACTACTACTACTGCAGTACAGACAGCATATACAGGTACTACTACTACTACTACTGCAGTACAGACAACATATACAGGTACTACTACTACTACTACTGCAATACAGACAACATATACAGGTACTACTACTGCTACTACTGCAGTACAGACAGTATATACAGGTACTACTACTACTACTGCAGTACAGACAACATATACAGGTACTACTACTACTACTGCAGTACAGACAGCATATACAGGTACTACTACTACTACTACTGCAGTACAGACAACATATACAGGTACTACTACTACTACTGCAATACAGACAACATATACAGGTACTACTGCTACTACTGCAATACAGACAACATATACAGGTACTACTACTGCTACTACTGCAGTACAGGCAGCATATACAGGTACTACTACTACTACTGCAGTACAGACAACATATACAGGTACTACTGCTACTACTGCAGTACAGACAACATATACAGGTACTACTACTACTTTAGTACAGACAGCATATACAGGTACTACTACTACTACTACTGCAGTACAGACAACATATACAGGTACTACTACTACTGCAGTACAGACAGCATATACAGGTACTACTACTGCAGTACAGACAGCACATACAGGTACTACTACTGCAGTACAGACAACACCTACAGGTACTACTACTGCAGTACAGACAACATATACAGGTACTACTACTACTACTGCAGTACAGACAACATATACAGGTACTACTACTACTACTAATGCAGTACAGACAGCATATACAGGTACTACTACTACTACTACTGCAGTACAGACAGCATATACAGGTACTACTACTACTACTACTACTGCAGTAGAGACAACATACAGGTACTACTACTACTACTGCAGTACAGACAACATACAGGTACTACTACTACAGTACAGACAACATACAGGTACTACTACTACTACTGCAGTACAGACAACATACAGGTACTACTACTACTACTGCAGTACAGACAGCATATACAGGTACTACTACTACTACTACTGCAGTACAGACAGCATATACAGGTACTACTACTACTACTACTGCAGTACAGACAACATATACAGGTACTACTACTACTACTACTGCAGTACAGACAGCATATACAGGTACTACTACTACTACTGCAGTACAGACAACATATACAGGTACTACTACTACTACTGCAGTACAGACAGCATATACAGGTACTACTACTACTACTACTGCAGTACAGACAACATATACAGGGTACTACTACTACTACTACTGCAATACAGACAACATATACAGGTACTACTGCTACTACTGCAGTACAGACAGCATATACAGGTACTACTACTACTGCTGCAGTACAGACAGCATATACAGGGTACTACTACTACTACTGCAGTACAGACAGCATATACAGGGTGCTACTGCTACTACTGCAGTACAGACAGCATATACAGGTACTACTACTACTACTGCAGTACAGACAACATATGCAGGTACTACTACTACTACTGCAGTACAGACAGCATATACAGGTACTACTACTACTACTACTGCAGTACAGACAACATATACAGGTACTACTACTACTACTGCAATACAGACAACATATACAGGTACTACTACTACTACTGCAGTACAGACAACATATACAGGTACTACTACTACTACTGCAGTACAGACAGCATATACAGGTACTACTACTACTACTACTGCAGTACAGACAACATATACAGGTACTACTACTACTGCGCAGTACAGACAGCATATACAGGGTACTACTACTGCAGTACAGACAGCACATACAGGGTACACTACTACTGCAGTACAGACAACACCTACAGGGTACTACTACTACTGCAGTACAGACAACATATACAGGTACTACTACTACTACTGCAGTACAGACAACATATACAGGTACTACTACTACTACTAATGCAGTACAGACAGCATATACAGGTACTACTACTACTACTACTACTGCAGTACAGACAGCATATACAGGTACTACTACTACTACTACTACTGCAGTACAGACAACATACAGGTACTACTACTACTACTGCAGTACAGACAACATACAGGTACTACTACTACAGTACAGACAACATACAGGTACTACTACTACTACTGCAGTACAGACAACCTACAGGTACTACTACTACTACTGCAGTACAGACAGCATATACAGGTACTACTACTACTACTACTGCAGTACAGATAGCATATACAGGTACTACTACTACTACTACTGCAGTACAGACAACATATACAGGTACTACTACTACTACTACTGCAGTACAGACAGCATATACAGGTACTACTACTACTACTGCAGTACAGACAACATATACAGGTACTACTACTACTACTGCAGTACAGACAGCATATACAGGTACTACTACTACTACTACTGCAGTACAGACAACATATACAGGTACTACTACTACTACTGCAGTACAGACAACATATACAGGTACTACTACTACTACTGCAGTACAGACAACATATACAGGTACTACTACTGCTACTACTGCAGTACAGACAGCATATACAGGTACTACTACTACTACTGCAGTACAGACAACATATACAGGTACTACTACTACTACTGCAGTACAGACAACATATACAGGTACTACTACTGCTACTACTGCAGTACAGACAGCATATACAGGTACTACTACTACTACTACTGCAGTACAGACAGCATATACAGGTACTACTACTGCAGTACAGACAACATATACAGGTACTACTACTACTACTACTACTGCAGTACAGACAACATATAAAGGTACTACTACTACTACTACTACTACTACTGCAGTACAGACAGCATATACAGGTACTACTACTGCAGTACAGACAACATATACAGGTACTACTACTACTACTGCAGTACAGACAACATATACAGGTACTACTACTGCTACTACTGCAGTACAGACAGCATATACAGGTACTACTACTACTGCAGTACAGGCAGCATATACAGGTACTACTACTGCAGTACAGGCAGCATATACAGGTACTACTACTACTGCAGTACAGACAACATATACAGGTACTACTACTGCAGTACAGACAGCATATACAGGTACTACTACTACTACTACTGCAGTATAGACAACACATACAGGTACTACTACTACTACTGCAGTACAGACAACATATACAGTTACTACTACTACTACTACTGCAGTACAGACAGCGTATACAGGTACTACTACTGCAGTACAGACAACATATACAGGTACTACTACTACTACTACTGCAGTACAGACAACACATACAGGTACTACTACTACTACTGCAGTACAGACAACATATACAGTTACTACTACTACTACTACTGCAGTACAGACAGCATATACAGGTACTACTACTGCAGTACAGACAGCATATACAGGTACTACTACTACTACTGCAGTACAGACAACACATACAGGTACTACTACTACTACTGCAATACAGACAGCATATACAGGTACTACTACTACTACTGCAGTACAGACAACACACAGGTACTACTACTACTACTGCAATACAGACAGCATATACAGGTACTACTACTACTACTGCAATACAGATAGCATATACAGGTACTACTACTACTACTGCAATACAGACAGCATATACAGGTACTACTACTGCTACTACTGCAGTACAGATAACACATACAGGTACTACTACTACTACTGCAATACAGACAGCATATACAGGTACTACTGCTGCAGTACAGACAGCATATACAGGTACTACTACTACTGCTACTACTGCAGTACAGACAACACATACAGGTACTACTACTACTACTGCAATACAGACAGCATATTCAGGTACTACTACTACTACTTCTACTGCAGTACAGACAACACATACAGGTACTACTACTACTACTGCAATACAGACAGCATATACAGGTACTACTGCTGCAGTACAGACACCCAGGCTGCATTGCGTCTGTGACTCTGCTGTGTGTGTGTGTGTTTACCCAGAATCCATTGCGTCTGTGACTCTGCTGTGTGTGTGTGTTTACCCAGAATGCATTGTGTTTATGTTGCAGGTGTTCATCGACAGATTTCGGTACAACGCTAACAGAGCTGCTCAGGTGCAGAGCAAACTCAAACTGCTGGAGAGGCTGTGAGTAGTACTACTGTAGGGTACTGTGGAATACTGTGGGGTACTGTAGGATACTGTGGGGTACCTTGGAGTACTGTAGGGTATTGTAGTGTACTGTGGGGTACTGTGGAATACTGTAGTGTACTGTGGGGTACTGTAGGATACTGTAGGGTACTGTAGGGTATTGTAGTGTACTGTGGGGTACTGTGGAGGATACTGTAGGGTACTGTGGGGTACTGTAGGATACTGTAGGGTATTGTAGTGTACTGTGGGGTACTGTGGAATACTGTAGTGTACTGTGGGATACTGTAGGGTACTGTAGTGTACTGTGGGGTACTGTAGGATACTGTAGGGTACTGTAGGGTATTGTAGTGTACTGTGGGGTACTGTGGAGGACAGTAAGGTACTGTGGGGTACTGTAGGATACTGTGGGGTACTGTAGGATACTGTGGGGTACTGTAGGATACTGTAGGGTACTGTAGTGGGGTACTGTGGAATACTGTAGTGTACTGTGGGATACTGTAGGGTACTGTAGTGTACTGTGGGGTACTGTAGGATACTGTAGGGTACTGTAGTGTACTGTGGGGTACTGTAGGATACTGTAGGGTACTGTAGGGTATTGTAGTGTACTGTGGGGTACTGTGGAGGACAGTAAGGTACTGTGGGGTACTGTAGGATACTGTGGGGTACTGTAGGGTATTGTAGTGTACTGTGGAGGACCGTAAGGTACTGTGGGGTACTGTAGGATACTGTGGGGTACTGTAGGGTATTGTAGTGTACTGTAGGATACTGTGGGGTACTGTAGGGTATTGTAGTGTACTGTGGGGTACTGTGGAGGACAGTAAGGTACTGTGGGGTACTGTATGATACTGTGGGGTACTCTAGGATACTGTGGGGTACTGTAGGGTATTGTAGTGTACTGTAGGGTACTGTGTGTATTACTAGTATGAATTTCTAAACATATATACTGGTACTGAGTGTGTTTTCCTCCCACAGACCTGAACTGAAGCCTCTGGAGAAAGAAACTGAAGTCACTTTAAAGTAAGGAGACTAACTTCTGTTATTACTACTGTTATTACTACCGTTACACAGTCTGACTTCTGTTATTACTACCGTTTACACAGACTAAAGTAAAGGAGTCTAACTTCTGTTATTACTATCATTATACAGTCTAACGTCTGTTATTACTACCGTTACAGTCTACCTTCTGTTATTACTATCATTACACAGTCTAACGTCTGTTATTACTACCGTTACAGTCTACCTTCTGTTATTACTACTGTTACAGACTAACTTCTGTTATTACTATGTTACAGTCTAACTTCTGTTATTACTATTGTTACAGTCTAACTTCTGTTATTACTACAGTTACAGTCTAACTTCTATTATTACTACCGGTACACAGACTAACTTCTGTTATTACTACCGTTACAGTCTAACTTCTGTTATTACTACCGTTATTCAGACTAACTTCTGTTATTACTACCGTTACTCAGTCTAACTTCTGTTATTACTACCGTTATTCAGACTAACTTCTATTACTACCGTTACACAGTCTGACTTCTGTTATTACTACCGTTACTCAGTCTAACTTCTGTTATGACTACCGTTACACAGTCTAACTTCTGTTATTACTACCGTTACTCAGTCTAACTTCTGTTATGACTACCGTTACACAGACTAACTTCTGTTATTACTACCGTTACAGTCTAACTTCTGTTATTACTACCGTTACACAGTCTAACTTCTGTTATTACTACCGTTACTCAGTCTAACTTCTGTTATTACTACCGTTATTCAGTCTAACTTCTGTTATTACTACCGTTACACAGACTAACTTCTGTTATTACTACCGTTACAGTCTAACTTCTGTTATTACTACCGTTACAGTCTAACTTCTGTTATTACTACCGTTACTCAGTCTAACTTCTGTTATTACTACCGTTATTCAGTCTAACTTCTGTTATTACTACCGTTACTCAGTCTAACTTCTGTTATTACTACCGTTATTCAGACTAACTTCTGTTATTACTACCATTACACAGTCTGACTTCTGTTATTACTACCGTTACTCAGTCTAACTTCTGTTATTACTACCGTTACACAGACTAACTTCTGTTATTACTACCGTTACAGTCTAACTTCTGTTATTACTACCGTTACACAGTCTAACTTCTGTTATTACTACCGTTACACAGTCTAACTTCTGTTATTACTACCGTTATTCAGTCTAACTTCTGTTATTACTACCGTTACACAGACTAACTTCCGTTATTACTACCGTTACAGTCTAACTTCTGTAATTACTACCGTTACACAGTCTAACTTCTGTTATTACTACCGTTACTCAGTCTAACTTCTGTTATTACTACCGTTACACAGTCTAACTTCTGTTATTACTACCGTTACTCAGTCTAACTTCTGTTATTACTATGTTACAGTCTAACTTCTGTTATTACTATTGTTACAGTCTAACTTCTGTTATTACTACAGTTACAGTCTAACTTCTATTATTACTACCGGTACACAGACTAACTTCTGTTATTACTACCGTTACAGTCTAACTTCTGTTATTACTACCGTTATTCAGACTAACTTCTGTTATTACTACCGTTACTCAGTCTAACTTCTGTTATTACTACCGTTATTCAGACTAACTTCTATTACTACCGTTACACAGTCTGACTTCTGTTATTACTACCGTTACTCAGTCTAACTTCTGTTATGACTACCGTTACACAGTCTAACTTCTGTTATTACTACCGTTACTCAGTCTAACTTCTGTTATGACTACCGTTACACAGACTAACTTCTGTTATTACTACCGTTACAGTCTAACTTCTGTTATTACTACCGTTACACAGTCTAACTTCTGTTATTACTACCGTTACTCAGTCTAACTTCTGTTATTACTACCGTTATTCAGTCTAACTTCTGTTATTACTACCGTTACACAGACTAACTTCTGTTATTACTACCGTTACAGTCTAACTTCTGTTATTACTACCGTTACAGTCTAACTTCTGTTATTACTACCGTTACTCAGTCTAACTTCTGTTATTACTACCGTTATTCAGTCTAACTTCTGTTATTACTACCGTTACACAGACTAACTTCCGTTATTACTACCGTTACAGTCTAACTTCTGTTATTACTACCGTTACACAGTCTGACTTCTGTTATTACTACCGTTA
>CM046789.1:180000-197500 GCA_025617405.1 Perca schrenkii
TGTGTGTGTGTGTGTGTGTGTGTGTGTGTATGTGTGTGTCTGTTTGTGTGTGTGTCTCTGTGTGTGTGTGTGTGTGTGTGTGTGTGTGTGTGTGTCTGTGTGTATGTGTGTGTCTGTTTGTGTGTGTGTGTGTGTCTGTGTGTGTGTGTCTATGTATGTGTGTGTCTGTTTGTGTGTGTGTCTGTGTGTGTGTGTGTGTATGTGTGTGTCTGTTTGTGTGTGTGTGTGTGTCTGTTTGTGTGTGTGTGTGTGTGTCTGTTTGTGTGTGTGTGTCTGTATGTATGTGTGTGTCTGTGTGTGTGTGTGTGTGTGTGTGTGTGTGTGTGTGTCTGTTTGTGTGTGTGTGTGTCTCTGTGTGTCTGTGTGTGTGTGTCTGTATGTTTGTCTGTGTCTGTGTGTCTAAAAAATATAAAACGTAACATTTTCTAGAGGAAGGACCCTAACCCTTCCACTCTGATATACGTCTCTGACAGGCCTGTATCTACACCCAGCTGCATTGTGGGTAAAGTCTCTACATCTCCGGTGTGGCAGCCCCGTCCCGTCCCAGGTGGGGCAGCACGGCGTCCCTGTAGAACGTCTCCAGCTTGGACAGCGTGGCGTCCCACAGGACGGGGTCAAAGGTCACGGGGACGATAGCGAGCTCCTGCAGCGTGAACACAGCGAGGTCAGCGTCACGAAGCCCTGTCACTGCCAGCTGCACCTGGATCTGGGTGTAGTAGCTGTGGGACGTCTTCAGACGGTACGCCGGGGGGGACGCCTTTAGAGGGGACACCGCCGGGGGGGACGCCTTCAGAGGGGACACCGCCGGGGGGGGCTGGGACAGGAAGAGACAGCAGTGTTGGGAAAGGTCACTTTCTACATGAACTAGTTCAAAGTTCAGTTCACACATTTTAAAATGAACTAGTTCAGTTCATAGTTCAACAGGTTGTTATGGGTTACCCATAACAATATAATAAACACAATGTGTTATGGGTACAAAACAACAGTTTTGTTGTTTCTAGTATTTAAAGTGGACAAAAAGGTGACATAAAGGCATCAAAAAGGTGACAAAAAGGCATCAAAACGGCATCAAAAAGGCATCAAAAAGGTGACAAAAGGCATCAAAAAGCCATCAAAAAGGTGACAAAAGGCATCAAAAAGGTGACAAAAGGTATCAAAAAGGCATCAAAAAGGTGACAAAAGGCATCAAAAAGGTGACAAAAGGCATCAAAAAGGCGACAAAAAGGTGACAAAAGGCATCAAAAAGGCATCAAAAAGGTGACAAAAAGGCATCAAAAAGGTGACAAAAGGCATCAAAAAGCCATCAAAAAGGTGACAAAAGGCATCAAAAAGGTGACAAAAGGCATCAAAAAGGCATCAAAAAGGTGACAAAAGGCATCAAAAAGGCGACAAAAAGGTGACAAAAGGCATCAAAAAGGCATCAAAAAGGCATCAAAAAGGTGACAAAAGGCATCAAAAAAAGGTGACAAAAGGCATCAAAAAGGCATCAAAAAGGTGACAAAAGGCATCAAAAAGGTGACAAAAGGCATCAAAAAGGTGACAAAAGGCATCAAAAAGGCGACAAAAAGGTGACAAAAGGCATCAAAAAGGTGACAAAAGGCATCAAAAAGGCATCAAAAAGGCATCAAAAAGGTGACAAAAGGCATCAAAAAGGCATCAAAAAGGTGACAAAAGGCATCAAAAAGGCATCAAAAAGGCATCAAAAAGGTGACAAAAGGCATCAAAAAGGCATCAAAAAGGCATCAAAAAGGTGACAAAAGGCATCAAAAAGGCATCAAAAAGGTGACAAAAGGCATCAAAAAGGCATCAAAAAGGTGACAAAAGGCATCAAAAAGGTGACACAAAGGTGACTTAAAGCCACAAAAACAATGTTAAAAAAAGGCCAAAAAGCAACGAAACAGAGAAAAAGGGGCCAGACATCAGTGAAGATGAGTTGTTACCGTATGGTG
The DNA here is from genome assembly GCA_025617405.1 of Perca schrenkii. Lineage (NCBI taxonomy): Eukaryota > Metazoa > Chordata > Actinopteri > Perciformes > Percidae > Perca > Perca schrenkii. The sequence goes on from CM046789.1 coordinate 181,950, forward strand.
TGGTTATTAACGTGTGGTGAGGTTATTACCGTGTTATTACCGTGTGGTGAGGTTATTACCGTATGGTGTGGTTATTACCGTATGGTGAGGTTATTACCGTATGGTGGGTTATTACCGTGTTATTACCGTGTGGTGAGGTTATTACCGAGTGGTGAGGTTATTACCGTATCGTGTGGTTATTACTGTATAGTGTGGTTATTACCGTGTGGTGAGGTTATTACCGTGTGGTGAGGTTATTACTGTATAGTGTGGTTATTACCGTGTGGTGAGGTTATTACCGTGTGGTGAGGTTATTACCGTATGGTGTGGTTATTACCGTATGGTGGGTTATTACCGTGTGGTGGGTTATTACCGTGTGGTGAGGTTATTACCGTGTTATTACCGTGTGGTGGGTTATTACCGTGTGGTGAGGTTATTACCGTGTTATTACCGTATGGTGAGGTTATTACCGTGTGGTGGGGTTATTACCGTGTGGTGTGGTTATTACCGTGTGGTGGGCGATCTCCAGGCAGAAGGCTGGGTCCTGCCGGCAGGCCTCCTCCACCGTATGCTGCCGGTGTTTGTACGGACACTTCACCTCCAGGCAGAGCAGCCATTTGGCCGGTCTGGCTGTCCGTCACGATGCCGTCGGGACTCCCAGCCAACCAGGGCCTCCGATAGTCCAGGAACAAACCGCAGGACTGCACGGTGACGGACCGGCCCAGGGCCGCGCACTTCATCTCCTGCAGGAACATCATCACCATCATCATCATCATGCTTCTGACTGGCTAGTAGTCCTTACCTAGGTACTGTCAGGGCACGCCCTCATACTCTGCTTCTGACTGGCTAGTAGTCCTTACCTAGGTACTGTCAGGGCACGCCCTCATACTCTGCTTCTGACTGGCTAGTAGTCCTTACCTAGGTACTGTCAGGACACGCCCTCATACTCTGCTTCTGACTGGCTAGTAGTCCTTACCTAGGTACTGTCAGGGCACACCCTCATACTCTGCTTCTGACTGGCTAGTAGTCCTTACCTAGCTACTGTCAGGGCACGCCCTCATACTCTGCTTCTGACTGGCTAGTAGTCCTTACCTAGGTACTGTCAGGGCACGCCCTCATACTCTGCTTCTGACTGGCTAGTAGTCCTTACCTAGGTACTGTCAGGGCACGCCCTCATACTCTGCTTCTGACTGGCTAGTAGTCCTTACCTAGGTACTGTCAGGGCACACCCTCATACTCTGCTTCTGACTGGCTAGTAGTCCTTACCTAGGTACTGTCAGGGCACGCCCTCATACTCTGCTTCTGACTGGCTAGTAGTCCTTACCTAGGTACTGTCAGGGCACGCCCTCATACTCTGCTTCTGACTGGCTAGTAGTCCTTACCTAGGTACTGTCAGGGCACGCCCTCATACTCTGCTTCTGACTGGCTAGTAGTCCTTACCTAGCTACTGTCAGGGCACGCCCTCATACTCTGCTTCTGACTGGCTAGTAGTCCTTACCTAGGTACTGTCAGGGCACACCCTCATACTCTGCTTCTGACTGGCTAGTAGTCCTTACCTAGCTACTGTCAGGGCACGCCCTCATACTCTGCTTCTGACTGGCTAGTAGTCCTTACCTAGCTACTGTCAGGGCACGCCCTCATACTCTGCTTCTGACTGGCTAGTAGTCCTTACCTAGGTACTGTCAGGGACACACCCTCATACTCTGCTTCTGACTGGCTAGTAGTCCTTACCTAGGTACTGTCAGGGCACGCCCTCATACTCTGCTTCTGACTGGCTAGTAGTCCTTACCTAGGTACTGTCAGGGCACGCCCTCATACTCTGCTTCTGACTGGCTAGTAGTCCTTACCTAGGTACTGTCAGGGCCCTCATACTCTGCTTCTGACTGGCTAGTAGTCCTTACCTAGGTACTGTCAGGGCCCTCATACTCTGCTTCTGACTGGCTAGTAGTCCTTACCTAGGTACTGTCAGGGCACGCCCTCATACTCTGCTTCTGACTGGCTAGTAGTCTTTACCTAGGTACTGAGCATGTGCGACTCCCAACAAAGATGTAACAGAAGTTGAGATGTCTCACTCTGTAGCTAAAACAGAGAGCTCAACACACAGGGTGAAAAGAGGAGCTGCAGCAATGTGCAGTACAACTAAAATATGGTGTTTTTTGATAATTAAACCATGTAAACCTATTCTGGTACAACCTCAAAATATAATTATGAACCTGAAAATGAACATAATATGGGCACTTTAAGTAGTTTAACGACAAAACGACAAAAGGTTGTAAAAAGACAGCGCTGTTGTTGCTGTTTTCAACGGTTTTGTAGCTTTTTCAGAAGTCAGTGTTGGATGGTCAGGTGTGACATCAGGTGTGACATCAGGTGTGACATCAGGTGTGACATCAGGTGTGACATCAGGTGTGCAGGTGTACCTGATACCCGTGGACCGCCATGGCCTCCATGTTGACCCCCCAGGACATGGCTCTGGTCTGGACGTGCCGCCCCTCACCTGTCAATTCACAGGGAAGAAGAACCGTCAGTCTAACTTTAATAACTTTATTAATCTGTTATCTAGCAGGGGGCGGAGCTTCTGGGGCTCACCTGGCTTACCTGTGACAGCAGGCAGGTAGGAAGGGGGCGGGGCTTACCTGTGACAGCAGCCAGGTAGGAAGGGGGCGGGGCTTACCTGTGACAGCAGCCAGGTAGGAAGGGGGCAGGGCTTACCTGTGACAGCCGCCAGGTAGGAGGGGGGCGGGGCTTACCTGTGACAGCAGCCAGGTAGGCAGGGGGCGGGGCTTACCTGTGACAGCCACCAGGTAGGAGGGGGGGCGGGGGCTTACCTGTGACAGCAGCCAGGTAGGAGGGGGGCGGGGGCTTACCTGTGACAGCAGCCAGGTAGGAGGGGGGCGGGGCTTACCTGTGACAGCAGCCAGGTAGGAGGGGGGCGGGGCCTTGCTCTTGCCGTTGACGAAGCGGCAGTGAGCGATGCGGTGAGCCACCGAGGCTGTGATGCGGTTCTTCCTCCAGGTGAACCAGTCCTGGTTGCTGCTCTGTCCGCGGGTCAGAATCTCCACCTGCTGCACCACCTGGCGGTCCACCTGCAGACCCAGACCCAGAGGAACCTGGTCCGGGCTCAGGGAGGCCCGGTCTGGGCCCGCATCGGCATCTGGACCAGGGGGGAAGAAGTACTCAGATTAGGCAAGGCAGCTTTATTTATAGAGCACATTTCAGCAACAGGGCAATTCAAAGTGCTTTACATAAAACATTAAAGAGCAGTTAGAAAACGATTAAAAACATATTAAAACAGTAAAGAGCAGTTAGAAACGATTAAAAACTAATTGAAACATTAAAGAGCAGTTAGAAAACGATTATAAAACATATTAAAACATTAAAGAGCAGTTAAAAACGATTAAAAAACTAATTGAAACATTAAAGTGCAGTTAAAAACGATAAAATACACTAATTAAAACATTAAAAAGCAGTTAACAACGATAAAAAACATATTAAAACATTAAAAAGCAGTTAAAAACGATTAAAAAACTAATTGAAACATTAAAGTGCAGTTAAAAACGATAAAATACACTAATTAAAACATTAAAGAGCAGTTAAAAACGATAAAAAAACATATTAAAACATTAAAGAGCAGTTACAAATGATTAAAAAACTAACTTTTTGTTACCCATCACAAGGTTGCAGTAGTTCACTACGATGTAGCCGTCGCTACAAAGCTTAGTTTAATCTCGCTATACCGGGACAGTTCACAGACTAAATCTGACCAGTTCACCCTCTAAATCAGACCAGTTCACAGACTAAATCGGACCAGTTCACAGACTAAATCAGACCAGTTCACAGACTAAATCAGACCAGTTCACAGACTAAATCTGACCAGTTCACAGACTAAATCTGACCAGTTCACAGACTAAATCTGACCAGTTCACAGACTAAATCAGACCAGTTCACAGACTAAATCTGACCAGTTCACAGACTAAATCAGACCAGTTCACAGACTAAATCGGACCAGTTCACAGACTAAATCAGACCAGTTCACAGACTAAATCAGACCAGTTCACAGACTAAATCTGACCAGTTCACAGACTAAATCAGACCAGTTCACAGACTAAATCTGACCAGTTCACAGACTAAATCAGACCAGTTCACCCTCTAAATCTGACCAGTTCACAGACTAAATCAGACCAGTTCACAGACTAAATCAGACCAGTTTGCAGACTAAATCAGACCAGTTCACAGACTAAATCAGACCAGTTCACAGACTAAATCTGACCAGTTCACAGACTAAATCAGACCAGTTCACAGACTAAATCTGACCAGTTCACCCACTAAATCAGACCAGTTCACAGACTAAATCTGACCAGTTCACAGACTAAATCAGATCAGTTCACCCTCTAAATCTGACCAGTTCACAGACTAAATCAGACCAGTTCACAGACTAAATCTGACCAGTTCACCCTCTAAATCTGACCAGTTCACAGACTAAATCAGACCAGTTCACAGACTAAATCAGACCAGTTCACAGACTAAATCAGACCAGTTCACAGACTAAATCTGACCAGTTCACAGACTAAATCAGACCAGTTCACAGACTAAATCAGACCAGTTCACAGACTAAATCTGACCAGTTCACCCTCTAAATCTGACCAGTTCACAGACTAAATCAGACCAGTTCACAGACTAAATCTGACCAGTTCACAGACTAAATCAGACCAGTTCACAGACTAAATCTGACCAGTTCACCCACTAAATCAGACCAGTTCACAGACTAAATCTGACCAGTTCACAGACTAAATCTGACCAGTTCACAGACTAAATCAGACCAGTTCACCCTCTAAATCAGACCAGTTCACAGACTAAATCAGACCAGTTCACAGACTAAATCTGACCAGTTCACCCTCTAAATCTGACCAGTTCACAGACTAAATCAGACCAGTTCACAGACTAAATCAGACCAGTTCACAGACTAAATCTGACCAGTTCACAGACTAAATCAGACCAGTTCACAGACTAAATCAGACCAGTTCACAGACTAAATCAGACCAGTTCACAGACTAAATCAGACCAGTTCACAGACTAAATCTGACCAGTTCACAGACTAAATCAGACCAGTTCACAGACTAAATCAGACCAGTTCACAGACTAAATCTGACCAGTTCACAGACTAAATCAGACCAGTTCACAGACTAAATCTGACCAGTTCACAGACTAAATCAGACCAGTTCACAGACTAAATCAGACCAGTTCACAGACTAAATCTGACCAGTTCACAGACTAAATCTGACCAGTTCACCCTCTAAATCTGACCAGTTCACAGACTAAATCTGACCAGTTCACAGACTAAATCAAACCAGTTCACAGACTAAATCAGACCAGTTCACAGACTAAATCAGACCAGTTCACAGACTAAATCAGACCAGTTCACAGACTAAATCTGACCAGTTCACCCACTAAATCAGACCAGTTCACAGACTAAATCTGACCAGTTCACAGACTAAATCTGACCAGTTCACAGACTAAATCAGACCAGTTCACAGACTAAATCTGACCAGTTCACCCACTAAATCAGACCAGTTCACAGACTAAATCTGACCAGTTCACAGACTAAATCTGACCAGTTCACAGACTAAATCAGACCAGTTCACAGACTAAATCAGACCAGTTCACAGACTAAATCTGACCAGTTCACAGACTAAATCAGACCAGTTCACAGACTAAATCTGACCAGTTCACAGACTAAATCTGACCAGTTCACAGACTAAATCTGACCAGTTCACAGACTAAATCAAACCAGTTCACAGACTAAATCAGACCAGTTCACAGACTAAATCAGACCAGTTCACAGACTAAATCAGACCAGTTCACAGACTAAATCTGACCAGTTCACAGACTAAATCTGACCAGTTCACAGACTAAATCTGACCAGTTCACAGACTAAATCTGACCAGTTCACAGACTGCTGCCATGCTGCTGCCACTGCCAAGGACAAGGGCAGACTGCAGCGTGTCATTCGGTCAGCTGAGAAGGTGATTGGCTGCAATCTGCCGCCGCTCCAGGACCTTTACGCCACCAGGACTCTGAAGCGTGCTGGAAAGATTGTGGCTGACCCCTCCCACCCCGGACACAAACTCTTTGAGCCCCTCCCCTCTGGCAGGAGGCTGAGGTCCATCAGGACCAAAACCTCACGCCACATGAACAGCTTTTTTCCCCCTCCGCCACTAGCCTTATTAACAAGGCCCGGAAACCACCCTGACTCTCCACCTGGCTCTTCATGCCACTGTTCTCTCTGCTCTAATGCTCTTTGCTCTTTATTTATCTATTTTATTTTATTTCTATCTTTATTTTTAATTTAATACATACTGTGTACATATACTTATATTGTTTACCTATACTTATATTGTTTAATATTACATTTAGAGAATGTGTGATGTGCACCAGCAACACCAAAACAAATTCCTTGTATGTGTCAAAAAACGTACTTGGCAATAAAACCCTTTCTGATTCTGATTCTGATTCTGATTCTGACTAAATCAGACCAGTTCACAGATTAAATCTGACCAGATGGTGCTACCCACGTTAAATACTGAGCACCTACGGTAAATACTGAGCACCTACGGTAAATACTGAGCAACCACGGTAAATACTGAGCACCTACGGTAAATACTGAGCACCTACGGTAAATACTGAGCACCTACAGTAAATACTGAGCACCCACGGTAAATGCTGAGCACCCACGGTAAATGCTGAGCACCCACGGTAAATACTGAGCAACCACGGTAAATACTGAGCACCTACGGTAAATACTGAGCAACCACGGTAAATACTGAGCACCCACGGTAAATACTGAGCACCTACGGTAAATACTGAGCACCCACGGTAAATACTGAGCACCTACGGTAAATACTGAGCACCTACAGTAAATACTGAGCACCTACGGTAAATACTGAGCACCTACGGTAAATACTGAGCACCCACGGTAAATACTGAGCACTACTGAGCACCCACGGTAAATACTGAGCACTACTGAGCACCCACGGTAAATACTGAGCACCCACGGTAAATACTGAGCACTACTGAGCACCCACGGTAAATACTGAGCACCCACGGTAAATGCTGAGCACCCACGGTAAATGCTGAGCACCCACGTTAAATACTGAGCACCCACGGTAAATGCTGAGCACCCACGGTAAATGCTGAGCACCCACGGTAAATACTGAGCACCCACGGTAAATACTGAGCACCCACGGTAAATGCTGAGCACCCACGGTAAATACTGAGCACCCACGGTTCTGTTGTCTTCCCATCAATCTTAAAAAAAAAGGCTTTGACGTTTTTGACGCCTTGTTGTTTGTTTTTTTGCTTATATTTTCTGACATAAAACAAACATTGAAAACGGGTCAATTCGACCCAAAGTCAACGCCAGGGTTAAACACTGCAGTTGTTGGTGCTGAGTGGAGCGTCTGTCATAGTCAATCAATCAAAATCAATCAAAATGTATTTATATAGCACTTTACAAACACCAGCAGGTATCCAAAGTGCTTTACATCAGAAACAAATGTCATACAATAGAAAGAATGAAACGTAGAAAACAGTAAAATCAGAAAAGGTTACACAGAAACAAAAGAATGAAATTGTCACACCACTGCTATGTATTAAAGGCCAGACAGAACAGAAACGTTTTGGGTTTGGACCTAAAAAGAGCTCCATATGTGTGATAGAGTGAATATCAGGGGGTAACTTGTTCCAGAGTCTCGGGGCCGCAACCGCAAAAGCCTGATCACCCCACCGTTGGTACCTAGACCTCGGGACTTCTAAAACCAGTTGGTTAGAAGACCGCAAAGACCGGCTGTGCTCACGCAGGGTTAAAATCTTGGATAGGTACTCCGGGGCCAGGCCATTAAGGGCCTTAAAAACCAACAATAAAATCTATTCTAAAATGCACAGGGAGCCAATGGAGGGTGTGGAGAACGGGAGTAATATGTGCATGTCTAGATGTATTGAGACTAGATATCGTTTTAGATTTTGGATATGGTAATATCGTGATATGACATAAGTGTCTTTTTCTGGTTCTAAAGGCTGTATTACAGTAAAGTGATGGTTCTGATCTTACCAGACTGTTCTAGCTGTTCTATTATTTGTCTTTTACCCACTTAAACATAATGTCGACATTACTGATGATTATTTATCTAAAATCTAAGTGTGAAGATATTTTGTTAAAGCACCAGTTGTCACTCCTAAAATATCGTCGCAATATCGATATTGAGGTATTTGGTCAAGAATATCGTGATATCTCATGTTCTCCATATCGCCCAGCCCTATAATAACTCATTTACATGTGTGAGCAGAGAGAATTACTCCTGTATACATGGAATCTGTAATCGATTGGCGATATCCCGATGTAAACGGTAACGCACGGTTAGCGTCTGGACGTACGGACAACCTTAAGACGCAATAACTTCTCGGTCACCTTCTTATAAATCTCACTATCTCGGTACTTTCTGCTGTCAACAGAAGACATTATATTCCTGGTTTTCACCACACTAATAAAGAAACTGGTTTCCTCCTCGCTCCAAAAGTTTGGTGCTGTGCTGCGTCTCGCCATGGTTACCTCTACTTCTTGTTTGCCTCTACTTCTGGTTTACTTTCGGTATACTGCGCGCAGGTTTTCTGCATTGACATATCCTCCTGAGACCCAGCCCCTCGACTTATGTCCACTGCAGTGGACATTTGAGTTTCATTCCTCTCCTTGGAATCTTTTGTGCAAGTCTCTTACTTCCTGCTGTACTGTACAGAGGACATCCTGGGCTTTTCAGTGATGTGTTATTTGATTGGCTGGGAGGCCCGGGGCACCGCCTCTTATCTTTAAATCCAAAATGGACAGCATAGGAACAAAAGCACATTTTATGGAGAGATAAGAGATGAGTCAAATATTGTTTGTTTATGGTTTTGTTACTATGATAATCATATATTTTCTTGTTCATTAAGGTGTTAGGAATCATATATTGAGTTCTGATAGAAACTACATTATGTATCTTTTGAAAGATTTGCCATTTTATGAATGTCAATTATAGTGGACACATCAGGACTATCTTCATGTAAATAATGACTCCACATCTACCAAATCTGTCTGTTTTCGTACTCAAATGATCCTGTTGTCCACTACAGTGATAGTAAAGTGCTGTAAATAAATAAAAGTCAAAATGTGTAAATTGTAAGATGTTTTTTTTTTAACCTTAAACAGGTATGGAATCACAAAAAATATGATTAGGAAAAAACTTATTTTCCTTGGTTCTCAGGAGGATCTATATATAACTATATTATTATAGTATATAATTATTATTATAACTATGTTTTCTGGCGCATACGAGAAGTTCCTCTACTCAAAAGACCGAGATATTCCTTGTGAACAGAACATGCGCAGAACACAAATCAATGTTCCTGTTGATGGGGGTATGCCGATACGCGTTTACATGACCAAAATTTCGGGTTAGAAAAAAGGGGTAACCCAGGGATCATTTTTAAAAACAGGAATATGAGCATATTCATGTTTTTGCCGGTGTTTACATGACCGTGGCTAATATTCTGGTTTTGAACGGGTTATTGGCTGCTTGTAAACGTAGTCATTGATTCTTAATTTCCCACGAAGCTGATTGTGGTTACTTATCAGTTAACCCTCTCATCTCCGATCCTATCTGTATGTGTGATTGGTGGAGCTGTCCTGAGATGAAAGCCTACTTTACGGCTTTATTATCCAGTTAATAAGCGCGTGTGTTCGTGTCGTCCGCTGTCCGTTTCCTAAGGTGCTGAAATTGCCTGTTTTACATCTGGCTGGGGGACTACCGATGAAAATTAGCACCTTTGAGCTAACTCGGGAACATTTACATTGTTTCAATGTCGATTAATGTTCACTGTCCCCTTTCAAAAATAAAGAAATTGAAATGCAAAGTATTTTTGACGACTTTTATTTGAGCACCCACAGAGGAAAACATAACTCGGCGCCTATGACTACGCTGTAACAATACTCTGAGTACTCTGAGTCTGTAAGTATATCATCAGGAACACGTATTTGAAGTATTAGAATGGGTTTGTTACCTCCGTCAGGGCGGGCTGGATCCACCCGAGCCGGTCCAGTTCTAGTCTTAGGTCTGGTCCCAGTCTGAGGGGGGTGCACTCTGGTCCCAGTCTTAGGTCTGGTTCCAGTCTGAGGGGGGCCCACGGTGGCCGGTCCGGGCCTCTGGGTCTCTCTGGGTCTGGGTGTGGGGGGGGTCTGGATGCTCGGTTGGTATCGGACCTTCGGGATGAAGGGCTTCTGGTTCTGGTTCTGGTTCTGGTTTTCTGCTGAGAGCTGCTTTCTCATGTCGTCTAGAACAGAACCAGAACCAGAACAGAGAAGTTTATCTGTTATTCTGATAATCATTAATCAGGGGCGGACTGGGACAAAAACTCAGCCCCGGCACTGTAGCCACACCAGCCCACCTTACCCCCCCACAGACACGTGCATTCACTAATTACATTAGTGTACAGGTGGTGAAATAATATAAGCAGTACCTCATGTAACAGATTCTTAAACATTTAATGTAAGAAACAATGCTTACTACTTTTTAAAGAGCACATATTTATAACAAATTTACACTGCCTGTTTAAGCCTTTTGTATGCTGTTACTGTCATTCTCTACAGAAGAAATAAGAAATAAAAAGTCAGAAGTTGTTGGGCTTTTATTGTGAAAAACTGCAGAAATGACGACCGGAAGTTGTATCCTTGTTATTTAAAGCCTCTTTCAGTAAACAGGTCAGTGACGTCTTTTATGTCCACTTCTTCTTAAACATTGTGAACGCTCGGGACAGTTACAAACGGATCACCAAACTCCATTCAGAATGTGTCTAAAAGAAGTAAATCCTTCACATGTTGACCAAACAGACGCGCCACATCAGCTGTATTCACGTGTAACTGGTTGTCAAGAGCTGATCTTGTATTCGGCATTAATCTTGTTAAAGCAGCAGCACGTATTGACATGAAATACTGAGAGTTGTATAGCTGAGCGTCGCGGAGTACTTCCTGCAAAATACACAAACACGGGGCAGTGACTGCAATATCAACCCGAACCTGAAGGTTTTAATGATGTGATTTGAAGGCCGAATACTTCACAGTACACCCTTACGGAGGGAGTATCTCAAATACTGTACTATAACTAAGGGTTAACGCAGGAAAGCACGTTAGTATTAAATTTAGACATTTTTGAATGAAGTTTGGTGTGGGCGTATTAGGGCGTCTACATAATACGTCGTAAGCGCAGCATATTTTACTGTACAGATTATCAGCGGTTATTATTCTAATCAGAGAGTCTGTTTAGCTGTATATAAGTACGTGATATGAGCGTGTGTAAACAATAGAAACCAATAGAAAAGAGAGCAGAGCTTACCTGTAAAGTTAAAGTCTGTCCAAGTGAAAACTGAAGTGAAACGAAGTCATTTAAAACTGACGGTGACTCATTATCGCGTGACACTGTAGTTTGTGTGTGCGCGTACATGTGTGTACATGTCCTGAACATGTCTGAACTTCACACTTCGTCCCGAATAGTTGTTCATTTTCGGTCAATATTAGTCGATCGATCCCTTCAGATTCACTTTTTTCAATGTTACTATATAGTGGTTTTATGTTTATATGAATCTAAAAGGCGATCTCAGCCGTATTTCGCAGAAATGCGACACTGTCTCTTTAAATACGTCTGCGGGCTTTCCATAGTCCTCAACGTCAGGATGGCCGAGCGGTCTAAGGCGCTGCGTTCAGGTCGCAGTCTCCTCTGGAGGCGTGGGTTCGAATCCCACTTCTGACATAACTTTTTCGTTTTTATTATTTTCAAAAGCGAACATAATTCTACACAGCCAAGTTCATAGACATTAAACAGCCCTGCTGTGACAATTTAACAAGTGTTTCACCATTAATACACTAGTGATTGTGTGACGTTTTACACGAAATACTCTCCTAGTTTTTAAATGGATGAAAGCAGCAAAGCTGTGTCACTAAAGATCAGCTAGAGCAGCTAGTTAGTTAACCAGCATACACATGTGATTGTGTAAGCGGCATGTTACATTAACAGTTATATATTATCCATATGACAACACTGAAATATATTAGTTTATACTTCTAAATGTTTAATTTTAAAGCTTTTTTTGTTCTGTAAACGCAGTACTGATAGCTAACGATGCCTAAAAATCCACCTTTACATTAAACTCCGGCAGACGAGACGGAGAGTTTGTAACGTTTTTAACTAAATCAGTTGATATGACAACATGGCAGAAGGTTAACTTACTTCTATACTTAAATATAAGTTATATACAGTACTGTAATGAATGTGTAAATACTCACAATGTCGCTCGAGTAATAAGACAGCCTTGCTCGCTTTATTAGCGCCCTCCCCTCTTCATAAAAAAACTAAATGTTGAAGCAAAGTTGAAGCAGCAAATGTGATTGGTCTAAATGACGCACACGGCCAATGTCTCCTCTGGAGACGCCGGTACGAATCCCACCTGGGACATGAAAAACATTTATAAACAGAGCTGGAAAGGAAAGATGTAACTTTGGTTTGAGAAGTGTGGGTCTGGGGTTGTCATCTCCCCAAAAAACTGTTTTCAGGAGGTTCAATTTAAAACCCATTTCCTGCTCTTCTTCCTAAAAACATTCTACCTTCTTCTAAAAACATTGTAAAAAAAACCGTCAAAAAAAAGTCTAAAAAAAAGTTGACAAAAAGAGAAAAGTGATCCAAGGCAACAAACATCTTAACAAAGCCGAGTGTGTATGGGGGATGTATGTGTTTTTAGTGTTTGACCTTTTAATATGTTTGTATTTGCATGGCTGGTTGTGTATTTATTTTGTCTCATCCCTACGTTGTTTATTATAGATTTATGATTCCACCTGACCTCCTGTTATCTCCTGATGTCATCCAGAACTCAAGGAGCCCCATAACACCGCTGAGTCCTCCCCATAGAGGAATACATGCAACACTGAACACAACTTCATGGTGAGTGCTGATTGGCTGTGTGTGTGTTTTTATAAACTTCATTAAACTTTATTTATTTTAGACCCATGGGGATCCATATCACTATAAAAAACACACAGAGTAAAACATAAAATACAAAACCTTCCACAATGTTCAGTGTCTGACATACAGAAAATCTGACAGAACTGCGAACAGGGTTAGCCATATATATATATATATATATATATATATATATATATATATATATATATATATATATATATATATATATATATATAGTATACATCAGGTTACGTAAGACAGCAGAGCAGGTAGGTACCCCGACACTGACCAACATATGGCTCACACCAGAGCTTGTTGGAGCTCTCAGCAGCAGCCTCATGCTGTCATTATATATCATTATAAGCCACTAGGAGTTCTCTAATGCTGCCTTGCTTATAACGACACCACAGGTATGCAGCATACACAGGTGTACAATACGCTCTGAACAGTGAGATCTTCACAGATACAGAGCACACGCTAAACTTACCACACAGCATGTTCACTTGAGCATACAGCTTCCGACGCTGCCTATAGATATCCTTATCATCAGACGGGTCATTTGCAATAATATGGCCCAAATATGTAATCTCACTGCACGCCCTAAGTGCCAGACAGATAGAAGTCAGGGAAGGTTGACTGTCTGTCTGCTCTACTTCTAATAATCAGGATCTTACCTTTTTTAGCATTGTATTTTATATCAAAATCAGCCCCATGCTGTGTGCATGTTCTCAGAAGCTGTTGGAGACCAGCACTATATGGGCTAAAAATGACCAGATCATCTGCGTTCATAAGGTGATTAATTAGTGAGTCACCAACCCTACAACCTGTATACCACATGCATTTAAAAAATCAAAGAACACTCATTCATATACATATTAAAAAGAAAAGGACCATTGGTCGCTAACAATCCCCCATCTCACTCTCATTGTACCAATAAGATTCTTATTGCTTTCTGTCCCACATGTCAGTACTGAGCTGGGTAAAAGGGCCTTTGTTTATTCTGCTCCCTTTACATGGAATTTGCTGCAGAACAACTTAAAACTTAGTAAATTGATTCCTTTGAGTGTTTTTAAGTTAAGAATGAGGTGTTTTGAGTTGAACTCCCTCAGTTGTCAATGTTTTTAATTGCGATTTCCTTGTAAGTGCATAATTGGCTTTCAAACTGTTTCTATTACTGTCTTTATTTTCATGTTTTTTTGTGTCTTTGTACGTATGTAATGATGTGATGTAATTCAGCTGCCTATCTTGGCCAGGTCTCCCTTGCAAAAGAGATTTTTAATCTCAATGGGCTTCTCCTGGTTAAATAAAGGATAAATAAAAAAAATAAAAAACACTTTTAGACAATTTAAAAAATAACTTCTCACGATTAACACGATCGAATGCTTTAGAAGCATCAATGAAGCAGAAGAACATTGTGGAATTTTGCCTATTATATTTATCTAAAATTTCCTTTAGTGCAAAAATACATAAATCATAGTGACTCAAAGAAAAAGGTTAAGTGAATGGCAATTCAATGGGTTTTCAAACCCTTTGTTGAACAGAGAGCGCCATCTAGTGAGCTCACAAAGTAAAGACAGTGGTTCGCGAAGCTTCATTTGACCATCACTAGTAAATCAGTGCCATGCTTTCTCTTAAAACCAAATTGGTTATCAGTAGACAGGACGTACCTCTCAAGTCTACACAGTAGAACTGTCTCCAGCACTTTGGACACAACACTGGCCAGAGCTATTGGCCTGTAATTATCCCCACTTTATCTTTAATAACTGGTACCAGCACAACAGAGAGCATAGAATCAGGTAACGCTCCATTAACAAAGGAACCTGTGTAGCACAAAGCCACCAGAGGGCACAGCTTCTCACTGGCTAGTTTAAGATGTTCAGCTGTAATCCTATCCAGACCACAGGCCCTATTATCTCTTAACTTCTATATTGCTTCATGTATTTCAGCAGAAGTGACAACAACAGCATCATTAAACTCTACATTATCCACTACAAACAGATTACTTTTCACACAGTTTAACAGTTCAACATAACATTGTTTCCTCCATAACTGTGAGATTCCATCAGGACCACTCACACCGTCTATATTAGATGGGAGAGATGTTTTGCAATTATTCATAGTCTTTATTTCTTTCCAGAAGTCATTAACATTATATTTTTGCAGCTTCCATGCGAGTGAATCTGACCTCATAGTGTTTTTATTTATTTTAATATAGCAAAGTGCATATTTAAATCTAGCATTAGTGCATTTCTTAGGGGCCATGCCTGCTTTTGCCTGACTCTGCCCAGTTTTTAAAAGCATTTCCGGCCTCTGCATGGAGCTCTTCTAAAGTAGGGGGGTCAAACTCAGTTTCCCAGAGGGCCACACTGGAAAAAGAGAATCACACTAAGGGCCAGGCATGGAAAGGTTATTCACGTGCTTTTGTTACTGCATGTCACTTTTTTTTTTTTTTGGTAGCTTTTTACCTAATTTTTGTTGTTTTTGTCTCGGCTTTTGTGGCTTTCTCAGACATTTGAACCTTTTTGTAAATTTGTT
>CM046789.1:200000-210000 GCA_025617405.1 Perca schrenkii
CAAAGACACACACACACACACACACACACACACACACACACGCACACAGCAATTACTACTATTTTAACATAAACATTGTTAACATTGATAGCAGCTTGAATTGTAAGTGATAATAATAATAAGTAGAGAATGGTGTGAATGCTGGATGTTGAAAGGCTGACGCTACACTGGATTGATTTTTGTAAGAAGAAGGTTAAGTAGTGAGAATAGTTCAGAAAGTGGGAATGGGTTTAATTAGTATGAATGTCTTTGACAAGTTGAATAATACCCACAATGTTTGAAAGATGTGGAATATAATGATTTAATATTTGCAGTTAATTTTAAGATGAAGCTAAATGGGATTGCTGGCTTCAATTTGGATGAAGAAGCAGCTAACGGAGAATTAATGAGTCTGAAAAATGTGTCAGATTAGAGAATCTCAATCACCTGATACAGACACACGTACAAATGCACACACAGAGACACACACACACACACACACACACACACACACACACACACACACACACACACACACACACACACACACACACACACACACACACAGACACACACAGAGACACACACACATACACACACACACACACACACACACACACACACACACACACACACACACACACACACACACACACACACACACACACACACACACACACACACACACACACACACACACACACACACACACACACACACACACACACACACAGACAAAGACAAAGACACACAGACACACACACACACACACACAGACAAAGACACACACACACAGACACACACACACACAGACAAAGACACACACACACACACACACACACACACACACACACACAGACAAAGACACAGACACACACACACACACACACACACACACACACAGACAAAGACACACACACACACACACACACACACACACAGACAAAGACACACACACACACACACACACACACACACACACACAGACAAAGACACACACACACACACAGACAAAGACACACACACACACACACACACACACACACACACACACACAGACAAAGACACACACAGACACACAGACAAAGACACACACACACACACACACACACACACAGACAGACACACACACACACACACACACACACACACACACACACACACACACACACACAGACAAAGACACACACACACACACACACACACACACACACAGACACACAGACAGACAAAGACACACACACACACACAGACAAAGACACACACACAGACACACAGACAAAGACACACACACACACACACACACACACACACACACACACACACACAGACAGACACAGACACACACACACACACACAGACAAAGACACACAGACACACACACACACACACACACACACACACACAGACACACACACACACAGACACACACACACACAGACACACACACACACAGACACACGTACAAATGCACACACACAAACACACAAACAAAGACACACACACACACACACACACACACATGATGAGAGTAAGAGAGGAAGAGGAAGAAAGGAGGTGAGGAGAGGAGTACAGAAGGAAGAGAGGAAGAGGAGAGGAGAGGAGAGGAAGAAAGGAGGTGAGGAGAGGAGTACAGAAGGAAGAGAGGAAGAGGAGAGGAGAGGGAGAGGAAGAGGGGGAGGAGAGAGGAAGAAAGGAGGTGAGGAGAGGAGTACAGAAGGAAGAGAGGAAGAGGAGAGGAGAGGAGAGGAAGAAAGGAGGTGAGGAGAGGAGTACAGAAGGAAGAGAGGAAGAGGAGAGGAGAGGAGAGGAAGAGGGGGAGGAGAGAGGAAGAAAGGAGGTGAGGAGAGGAGTACAGAAGGAAGAGAGGAAGAGGAGAGGAGAGGAGAGGAAGAAAGGAGGTGAGGAGAGGAGTACAGAAGGAAGAGAGGAAGAGGAGAGGAGAGGAGAGGAAGAGGGGAGGAGAGAGGAAGAAAGGAGGTGAGGAGAGGAGTACAGAAGGAAGAGAGGAAGAGGAGAGGAGAGGAGAGGAAGAAAGGAGGTGTTATTTGTCAGCTAACATGATGTCATGATGGACTAACTGACAAACTGACTGACTCTGATAACTGACCTCAGGCCTCAACGCCAAGACGAGGCTCTGATACACCTTTGATAGTCCTGCTCCTAGCTCTAAAACCGTAACTCCGATCTCTTAATGATTGATACTGTGAGAGACATAACACCCTGCTGATCATCCTGTCCAAGAATGGTGTGTGTTGTGTAAGAAATGTGAGGACAGCAGCTGTCTGAAAAGGGCCTGTTTCTCTTCTCCTCCTGGTATTACTGGTAGGATTTAGTACAGGAGGCAGTGCGGCAGTTGGTGGACATGGCTTCACTTGGAAGCTCACTGTGCCTCGTGTGAAAGTGAGAATGCCTCCCTGAGCACATTGTTAGAAAGGGCACAAGATTTCCTACATTTTGATGTAAAAGTAATGTATGAAGAGTTAAAACTGTGGATGGTATAGCAAGGTAAAGAAAATGTTGCTTCTGCCTCTTTGCACTCTGTCAGTTGGGCCCTGCCCTCTGAGTCTGAGCATTCCATCCCATACACACCAATGTAAAAATGGCAGAAAGGCATTTTTTCTAAGCCTCAAAGAGAACTGAATATTTTAAAAAGCAATACTGGGATTTTGAAGTTGAATACCAAACCTGAATGTATGAAAGATGTAGAAGGTTTTAAAGTGTGAATGGAGTTTCTCGGTGAATGTATGAATGAGTAGCTAGCAGTTGAAAATGTATAAAAATCTATGAAAATGTGTCAACTTTGAACATTCAGTCCATCCGCTTTAATGGGGCAAAAATGCCCGCTAAACATTGAATATTTCGGAAATTATGTGCGTTATAAATATTATAAATAAATGTGCACGATTCTGAATCGAGCTGAACGTTTTGATGTTTGAATGTAGTTTCTATGTTGACAAATGTGGAAGGAGTTAATGTGCAAAATAAGTGGTGGAAGAATAAGAATAAATACGTAGAATAACAGTCAGTGCTTTGGAAGGATGTGACATCATGATATACTTCTGTGTCTAATGTATGAGAATAGGTTTAGTGTTTTAGAAATCACTGTGTGTGTTGTTATGTAAAAAGTGTGAGGCTGACATTATGCTTATAGTGGTGCACATCTGGGCCAATGTTTTGCTCCTTGAGTGTTAGGTTTTGATAATTGTGTAATACGTTTGATTTCAGTGTTTAAGCAATCTGCAAAAAGTGTAAAGTCTAACATCTACCAATCAGATGGTGTTGTGGGCGGGACATGAAGTGAGACTCAGTGGTGAGTGTTGGTTGGCTGATACTCGTCTAACATCTACCAACCAGATAGTGTTGTGGGCGGGACATGAAGTGAGACTCAGTGGTGAGGTAAACGGGAGCAGAGGGAGAGACTCAGAGCTGTAGCTGAGACAAAGTAGAACACCTTTTATTTCATTAACTTTATAATAAAACACAGATACAGATCATCTGCAAACTGACAAATATGGACAGAGCCTTTCAGCTGCTGCTCCACGACGGTGGAAGCTGCTGCCTTCACATATCAGATGTGCTCCCTCCATTTCTGTTTTAATATCTGGGATAAAGACACATTTATTATTCAGCACTTTGATCAGATTAATGTGTGTTTAAATGTGCTCTAGAAATCAACTTTACTTACTGAAAGTTAACATAAAAAACATTTTACAGGCCCAGAGATATGTTGCTTATAATAATTAATCAGAAATCACAATCAAAACAAGTTTATTGTTTATTCATAATGTTTATTAAACAGACGATAGATTATAGATATACACCAAGATATAATAACAAGTTTATAACACTGACAACACTGCAAGATACAACTATTATAAATGCATTAAAGACAATTCATATTCCTTCATATATAATATACAACATCACATAATCTTTAGATTTAAAATAAAACATCTGGAACACACACACACACACACACACACACACACACACACACACACACACACACACACACACACACACACACACACACACACACACACACACACACACACACACACACACACACACACACACACACACACACACACTCACACACACACACACACAGACACACACACACACACACACACACACACACACACACACACACACACACACACATACACACACACATACAGACAGACACACACACACACACACACACACACACACACACACACACACACACACACATACACACACACACACACACTACTCTCACATACACACTACACACACACACACACATCACACACACACACACACACACACACACACACACACACACATACACACACACATACAGACACAGACACAGACACACACACCACACACACACACACACACACACACACACACACACACACACACACACACACACACACACACACACACACACACACACACACACACACTCACTTAGGTGACAGTAATGTAAAAAGTGAATATCTAACATGTTAAACTATTAAATCCCCCCTTATAATCGCATCCACAACAACATCAAGGAAAGATCAACTAAATCAATATACAATATAATATAATGACATGTATATATATATATATATATATATATATATATATATATATATATACATATATATATATATATATATATATATATATATATATATATATATATATATATATATATATATATATATATATTTCCCATCATTTCGGTTTGTTGTTTCTGTAATCTCTCTCTCTGTCTTTTGTGTTCTAGTATAAATGTTTTCTCGGCATGAATGTGTCGAATCCCTTGTTTTATATTCATATTAAGTGTGTGTGTGAGGTGAAAGCTGCGCTCCTCTCCGTGTCCTCAGGTTCACAGCGACTACAGCAGCACAGAGCATCAGCAGCAGGACACTGAGCACTGAGCATCGCACTTTGAAGAAGGTGGAGTAAATCCCAAAGGGCTCAAAGTACACCAACACAGTTCTCTCTGTTGACACACACTGATAATCATCTAGGTCATAAACTACACACCAGTACTCCCCTGCATCTCCCACTAAGATATCAGAGATAACCAGGCTCCCATTGTTGTTGTACCAGCTCACTCTGCTCATGGTCTTATCAGGCATTAAACTAAAGATTCTTCCCATTGTTCGGTTTGACTTGATAAACCAAACATGGGCCTTACCCTTTCTCCAATCTCTGCATCTGAGAGTGACCTCTTCTCCCTCTGAGAAGAGCTCTACAGTAGGAGGGCCAAATTTGGGGCACACCACTATCTCATACTGTTGCTGTCTGAAAGAGGCTTTACAGCTGTACCAACCTGCTTGATTTAACATTAGAGATGAAAACACCAGCGAGTAGTTTTGGTCTACTGAAGGAACAGTCTGGTTGTGTAGTTCTAGGTCACTGATGCCTGCTCTCAGAGGAAACTTCCTCCAACGTGGGGGCTTTTCATCAGTGGAGTCAGCAGCAGTGCACGGCAACACAGCGGTCTCTCCCACTGAGCCGTAGATCATCTCATACTGTAGGTCCAACCATACAGTGTAACTGTTAACACACTGCTGTTGGTTCATCACCAGACATCTGTACCGTGTAAAGTCTGTTCCTGTGACGTTGGAAACACGAAGAGCTGATGTGTTTGTCACCACTTGGTATCTTCCTCTAACATTGTCCATCACTGATGTCGTATTGTCCCCAAAAACTCTGCTCCATGTTTCTTGCTCATATCTAGAATCCTGTTTGAGCCACAGGATATCCAGATTACCAGCTGCTCCCTCACATGGCAGGTCCACTGGTTCCTCCAGGTCTTACATTAATATATCCCCAATCTATTAAAGTAGTACAAACAGTAATAGTGAAGTTGCTGTCATGCGTCAGGTTGCCCTCAGTCCAACACTCCTCTCGGTACCGGCCGGAGTCTGAATGGGTCAGGTGGAGGATGGTGTAAGAAGTTTTCACTGAGCTGACAAGTCGTTGTTTCAGGTCTCCAGGTAGTGAGGAGCTGTTGGACCAGAGGTCAGAGGTGTTCCACAGGACAAGCTTCTCCTGACCAACACATCTGGAGATCAGGCAGGAGTCTGGTGTTCTCGGGGAGCTTGAAGGTGTAAGAGGTCCTTTCCTCTCGGATGATGATCAGTTCTTGTGCATGGATGTAGTTGATGAGAGCAAACAGCAGGAAGGAGAGCTCTGTGACTGCAGCCATTCTGCTCCGAGGTCGACAAACACTGACACCACTCACTCACCACTTTATCTGTGTGTGTCTGTGTGTGTGTCTCTGTGTGTGTGTCTGTGTGTGTTGTTATCAAACGTGACGTCTTTATCTCATCATCAGAGGAAACTGTTGTTATTTCACACAACACACAGGCCTGAAATACACACACACACACACACACACACAGCAATTTCTACTAGCTACGCCCTGCGCTGCTACTACTATTTTAACATAAACATTGTTAACATTGATAGCAGCTTGAATTGTAAGTGATAATAATAATAAGTAGAGAATGGTGTGAATGCTGGATGTTGAAAGGCTGACGCTACACTGGATTGATTTTTGTAAGAAGAAGGTTAAGTAGTGAGAATAGTTCAGAAAGTGGGAATGGGTTTAATTAGTATGAATGTCTTTGACAAGTTGAATAATACCCAGAATACACAAATATTAAAGTAAAATGAATTGTAATAAAACTCTTAGGTGACAGTAATGTAAAAAGTGAATATCCAACATGTTCAACTATTAAACCAATGCTCCCCCCTTATAATCGCATCCACAACAACATCAAGCAATTGGTGGTATTTCAGGCCTGTGTGTAGTGTGTAAATTTTTAGGCTTTATGAAGTTTTTTCTTCATTTTAACTTTTAAGTAAAATATATTTAGTTTTTGGGGATTTATTTCAACGTTTATGGACTTTTTTGTTGGATGTTTTTTGTTGCTTTTCCCACTTTTTAAAAAAGAAAAAAAAATGTAATTACTTTTGGGTGTATTTGTTTTTACTTTTTTGGTGCCTAGTATGATTTTTTTCGTTGCTTTTTAACCATTTTATATCGCTTTTTAATTACATTTTTTTTTTGATTTTGTGTCACATTTTCTACTTTTTTGTCCCCTCTGTTCAGAGCGGGTCATGGTGGTGTCTCAGGTGTCTCCGGTTCTGTACCTCAGTGGGTTGGACTCTCTGTGTGTGTCTCTTTGTGTGTGTGTGTGTCTCTGTGTGTGTGTGTGTATATACATGTCTGTATATGTGTATATATGAAAAACTAAAAACAAAACTAACTAAAATGAAATAAAATGATCGAGTAAATGTCCTTCGTCTTTGTCTTTGTCAATGTCTTTCACAGAGCAAATAATGTTATATCTTTCAGAGTTGACATTGCCGACCATAGACCTGTTTTATTCAGTCAATGCCGTAGACATATATAGTTTCCGACTGGGAACCCAGAAATTCCGACATTCAGTCAAATTGAACACAACATGTCCGTGCCCCTCGCCTGGCATCATATCGGTACCGAAAGTCAGAAGAAAGCGGCAGAGACGTATTTGATTATGACTGTCAGATAAAACCAAGTGCCTCGCAGTGGAAAGTGGTAAAATAAGTGAACAATTAAGGGAAAAATCCCACAAATTTGAAAGTACATTTGAGAAGTGCACCCAAGGAGGCTAACCTAGCTTACCTTAACAAGCAGTGACAGGGCAAGGAGAACGCAAAGCTCCCTTCCCCCGAACCAGAAGCTATCCCCGGTAACGTTACAGGGCATGGATGTATGGGGCCAGGGCCAGGCAGCATGAGAGAGACAACAGCAGGACAGAGAACACTACAGGCGGGCTTTCACCGGCGACCCGATAGCTGCTGGTTAGTAAATACACATCAACACTAAAAGCGGGAGGAAACGTGGGTTAATATGTGTATTGATACTGGGGTGTCTAGCTACAACTGTGGGAGTCGATTGACTTCTAAAAGTTCATCACTTTACTCAAACCAAAGTTCAAACACCTGTTGATGTCTGTCTTCTTTAGTCTGTTAGCTATTTAGGTTTTTTCCTGGAACAGTTTCTAACACATTTTGCACTTACTGCTGCGTCTTGTGTAGACTGTTTACATACAGTATGTCACAAAAGTGAGTACACCCCTCACATTTATTAAATATTTCATTATATCTTTTAATAGGAGAACAATGAAGAAATTACACTTTGCTACAATAAAGTATTAAGTGTACAGCTTGTATAACAGTGTAAATGATGTGGGCGTATGGTGAAGGGTATGTGATGATGTGGGGGGGGGGGCTATTTTAATTTCAAAGGCCAAGGGAACTTTATCAGGATGCATAGTATCCTGGATCCATGAAATAATTGACCTTTTAAAAATAAAAATCTGTGAGTCTGTCTGTGTGTGTGTGCCTCTGTGTGTGTGTGTGTTTGTCTCTTTAATCTTCTTTTCTAGTTTTGAAACCTCTTACTCAAACTACACCCCCAATCTCAAAAACCACAAGTTATTTTTCACACTTTGACTCAGTTTACATTTGCATGATAGACTTTTTTAAAATCAATTATTAAATAATAATTCTCTTCCTGAGACCCGAACATCTAACCAAAAGTGACTTGCTTTCCTTCTCCAAACACAGCCAATCACAATGCAGCATTTATTCACCATGTCACCAACCCCCCCCCCTCCACTCCTAGAGATGGGAGATACGGCTAACGTTAGCTCGACAGTAGGCGTTATTGCGTGCATGGTTAGTTTCCGTTCCTGTGAAATGTTATCACATCAGCTCCTTCAAGGCCGTCAGATCACCATGACAACCCTCATCAGCAGCTGATCTTTTCCTGTTTTTATCACACATGACTTCTTTATCTCATGTTGACATGTTAACTGACAAACTGACTGACTGATAACTGACCTCAGGCCTCAACGCCAAGACGAGGCTCTGGCACGCCCTTGATAGTCCTGCTTCTAGCTCAAAAACTGTAACTCCGATCTCTTAATGTTTGATACTGTGAGATTTATAACACCCTGCTGATCATCCTGTCCAAGAATGGTGTGTGTTGTGTAAGAAATGTGAGGACAGCAGCTTTCTGAAAAGGACCTGTTTCTCTTCTCCTCCTGGTATTTCTGGTAGGATTTAGTACAGGAGGCAGTGCGGCAGTTGGTGGACATGGCTTCACTTGGAAGCTCACTGTGCCTTGTGTGAAAGTAAGATTGTGTCTCTGAGCACATTGTTAGAAAGAGCACAAGATTCCCTACATGTTGATGTAAAAGTTATGTATGAAGAGTTAAAACTGTGGATGGTATCGCAATATAAAGATAATTTTGTTTCTGCACCTTTCCACTCTGTCAGCTTGACCCTGCCCTCTGAGTCTGAACATCCCATACACACCAATGTAAAAATGGCAGAAAGGCATTTTTTCTAAGCATCAAAGTAAACTGAATACCCACCAACTGGAGAATGCAATTTCTGAAGAAATTGCGGTGTGAATGCTGTATGTTGAAAGGCTGATGCTACACTGCTGATTGCTTACTTGAGTTGTGTAAGAATAAGGGAAAGTAGTGAGAATAGTTGAAAAAGTGGGAATGGGTATAATAGTATGAATGTCTCCGAAAAGTTGAATAATACCTAAATTGTTTGAAAGGTGTGGCATGTTTCATTTATTTTTAGTTGAAAAAGTGAGAATGGGTTTATAAAGTATGAATATCATTGAAAAGTATAACATGAATAATGTCTTTAAAGTGTAAATTGCAGGTTACATTTTTCATGAAGTTAAGCAATGTGCTTATTAAACATAAAGATAAGAGCCGCCCACCATTTTTTTGTATGGATTTTTATTACAAAATGCTGAATATAATATGAAAAGTTGGTATTTTTTACAGTAGTTTTAAGAACTCCCCCTCCCTTCCACTAGGCGGGGTGTGACGTCATAAGAGGGACTCCAAGACTAGAGTTACCGTTACCTAGGCTAACGGCTAGTAGGCTAGCAGTTATATTGGAGACCTAGCTAAATTGGTAAACTATTGTGTTTTTGCGGGATGTACGA
>CM046789.1:212500-215000 GCA_025617405.1 Perca schrenkii
CAGACAAAGAGACACACACACACACACACACACACACACACACACACACAGACACAGACAGAGAGACACACACACACATACACACAACCAAACACACACTCACAACCACACAAACAGTCACACATAGTCACTTCACAGCAACAGCTTAACATGTCAGGGATCAGATCACATGACCAACTGCAGTTAAAGTTGCCATGACTACTCCTATTTCAGAAAGTTCTTCAAAAAGTATGAATGGACATTAAAGGGGTGATAGAATGATTATATAGAGTATTTCACACTGTTCCTTAAGGTCTCCTAATGGGATATGTAACATTTGTTGGGCTGAAAATGGTCTGGTTGATATTTTATTGGCCCTTATGCATCCCTGTGTTTTGGCCCTATATGTAACAAGAGCTTTTCTTCCAAATATGGTATGCTCATGAATATTTAGATGAGCTGCGCGCTGCTTGGTTGAGCCTTAGCCCCGTACACACACGTAGAGACGCACTCTGATTGGTTGAGCGAATCGCCAATACACACACATTAGAAATGCGACAGAATCTCATATTAATGTTTCCTTAACAACTTCCAATGCCAAATTCCCTTCTGAGACTTTTTTATGCGAGAAATCAACTATATAAAGCTCAAATATGGGCCGTTTTACAAAAATTGATGGCTAATTGCAAATTTGGTAAAACTGTGTGTCGGAGTTCAGCTGCCTGTGTTGCTGCCCCGTCGCCCAGCCTGCCTTCCTCCACAGACCCCGGCCTGCAGGGAGCTTGATTGAGCTCCGGCACAGCTGACAGCCCACAGCACCTCATACCCGCGCAAAGTCACAGTTTGGGGTAATGGACTAGCTACCAAACGCTGCTGCCCTGACAGAGCTCCAGGGCCTGCATCTCCTCTCTTCCTGCTAGCTAAATGGCCCGTGAGTGAGAGCGCGGTCAGCGAGCTTGTTACACCAGCAATCTCTTACCACATGTTACACACAATATCACGCCACTTAGCTATACAACATCTAAATGTCTTATAAACCTAACAACGGTGTCCGATTTCAAGTTAATGAATATTTGTGAGCTGTAAGGGTTTCGTTAGCTGCGACTGTCCCTTCAATCCTATGTGTACAGATTGCGGCTAGTTAGCTTCATTTTTGGTCGTAATTCGAGTATATTTACAGTTTGAATTTCGTCACGCCACTTATACAACATCTAGCTAAATATCTTATGAAGCTAACAACGGTGTCCGATTTCAAGTTAATGAATATTTGTGAATTCCAGAGGAATTCTAAGAGGAGGCTAGCTAGCTAGCTCTCATTGATAGAGCTACATCCAGCAGCAGGCTCTATCAATGAGACTCACGGACAAGCGGCGTTTATTTCCCCAATCGTTTGTTTAAATAACTCAACACATTATAATTACACACATTAAAAGATTAACTGGAACTGTGGTAAGAGATTGCTGGCGTAACAAGCTCGCTGACCGCGCTCTCACTCACATACACCGGGCATTTAGCTAGCAGGAAGAGGGGAGTTGCAGGCCCTGGAGCTCTGTCAGGGCAGGGGCATTTGGTTGTCTATTAGCCCAAGAGATGGTGACTTTGCGCGGGTATGGAGTGCTGTCGGCTGCCAGTCGTGACGGAGCTCCAAGTTCGTCAGAGCAGGCCGGGGTGTGTGAAGGAAGGCAGGTCGGGCGGTGAGGCAGCAACACCAGCAGCACCGGCGCTGAACTCCGACACACAGTCGGACAAAATTTGCAATTAGCCATCCATTTTCGTAAAACGGCCCATATTTGAGCTTTACATAGTTGATTTCTCGCATGAAAAAGTTTCAGAAGTGAATTTTGTAATTGAATAGCAGAGATCTGCGCGACCTAGATTCAGAAGACTACCTGATCTCAGGTCAGTTGTGTAGCCTATGTAAATGTTGGGGCGTGACTGTTCTCTTAATACACCCATGGTTCGGGTTTTTGGGAGGTTGACGTCAACTTCCAGCTTTGTTGAGATTCGCCCGTTTTCAGTGGCCGTTTCAAAATATGAGATTTTCATAGTAAAGGGGTTTCAATGGGATTTTGAGCTTCTATGTATGTCCTATTTACCCACCGAGCTGTCGTTATTCAACTATGACAGGGTAAAATCAGTTTTGCATTCTCATCACCCCTTTAAAAGTTGTATAAAACTCAATTAATGACAGATTAACCATAATCCTAAGGGATAATTTACCATTACTATAGGAGAGGAAGGAGGAGGAGACGAGTAGGAGAGGAAGAGAGTAGAGGAGTTAGACACACACACACACACACACACACACACACACACCAACAGACAAACACAGGAAGAGGAGAAGAGAGGAAGTGGAGAAGAGAAAGAAGAGAGGAAGTAAAGAAAGGAGTTACATACATACCAACAGACAGACAGAAACACAGGAAGAGAGGAAGAAAGGAAAGGAGTTACACACACACACACACCAACAAACAGAGGAAGAGAAGAAGAAAAGGAGAAGAGAAGGGAAAAGGACAAGAGG
>CM046789.1:220000-315574 GCA_025617405.1 Perca schrenkii
CTGCAATGAAAACACAAACACAGAACCCAGAATTAACCAATGTAATTATACAATCATGTGATATTAATTCTTGATTTGAATTACTAGCAAAGTGCTAGTTTATAGTCACTCACCGACAAGGTGTACCAATCCTGACCATCAATTGAATGAAAAGAAGAAAAAAAAACCTAAAGGCGAACTGCCTGCACACTGTGACTAATTAAGAAGACATTAAAGTTAAAAATCTTTTTATTATTATTTTCACTGTTCAAATAATGGCCATAACAATCAACAATATGACCTAATATCCTGAGGAAGTGAATTCAAATGTGCTTCAGGAATAGGGTTGGGTATCGTTTGGGTTTTTTCTGATACCGGTGCTAAAGCCGTACTTTTAAAACGGTACCGGTGCCTCAGCGGTGCCTGAGCCGGTACTTTTTAAGAAAGTAAAAAAAAAGAAGGGTACTAAACAACAGTTGGTGACATTAACCTGTTTCAATTACCATGTGACTCAAGACAGGAGGTGTAGTTTTGAGCTGGAGTTTTGTGCAAACTGCGTTTGATGTGGTCACACATCTTACAAATAGGTGATGGGGTCTGCGTTCTCAGAGGGTTAACCCTTGTGTTGTCCTTCGGGTCACCGGGACCCAAAGGACAACACAAGGGTTAAATAACGGCTTGTTTATTGCTAAGGCTGTATGGTCAAAATTAAATGATTTAATAATAATGTAATAACTATAACCAGTGTTGGGAGTAACGCGTTACAAAAGTAACGCAATGACAGTATTGTATTCCTTTTTGCTGTAACGGAGTAATATAACGCATTACTAATTAAATTTCGGTAATATTATACTTAAAAGTTTGGACACACCTTCTCATTCAATGCGTTTCCTTTTTATTTTGATGACTATTTACATTGTAGATTCTCACTGAAGGCATCAAAACTATGAATGAACACATATGGAATTATGTACTTAACAAAAAAGTGTGAAATAACTGAAAACATGTCTTATATTTTAGATTCTTCAAAGTAGCCACCCTTTGCTTTTTTATTACTAAGGGGAAAAATTCCACTAATGAACCCTGACAAAGCACACCTGTGAAGGTAAAACCATTTCAGGTGACTACCTCATGAAGCTCATTGAGAGAACACCAAGGGTTTGCAGAGTTATCAAAAAAGCAAAGGGTGGCTACTTAGAAGAATCTAAAATATAAGACATGTTTTCAGTTATTTCACACTTTTTGGTTAAGTACATAATTCCATATGTGTTCATTCATAGTTTTGATGCCTTCAGTGAGAATCTACGATGTAAATAGTCATGAAAATAAAGAAACACATTGAATGAGGTGTGTCCAAACTTTTGGCCTGTACTGTACATACATATTTATTATAGCTGTCAAAATAACGCATTAAATTTGAATAATTAATCTGAGAAAAAATAACGCATTCAAATGAAACTGGTAACCTACAGCCTCGTGGTGTATTCAAAGTTATTGTTAAAATACCCTTTTCCCATCTGGTGGTTAGTATTGTCGTTCAACAGCAATTTACTGGTGAAATAAGTTATTGTTATAAGTTATAGTCAGTGTTGGGCAAGTTAATTCAAAAATGTAATACATTATAGATTACTAGTTACTGTCATTTGAGAGTAATTAGTTATATTACAATATGCTACTACTACTTTTGCATTACTTTTGAGTTACTTTCACCAAAATAACAGAGGAAGTTTGACTTGGCAGCTAGCTTGTGAATTTCACAACCGGATCAATAAAATCTTCTCTTTATCCACTTTAATACATCATAGATTATTCATAATATTTTGTATAATTAATATGGATATTGAAAGTAACTAAAGCTACAGTACAGGCCAAAAGTTTGGACACACCTTCTCATTCACTGTGTTTCTTTATTTTCATGACTATTTACATTGTAGATTCTCACTGAAGGCATCAAAACTATGAATGAACACATATGGAATTATGTACTTAACAAAAAAGTGTGAAATAACTGAAAACATGTCTTATATTTTAGATTCTTCAAAGTAGCCACCCTTTGCTTTTTTTGATAACTCTGCAAACCCTTGGTGTTCTCTCAATGAGCTTCATGAGGTTGTCACCTGAAATGGTTTTACCTTCACAGGTGTGCCTTGTATATATATATATATATACTGCTCAGTGGCCAGCAGATCAGACTGTGGTTGTACTGGACAGCTTCCAGGCATGAACGTGAAACTGTGTAAATGTGACGTCATTGTTGCAAATGAGAATATGTTCTCAATCGACTTACCTGGATACTGTAAATAAAATATATATACATATATATATTTGTACTACATTGTTCAGTAGTATTCTCTCTATTACTGCAGTACTTTTACAGGGATGTATTTATATGTAGTACCATAATGTCTCACCTATTTTGTACTACAATATGTAATGAGTGTACGAACGATGACCCAGTGAAACTATGGGTAGCTTGTGTGTGGGTGATCTAAAGTAATGTTTCAACAGTATTTCACAATCAGTTAGTTTTTTTCTAACCAATGATTGTGCAATATTTATTTAAAGATATGAATGCACAATACCATGTTTTGAACATTGGACAGCCTGTGTGATGTGATGATTGTTTTGAGTTTTGAAAAATTACATTAAAGTTCTGAAATTAGTAGCAAAGTGATTTAAAAAACTGCAACAAACATGACTTCTTTATCTCATCATCAGAGGAAACTTAGCAGCATCAGCTCTCTATCTACATGACTCTAACACCACAGAGGCTAACGTGACTTCATACACACATTATTCAGAGAGGAGAGAGTGGGGTGGGGGGAGGGAGTGGGGTTGTTTGTGTCTGTGTGTGTATTTGTGTGTCTCTGTGTGTGTGTGTGTGTCTATGTGTGTGTGTATCTGTGTGTGTGTGTATCTGTGTGTATATGTGCATGCATGTGGGTGTCTGTGTGTCTCTCTGTGTGTGTCTATGTGTGTGTGTGTATGTGTGTGTGTGTGTGTGTGTGTGTGTGTGTGTGTCTCTCTCAGTGTTCGTGTATGTCTATGTGTGTCTGTGTGTGTTTATTTCAGGCCTGTGTGTAGTGTGTATTTCAGGCCTGTGTGTGTGAGTGTGTGCGTGTGTGTATTTCAGGCCTGTGTGTGTGTGTTTGTATTCCAGGCTTGTGTGTGTGTGTGTGTGTGTGTGTGTATTTCAGGCCTCTGTGTGTGTGTGTGTGTGTGTATTTCAGGCCTCTGTGTGTGTGTATTTCAGGCCTGTGTGTGTGTGTGTGTGTGTGTGTATTTCAGGCCTGTGTGTGTGTGTGTGTATTTCAGGCCCTTGTGTGTGTGTGGGTGTGTGTATTTCAGGCCATTGTGTGTGTGTGTGTGTGTGTGTATTTCAGGCCTGTGTGTAGTGTGTGTGTGTATTTCAGGCCTGTGTGCGTGTGTATTTCAGGTGTGTGTGTGTGTATTTCAGGCCTGTGTGTGTCTGTGTATTTCAGTGTGTGTGTGTGTGTGTGTATTTCAGGCCTGTGTGCGTGTGTATTTCAGGTGTGTGTGTGTGTGTGTGTATTTCAGGTGTGTGTGT
This sequence comes from Perca schrenkii, assembly GCA_025617405.1. NCBI lineage: Eukaryota > Metazoa > Chordata > Actinopteri > Perciformes > Percidae > Perca > Perca schrenkii. The sequence goes on from CM046789.1 coordinate 223,548, forward strand.
GTGTATTTCAGGCCTGTGTGTGTCTGTGTATTTCAGGCCTGTGTGTGTGTAGTGTGTAATAACAACAGAGTATAAATTGTAATTTCCCATTGGGGATCAATACAGAGTATAAATTAAAATTAAACAAAATGTGTGTGAATAATATAATATAGCCTACTCAACTTGGTATAAAGTTTTGTTTCTTTTGTTAGGCTGTATAAAGTTTTTTCTTCATTTTGACACTTTTTTTAAATGTTTGTGTAAAAGTTATTTAGTTTTTGGGACTTTTTTGTTGCGTGTTTTTTGTTGCTTTTCCCACTTTTAAAAAAGATATTTTTTAAATTACTTTTGAGTGTATTTTTATTTAACTTTTTTAGTGCCTATTATGAAGTTTTCGTTGCTTTCAAAACTTTTTTATCGTTTTTTAATTACAGATTTTTTGTGTGTGTCTGTGTGTGTATGTCTGTGTGTGTATGCATGTGTGTATATGTGTATGCATTTGTGTGTCTGTGCGTGTGCATCTCTGTGTGTGTGTGTCTATGTGTATGTTTGTGTGTGTGTCTCTTTGTGTGTGTGTGTGTGTGTGTGTCACGTATACATGTGTTTATGTGTATGCATTTGTGTGTCTGTTTGTATGCGTGTATATTTCTCTGTATGTGTGTGTCCATGTGTCTGTGTGTGTGTTTGTGTGTGTGTCTCTCTGTGTGTGTGTCTCTCTGTCTCAGTGTGTGTGTTTGTGTCAGTGTGTGTGTGGCTGTGTGTTTGCGTGTGTCTCTGTGTGTGTCTGTGTGTGGTGTGTCTGTGTTTCTTTGTGTGTCTGTGTGTGTATGTTTGTTTGTCTGTTTGTGTCTCTGTGTGTAACTGTCTGTGTGTGTGTCACGTATACCTGTGTGTATATGTGTATGCATGTGTGTATATGTGTATGCATTTGTGTGTCTGTGTGTGTGTGTCTGTGTGTGTGTTTGTGTCTGTGTGTGTCTGTGTGTGTATGCATGTGTGTATATGTGTATGGATTTGTGTCTGTGTGTGTGCATCTCTCTGTGTGTGTCTATTTGTGTGTTTGTGTGTGTCTGTGTGTCTCTCTGTGTGTTTGTGTTTGTGTGTCACATATATCTGTGTATACGTGTGTATATGTGTGTCTGTTTGTGTGTGTGTGTGTGGTGTGTGTGTGTCTGTGTGTGTCTGTGATTGTTTGCCTTTGTGTGTCTGTTTGTTTGTCTGTGTGTGTCTGTGTGTGTATATGTGTGTGTTTGCATGTGTGTGTGAGTGTGTGTGTGTGTCACATATACGTGTGTATATGTGTATACATGTGTGTATATGTGTATGCATTTGTGTGTCTGTTTGTGTGTGTGTCTTTCTGTATGTGTGTGTCTATGTGTCTGTGTGTCTCTTTGTGTGTGTGTGTGTCTCTGTGTGTGTGTGTCTCTCTGTCTCAGTGTGTGTGTGTTTGTGTGTCACGTATACATGTGTATATGTGTATGCATTGTGTGTCTGTGTGTGTGTGTCTATGTGTCTGTTTGCGTGTGTGTGTCTCTCTCTGTGTGTGTGTGTCTCTGTGTGTGTGTGTCTCTGTGTGTGAGTGTGAGTGTGTCTGTGTGTCACGTATACATGTGTGCATATGTGTATGCATTTGTGTGTCAGTGTGTGTGTGTCTGTGTGTGTCTATGTGTGTGTTTGCGTGTGTGTGTGTGTCTCTGTGTGTATATGTTTATGCATTTGTGTATCTGTGTGTGTGTGTCTATGTGTGTGTTTGCATGTGTCTGTCTCTCTGTGTGTGTGTGTCTCTGTGTGTGTGCGGTGTGTGTGTGTCTGTGTGTTTCTGTGATTGTTTGTCTTTGTGTGTCTGTTTGTTTGTCTGTGTGTGTCTGTGTGTGTCTATGTGTGTGTTTGCATGTGTGTGTCTCTGTGTGTGTGTCTGTGTGTGTGAGTGTGTGTGTGTGTGTCACATATACGTGTGTGTATATGTGTATACATGTGTGTATATGTGTATGCATTTGTGTGTCTGTTTGTGTGTGTGTCTTTCTGTATGTGTGTGTCTATGTGTCTGTGTGTCTCTTTGTGTGTGTGTGTCTCTGTGTGTGTCTCTCTGTCTCAGTGTGTGTGTTTGTGTGTCACGTATACATGTGTGTATATGTGTATGCATTTGTGTGTCTGTTTGTGTGTGTGTCTTTCTGTATGTGTGTGTCTATGTGTCTGTGTGTCTCTTTGTGTGTGTGTGTCTCTGTGTGTGTGTGTGTCTCTCTGTCTCAGTGTGTGTGTTTGTGTGTCACGTATACATGTGTATATGTGTATGCATTGTGTGTCTGTGTGTGTGTGTCTATGTGTCTGTTTGCGTGTGTGTGTCTCTCTCTGTGTGTGTGTGTCTCTGTGTGTGAGTGTGAGTGTGTCTGTGTGTCACGTATACATGTGTGCATATGTGTATGCATTTGTGTGTCTGTGTGTGTGTGTGTCTGTGTGTGTCTATGTGTGTGTTTGCGTGAGTGTGTGTCACGGATACATATGTGCATATGTGTATGCATGTGTGAATATTTGTATACATATGTGTATATGTGTATGCATTTGTGTGTCTGTTTGTGTGTCTGTGTGTGTAAACAGTTACTTTACATGAAAGATGAGTTGGAATTGTTGTACTGAGAGTTCTAGAACACTGATAATATCACCATAGCAACTAAACAAACTTTATCAAACATGACTTCTTTATCTCATCATCAGAGGAAACTTAGCAGCATCAGCTCTCTATCTACATGACTCTAACACCACAGAGGCTAACGTGACTTCATACACACATTATTCAGAGAGGAGAGAGTGGGGGTGGGAGGGGGGGGGGGTGTGTGTGTCTGTGTGTGTGTGTGTCTGTGTGTGTGTATCTGTGTGTGTGTCTGTGTGTGTTTGTCTTTTTGTAATATTTTATAGCGTACTGAACCCTCCTGTCCTCAGGTCTAATCTGTCCCATTTTCAAAAGAGTTTCTATATCAGAAATTTGGGTTTCTTTCAACCAAATTGTCTAAAAGTAATAACGTGGCTGGCTCCCAACGCTCCTCACAAGTTCTATTCAATTTCATAGCATTCAAACATTTATTTGTTTTATAAAAGAACGTTGCTAAAAGTGACAAAAATGTTGGCAAAATCTTCAAAAATGTGGGGTTAAACTTGTTAACATGAATCTGCAGAAAATATATTCTTTTTGGCATTTTTGTCAACTTTTTTGCTGCTTATTGTAAAGTTTTGTTTCTTTTGTTAGGCTGTATAAAGTTTTTTCTTCATTTTGACACATTTGTGTAAATATATATTACATTTTTGGGTCTTTTTCGTTGCTTTTCCCTAGTGATGGTCAAATGAAGCTTCGCGAACCACTGTCTTTACTTTCTGAGCTCACTAGATGGTGCTCTCTGTTCAACAAAGGGTTTGAAAACCCATTGAATTGCCATTCACTTCACCTTTTTCTTTGAACAGAGAGCGCCATCTAGTGAGCTCAGAAAGTAAAGACACTGGTTCGCGAAGCTTCATTTGACCATCACTACTTTCCCCACTTTAACAAAACAAACAAATGTTTTTTTAATGACTTTTGGGTGTATCATTCATACTTTTTCGGTGCCTGTAATGAATTTTTTGTTTAATCTTTTACTTTTTTTGTTGTTTTCTTGTTACATTATTGAAGCTTTTTTCTACTTTCTTGTCCCCTCTGTCCAGACCGGGTGATGGCGGTGTCTCAGGTGTCTCCGGTTCTGTACCTCAGCGGGTTGGACTCGGCCCTGAACGCCAGCGTCCTCTCCAGCAGGAGCATCACGCTGATCGTTAACGCCAGCGGCCTGGAAGACGTGTCCTACCCGCCGCTGGACGGCCTGAGCGTCCTCCACGTCCCAGTCCAGGACCGTCCTCACGCCCCCCTCAGACGGTACTTTGACCCAGTGGCTGAACGGATCAACCAGAACCAGACGGGGAGGACTCTGGTCCACTGCACCGCCGGCCGGAGCCGATCCCCCGCCCTGATCATGGCCTACCTGATGAGGTCAGTTATTACCTACAGAACCCACCAGACTCCATGTAAATAATCAGGACTTTTGTCATTGTAAAACACACTTTATTCAAAGTGGACAGAAACTAAATAAAACCATCAAAAGCTGGTTCATCTTTCCACTGTTCCAACAATCACCACTCTGGTTTGGTTGAAATAAACCCTTAATTCACCCATTTACATGTGGAGATATGCTGGCTCTATACACGCTAAAAGTCCTGATTATTTACATGGAGTCTGGTGGAGATATGCTGGCTCTATACACGCTAAAAGTCCTGATTATTTACATGGAGTCTGGTGGAGATATGCTGGCTCTATACACGCTAAAAGTCCTGATTATTTACATGGAGTCTGGTGGAGATATGCTGGCTCTATACATGCTAAAAGTCCTGATTATTTACATGGAGTCTGGTGGAGATATGCTGGCTCTATACACGCTAAAAGTCCTGATTATTTACATGGAGTCTGGTGGAGATATGCTGGCTCTATACACGCTAAAAGTCCTGATTATTTACATGGAGTCTGGTGGAGATATGCTGGCTCTATACACGCTAAAAGTCCTGATTATTTACATGGAGTCTGGTGGAGATATGCTGGCTCTATACACGCTAAAAGTCCTGATTATTTACATGGAGTCTGGTGGAGATATGCTGGCTCTATACACGCTAAAAGTCCTGATTATTTACATGGAGTCTGGTGGAGATATGCTGGCTCTATACACGCTAAAAGTCCTGATTATTTACATGGAGTCTACATTGGTCCGTGTGTTTGAGGTTCTGATTGGTGCGTGTGTCTGCAGGTTTGAGGGTCTCAGCCTACGGCGGGCCCATGAAGTGGTTCTGGATCAGCGTCCGTTCATCCGGCCCAACGCAGGGTTCTGGCGGCAGCTGATGGAGTACGAGCGCTCGCTGTTCGGCAGCAACAGCGTCCGGATGACGAGGACGTCCGCCGGCGTTCTGCCTGAAGCTCTGCAGGACGACGCCGAGGCTGCGTACTGCCTCAACGTCTGACTCAGCAAAACACCACGGTCTCCCTCCCTCCCTCTCTCTCTCTCTGTCTCTCTCTCTGTCTGTCTCCCTCTCTCTCTGTCACCCTCTCTCTCTGTCTCCCTCTCTCTGTCTCCCTCTCTCTCTGCCTGTCTCTCTCCTTCCCTCCCTGTCTCCCTCTCTCTTCCTGTCTGTCTCCCTCCCTGTCTGTCTCCCTGTCTGTCTTTCTCCCCCCCATATCTGAATCACAGAAGGGAACATCTGCTGATTGGTTTGGCACCAAAACCACACAGTTGATGTTTTATTTGACATTCTTGTTGTTTGTGGGACACTTTTGCTTCTTTTTTTCCCGAACAAGTTCAAAAAGAAATTGTGTGAAGTTTTGGTGCTTTTTTATACAATTTGGACTATTTAAAAAAAAAAAAACTTGCTTTATTTGTATTTTTAAAAGCAGACGCGAACCTACTGTGAACCAGCGCTGGTATAGTTTATACTTCAGTTAGAGTTCAGAGAGTTATTCTGACCTTGTTTCTAAACCAGAGAACGTAACGCTGTTCAGTTTATCTAACTATTAGAACCTGGATACCATCCCACAATCACAATAATGGAGGTCAATGAGAATAATGATCATTAGGTTTTGCCAGTAAACTTATATATTATATTATTATTATTATTATTTTGTCTGGTGTTGTGAAGGAAACTTTACAGTTGAAGGTGTTTTCACTGTTGATATGTTTCTCTGGTTTTTAAAATTCAACACATTAAACAGAAAGAGGTTGTGTTGCTTTAGGCCGCTAACACATTGGCTGCGTGGCGTGTACGGTTATATTTTGGGTTCCCATGGTAACAGGTTAGATCTTACACACTGCCTGTGTGACACGCACGGCTCAGGTGTGGCTCGCGTGCATGCTAGAAACAGAAGCAACGCCTATTTTTCACGCGACACATCAGCGTGTTGGAAGCGTTTCCAGGCAAAATAGAATAGGAAATATTGTTTATATGTCATTTAAACACAAATACATATTAATAAATGACATGTTGATGTTTGAAAGTCTCGAGGTTTTGACATAAATGCAGATATATGAATGTAATAGAAAAAAAATTTGATTTTCTAATATGTCACCGGTCAATACAGAAGGAAATATTCTGGAGCCTATTCTGCCGACGTTGTCTTTGCTGTAATCAGATCAGAATATATTTATGTTTATGGAAAACATCCATGTGTTGTGTGCTGCTACGCAGCCAGTGTGTAGCCGGCCTAATGCTGAAGAGGAAATAGCTTTTATTTGAAATGGGTCTTTCAACAAGACAATGACCCAAAACACAGCAGTAAGTGAGCAAAGTCTTGGTTCCAGATGAACCAGATTGATGTTATGGAGTGGCCAGCCCAGTCCCCAGACCTCCATCCCATAGGTCACAGGTTCTCAAGCTTATTTCAGTAATGTTCCCCCTTTGAACAGTTTCTTAAAGCCATGTGCAACGCGAATAGTTTTTGGTAGAAAAAAAAAAAAGTCTATATATAAAGAGTAACATTGCAGCAATGTCAGCGATAGATTTACTAAACAGTAATAGTAAATAGTAATACAAACTTTGAAGGAAAAAAAAAAAAAAAGTATGAAGGAAGGCAACACAAATAATTGTTTGTCACAAATAAGTGACAAACAAGCGACACAAAACCTCCAAAAGCAGGGACAGAAACTTTGAAGAAAATGACAGTAGAAGTAACTACAGTCTTGTAACTAAAAAACATCTTGCAAAAAAATGTGAAGTACCCCCTGCAGTCCTCCAGAGTACCCCTAGGGGTACACATACCCCCTGCAGTCCTCCAGAGTACCCCTAGGGGTACACATACCCCCTGCAGTCCCCCAGAGTACCCCTAGGGGTACACATACCCCCTGCAGTCCCCCAGAGTACCCCTAGGGGTACACATACCCCCTGCAGTCCTCCAGAGTACCCCTAGGGGTACACATACCCCCTGCAGTCCCCCCAGAGTACCCCTAGGGGTACACATACCCCCTGCAGTCCCCCCAGAGTACCCCTAGGGGTACACATACCCCCCTGCAGTCCCCCCAGAGTACCCCTAGGGGTACTCATACCCCCCTGCAGTCCTCCAGAGTACCCCTAGGGGTACACATACCCCCTGCAGTCCCCCAGAGTACCCCTAGGGGTACACATACCCCCTGCAGTCCCCCAGAGTACCCCTAGGGGTACACATACCCCCTGCAGTCCTCCAGAGTACCCCTAGGGCACATGTGTCAAACTCAAGGCCCGGGGGCCAAATCAGGCCCACACATCAATTTAGGTTCAAAATACATTTTGGCCCACCTAATTTTTGTACCTTTTTTCCGACGTTGTTGGCAGTTTTTTTCTCTGATGGCTGAGGAACTTTTTCTTGACTTCTTCAGGACTTTATGTCGACCAAACTGTGAGAAGACTATATGACACATGCAATAATACAGTCAAAGATATTTTACTTTTTTGATTAAATAAAAGCAAATCAATAAACTAAACATGACCGGCCCTTAATGGGATTCTTATTTTCCAGTGTGGCCCTCTGGGAAGTTGAGTTTGACACCCCTGCCCCGTTTGAGAAACATAGTGCCATAGGGGACATCCGAAATGTTGTTTGTGAGAGCAGACCCAGTGAAGCAGAGGAACTGTGGACTGTAGGTCAAAGGTCCTGGGCTGGAACACCTGTCCACAGGGTCGACTCCATGCAACACTGATGTGAAGCAGTTCTCAGAAATAATGGTTATGTAACTAAATATTAGTGCAGTGATTCAAAGTAAAGCAAAACCCTTGAGACATTTTTCAGTTCATACAGTAAAATGTTTCAGTTTGTAAAGAAAAATGCAAATACTGCGATTTTTTTGAACAGCCTAATATTCCTTTTTCTCCACTTTCTGTAAAGGTAGAACACAAACTTGATAAATCTTGGTCATGTTTTGATTTGGAGTTGAATGTGCAGTGTTCCCAATGCGTTGATATTATGGTATTAAAAGCTATTCACAAAGGATTTTGAGCGTTTTTTCACTTTTTGTTTTAAACACACTGCTATTATTGTGGACACAGACACAACAAGAGCATTAGAGATGATCAATCAACAGTCGAGTTAAAAAAAAGACAAATTAAAGTTTATTGTGACTTTTTAACCACCTGAGTGACATCATCACAGACAGACAGACAGACAGACAGAGAGACAGACAGAGAGACAGACAGAGAGACAGGTTTCTGGTCTCAGTACTGGAAACTTCTCTTGGTCTGGATGTCGTCCAGGATCTGCTGCAGCTCCTCGTCTTCAAACCTCCCCTCCAGACTAGAGGACAGACGGGACAACAGACAACAACAACACGTCAACAACACGTCAACAACACGTCAACAACATGTTACATCATCATACAGGCCCCCCCACCCCTTTATAAAGGGACAAATGTGAAAAAAAGCAACAGGTTCAGGTGTGAAGTGGACCAGACTGACCTGGGGTTCAGGTTCAGGTTCTGGTTCGAAGTGGACCAGACTGACCTGGGGATCAGGTTCAGGTTCTGGTATGAAGTGGACCAGACTGACCTGGGGATCAGGTTCTGGTTGTGTTGTGGTGTGATGTGGTTCTGGTTCTGGTATGAAGTGGACCAGACTGACCTGGGGATCAGGTTCTGGTTCTGGTTGTGTGGTGTGATGTGTTGTGGTTCTGGTTCTGGTATGAAGTGGACCAGACTGACCTGGGGATCAGGTTCTGGTTGTGTTGTGTGGTGTGATGTGGTTCTGGTTCTGGTATGAAGTGGACCAGACTGACCTGGGGATCAGGTTCTGGTTCTGTATGTGTGGTGTGATGTGGTTCTGGTTCTGGTATGAAGTGGACCAGACTGACCTGGGGATCAGGTTCTGATTGTGTGGTGTGGTGTGTGATGTGGTTCTGGTTCTGATGTGAAGTGGACCAGACTGACCTGGGGATCAGGGCTTTGGCCTCTTCTGCAGCTTCAGGACACAGATTTGCTAAACTGGCCAACTCAAACTTTATGGAGCTTCTTCTGCAGGAGGAGACTGACACAGAGACAGAGACATTATTAATATTATTATTATTATTATTATTATTATTATTATTATTATTATTATTAATAATACTATTACTATTATTATTATTATTATTATTATTATTATTATTATTATTATTATTATTATTTCAGAAGTATTCACTACTGGTTGTTGTTTAGAGACAGAGAAAGAGAGAGGGGGGGATGTTAGGGGGGGTACCTGTGTACTGAGGTGATGGGGGGGTGTTAGGGGGTACCTGTGTACTGAGGTGATGGGGGGGTGTTAGGGGGGTACCTGTGTACTGAGGTGATGGGGGGGTGTTAGGGGGGTACCTGTGTACTGGAGGTGATGGGGGGTGTTAGGGGGTACCTGTGTACTGAGGTGATAGGGGGTGTTAGGGGGGGTACCTGTGTACTGAGGTGATAGGGGGGGTGTTAGGGGGGTACCTGTGTACTGAGGTGATGGGGGTGTTAGGGGGGTACCTGTGTACTGAGGTGATGGGGGGGTGTTAGGGGGGTACCTGTGTACTGAGGTGATGGGGGGGTGTTAGGGGGGTACCTGTGTATGGAGGTGATGGGGGGATGTTAGGGGGTACCTGTGTACTGAGGTGATAGGGGGTGTTAGGGGGGTACCTGTGTATGGAGGTGATGGGGGGGTGTTAGGGGGTACCTGTGTACTGAGGTGATAGGGGGATGTTAGGGGGTACCTGTGTACTGAGGTGATGGGGGGTGTTAGGGGGTACCTGTGTACTGAGGTGATGGGGGGGTGTTAGGGGGCACCTGTGTACTGAGGTGATGGGGGGGTGTTAGGGGGTACCTGTGTACTGAGGTGATAGGGGGATGTTAGGGGGTACCCTGTGTACTGAGGTGATAGGGGGATGTTAGGGGGGTACCTGTGTACTGAGGTGATGGGGGGTGTTAGGGGGTACCTGTGTACTGAGGTGATGGGGGGGTGTTAGGGGGCACCTGTGTACTGAGGTGATGGGGGGGGTGTTAGGGGGGCACCTGTGTACTGGAGGTGATGGGGGGGTGTTAGGGGGTACCTGTGTACTGAGGTGATAGGGGGGTGTTAGGGGGCACCTGTGTATGGAGGTGATGGGGGGTGTTAGGGGGGTACCTGTGTACTGAGGTGATAGGGGGGTGTTAGGGGGGTACCTGAGTACTGAGGTGATGGGGGGGTGTTAGGGGGTACCTGTGTACTGAGGTGATGGGGGGGTGTTAGGGGGTACCTGTGTACTGAGGTGATGGGGGGTGTTAGGGGGCACCTGTGTATGGAGGTGATGGGGGGGGATGTTAGGGGGGTACCTGTATACTGAGGTGATAGGGGGGTGTTAGGGGGTACCCTGTGCATGGAGGTGATGGGGGGTGTTAGGGGGGCACCTGTGTACGGAGGTGATGGGGGGGTGTTAGGGGGGTACCTGTGTACTGAGGTGATGGGGGGATGTTAGGGGGGTACCCTGCGTACGGTGGTGATGGGGGGGGTGTTATGGGGGGTACCCTGCGTACGGTGGTGATGGGGGGTGTTAGGGGGCACCTGTGTACTGAGGTGATGGGGGGATGTTAGGGGGGTACCTGCGTACTGAGGTGATGGGGGGGATGTTAGGGGGTACCTGCGTACGGTGGTGATGGGGGGGTGTTATGGGGGCACCTGTGTACGGTGGTGATGGGGGGTGTTAGGGGGCACCTGTGTACTGAGGTGATGGGGGGTGTTAGGGGGTACCTGTGTACTGAGGTGATGGGGGGGTGTTAGGGGGGGCACCTGTGTATGGAGGTGATGGGGGGTGTTAGGGGGGTACCTGTGTACTGAGGTGATGGGGGGTGTTAGGGGGTACCTGTGTATGGAGGTGATAGGGGGGTGTTAGGGGGGCACCTGTGTACTGAGGTGATAGGGGGGTGTTAGGGGGTACCCTGTGTACTGAGGTGATGGGGGGGTGTTAGGGGGGTACCTGTGTACTGAGGTGATGGGGGGTGTTAGGGGGGTACCTGTGTATGGAGGTGATGGGGGGTGTTAGGGGGGTACCTGTGTACTGAGGTGATAGGGGGGTGTTAGGGGGTACCTGTATACTGAGGTGATAGGGGGGTGTTAGGGGGGTACCTGTGTATGGAGGTGATGGGGGGTGTTAGGGGGTACCTGTGTACGGAGGTGATGGGGGGTGTTAGGGGGGTACCTGTGTACTGAGGTGATGGGGGGGATGTTAGGGGGGGTACCTGCGTACGGTGGTGATGGGGGGTGTTATGGGGGTACCTGCGTACGGTGGTGATGGGGGGGTGTTAGGGGGGCACCTGTGTACTGAGGTGATGGGGGGATGTTAGGGGGTACCTGTGTACTGAGGTGATAGGGGGGGATGTTAGGGGGTACCTGCATACTGAGGTGATGGGGGGATGTTAGGGGGGTACCTGTGTACTGAGGTGATGGGGGGGTGTTAGGGGGTTACCTGTGTACTGAGGTGATAGGGGGTGTTAGGGGGCACCTGTACTGAGGTGATAGGGGGGTGTTAGGGGGTACCTGTGTACTGAGGTGATAGGGGGGGTGTTAGGAGGGCACCTGTGTACTGTGGTGATGGGGGGTGTTATGGGGGTACCTGCGTACGGTGGTGATGGGGGGGGTGTTAGGGGGTACCCTGTGTACTGAGGTGATGGGGGGGGTGTTAGGGGGTACCTGTGTACTGAGGTGATGGGGGGGTGTTAGGGGGGCACCTGTGTATGGAGGTGATGGGGGGGGTGTTAGGGGTACCTGTGCACTGAGGTGATGGGGGGTGTTAGGGGGGCACCTGTGTATGGAGGTGATAGGGGGGTGTTAGGGGGGTACCTGTGTACTGAGGTGATAGGGGGGTGTTAGGGGGGTACCTGTGTACTGAGGTGATGGGGGGGTGTTAGGGGGGGTACCTGTGTACTGAGGTGATGGGGGGGGTGTTAGGGGGGTACCTGTGTATGGAGGTGATGGGGGGTGTTAGGGGGGTACCTGTGTACGGAGGTGATGGGGGGGGTGTTAGGGGGCACCTGTATACTGAGGTGATAGGGGGGTGTTAGGGGGTACCTGTGTATGGAGGTGATGGGGGGGTGTTAGGGGGGCACCTGTGTACGGAGGTGATGGGGGGGTGTTAGGGGGGGTACCTGTGTACTGAGGTGATGGGGGGATGTTAGGGGGGTACCTGCGTACGGTGGTGATGGGGGGGGTGTTATGGGGGGTACCTGCGTACGGTGGTGATGGGGGGGTGTTATGGGGGTACCTGTGTACTGAGGTGATGGGGGGATGTTAGGGGGTACCTGTGTACTGAGGTGATAGGGGGGGGATGTTAGGGGGTACCCTGCATACTGAGGTGATGGGGGGATGTTAGGGGGGTACCTGTGTACTGAGGTGATGGGGGGGTGTTAGGGGGGTTACCTGTGTACTGAGGTGATAGGGGGGTGTTAGGGGGGTACCTGTGTACTGAGGTGATAGGGGGGTGTTAGGGGGGTACCTGTGTACGGAGGTGATGGGGGGTGTTAGGAGGGTACCTGTGTACTGAGGTGATGGGGGGTGTTAGGGGGGTTACCTGTGTATGGAGGTGATAGGGGGGGTGTTAGGGGGGAACCTGTGTATGGAGGTGATAGGGGGGTGTTAGGGGGGAACCTGTGTATGGAGGTGATGGGGGGGTGTTAGGGGGGTACCTGTGTACTGAGGTGATAGGGGGGTGTTAGGAGGGTACCTGTGTACTGGAGGTGATGGGGGGTGTTAGGGGGTACCTGTGTATGGAGGTGATAGGGGGGTGTTAGGGGGGGACCTGTGTATGGAGGTGATAGGGGGGTGGTAGGGGGTACCTGTGTACTGAGGTGATAGGGGGGTGTTAGGAGGGTACCTGTGTACTGAGGTGATGGGGGGGTGTTAGGGGGGTACCTGCGTACGGCGGTGATGGTCTCGCGGTTCTTGAAGCGACTGAAGCGAGCCGTGTAGTTGAGCGTCTTCATGAAGACTTCAGAAAGCTCCTGCTCGTCCTCGGCGCTCTCGTTCTGCTGCTTGCGGTGCTCCAGCAGCATGTGCACCTCCGAGTTCAGCAAGGTCTCCGCGTTCTCAAACTCTGTAACCACGACAACAACACACGGGCCAATCAGAGAACAGCAGTTTGGAGTTCTGTTTATGGAAAATACTGGATTCAGACGCCGCTACTGCAGTAATAGTATGAATAAAAGAAATCATAATTTTAAAATATAAAAATTACAAATAAATTAAAATTCTTAAAAATGAATGTAAATTATTAGCATTTAAAATAAATTTAAATTATTAAAAATAGACTAAATATGAAAATATCTTCATATGTAATGAATTTAAAAAAATGTAAAATATATATAATTTTTTCTTTCAATAATTAGGTTAATAAATATAAATTAACATAATAAAAATATTTAATAAAAATACTATAAAAAATAAATAATTTAACTATGAATATAAAAGAATATTTAAAAAAAAATATGAATAAATCAAGATTCAACGATTTATTGCCAAATAAGTAGAACTCAGGAGTATTTTACCTAGTTGATGCATCATAAAAGATAGGCCTATTAATTATTAATAACACATCCATATAACTATTTAATAAACAGTCTGTATGGATTAGTGCAGGATGGGCAAACATGTAGAGAGATACATAGACCACTGGTTCTCAAGTTAAAATAATGTTCCCCCTTTCAAACTGTTTTTAAGCCATGTACCCCTCTGTCCCTGTAGTCGCCCTATTCTTGCCTTCCTTCTTTCTAGCATCTTTTTCCATGTTTTTGTCTCCTTTTTCCATCACAATTTTAATATTTTCCAGGTCCAAGGCTGTAGTTGAGTAAATCTATCGCTGACAGCGCTGTATTCTTCCTCTTTAATGAGACTTTTAGGGGGTACATGGCTTAAAACACTGTTCAAAGGAGGAACATTACTGAAAACAGCTTGAGAACCAGTGGTCTAGAGGATATATAGGTAGGTACATAGTCCAGGATGAAGGATTACAAGTCAAAAAATTAAATATAAATAAATAGTTTGTACTGAAGAGCGGTACTTAAGGAAATGTACTACTTTTAGCTTATATTCTACCACTGCCTGATACTACTACAGATACTACAGACACTGGTATTTACTCTAGTAGTTGTTTTGTTGTATGAAAGTGGAGAAAAACTTCTTACTAGGCTGTTTATTCTGCTGTTACAGCGGAGAGGAGCCCGTTTACATCAACTTTATGCACATTAACAGGGCAGCCAACTCTAAACGCATTGGCCGTGGTTTCACACGCTCACACCCCCGATATCTTAAAAGCCTATAAAATAAAAGAGGCCAATCCAAAAAGGAGTCAGCAGCTTGCTTTTTTTTTTTGTTAATTTGTTTTTAAGCCTTGCTTTTTTTTTTTGTTAATTTGTTTTTAAGCCTTCCCCCCCGATGTTCCTTTCCTAAACCCAACCGTTTATTCTTGTCCTAAGCGTGTTTTTTGTCGTTATTTTCCATGTTTTTGTTGCTTTTTTGTGTTACTAAAGCCTTTCCCTGTGTTCTCTTCCTAAACCCAACCTTTTTCTGTGGCGAGGCCACGTGTTGTGTATGTTAACATCTGCTGTATGCAGTGTAGACGTACACGTGGAGAGCTGAAAATGCGTCCAGATAACAACGCCACTTGGCTTTAGGAAAGGGGCATGTAAGTTTACACAAAGTCATGACTTCGTATTTGGTATTCAGTTTCTGAACGCTGCACGAGCCAACAGTTTGGTGACGCCGTCTGAGCCTTACGTCATCATTTTTAATTAGTCACGGTAATACCGTATACCGCGGTAAAATAGGGTTTGACGGTATCAACGTTTGGATACCGCCCAACCCTGGTGGGCAGCGATACGTTGCATCCGTGCTCTACCTCCGATGAAGAGCAGCGTACATCCACCTCTAAACTTTGTCAGAGACCCAAATGGGCGTCTATCAGACGGCCTGAATAAGATACTACCTCATCAGCAGCAGACGATATTACAACTAGGGCTGTCCTCGACTAAAGAAATTCTTAGTCGACTAACAATTTTACAATTTTGTCGACTAATGGATTAGTTGATTTAATTGACAGAGCTGTGCTCTTTGAGAGGTGGTTAAGACTAGAAAAGCACAATATAAATGTATTTAATTAACCATCTGTAAAACTGAGTTTCTCCACAATTAATCCTGCAAAAGCACCACTTTAAATCTTGTGTTTACCATAAATGTGCTCAGAAGTTTCTTGGAAATGAGTAATTAAGCATGAATAAGCATAAAAAATGACTAATGGACTAAAGAAATCTTAGTCGACTAAGACCAAAACGACAGATTAGTCGACTAATCGACTAAGAGGTGGCAGCCCTAATTACAACTCTCCAAATCTCTGAGAACACAGACGGGAGGAGTTATATTTTAAATGTGCACAAAGTTGTAAACATGAGCAGAAATCTGATGTAACACATCTGAGCTATTGAAGTCCAGCGGTTTATAAATGAATTAAAATGTATGATTCACATGAATAAGTTCCACATGCACATTTAAAAGAGATTTACTTCCCCAACAAAAGACGCAAAAGAGGAGGGAGGAGTAAATTAGGCCTACATGTGTGTTGACTCAGCAGAGATAACGTTACATTAGAAAAAGTTCATCTCCAAGAGAATAGTTGGAAGTAATACAGAATGCCTTATTGTTCTATATTTTCAATTGTTTCCAGCATAACTTGATGAAGAAAACGGTAGAAATTAGGAGTGGGAATCACCAGAGGCCTCACGATACGATATTATTGCGATTTTAAACATATTGCAATATTCTGCGATATATTGCAATTTATTACCTTTTTTCCAACTTCAAATTTTTCACAATTTCAAATGATGTGCCCAAAGGAAAACCTCTGTGCATCTCTAAATGTAACTGTAAATAATTAATTAAATGTTTCACAAAATGAACAAATAGTCTTTCTTTACCCTAAAAAATGACATTGGCACAAAAAAGTTTGAGAAAGGCTGTGATGTAACACATGCACAAAGTGAGCCATGCTGTGTCTTTGGTCTTGCTGGTGGTATTTTTCAGTCTATTTTCTGCTGGACCTTGTGGTGGGGAGAGGCCTTGATTGGAGAATTAATTTCCCTCACTGCCTAATCTAATGAGGATTGGTCTTTGGCCACCAGTCCCCGTGGTGGCCAAAAATGGTTATTTCTATTTATTTAGTTTTAAAGGATTAGAATTGATGTAAATCAGTGGTTCTCATTCTGTAAAATGTCAGTGGTCCTAGTAGATCCCTTTGGTAGACCAATGTTAATTTAACTTTGGGATATTATTATATTTTTTTGTTGTTGTACGGTAATGATGCTGAATGAGCCCAAAAAAATTGCTTTGTACGTTGGTATATATTGGTTGGCCACATCAAACCTCACTCCAAGGTTTTTTGAAAAGTTGGCAGCTCTGTATTATATATGTTATAAGTTAACACAGTGGTTTCAAAAACTTGAAATTGAAAAAAGCGACAAACTGGGAGAAAAAAGGACACTAGAAGTAACTATATGCTGGCAATATACAGGCTAAAAGTCCTGATTATTTACATGGAGTCTGGTGGAGATATGCTGGCTCTATACACACTAAAAGTCCTGATTATTTACATGGAGTCTGGTGGAGATATGCTGGCTCTATACACGCTAAAAGTCCTGATTATTTACATGGAGTCTGGTGGAGATATGCTGGCTCTATACACGCTAAAAGTCCTGATTATTTACATGGAGTCTGGTGGAGATATGCTGGCTCTATACACGCTAAAAGTCCTGATTATTTACATGGAGTCTGGTGGAGATATGCTGGCTCTATACACGCTAAAAGTCCTGATTATTTACATGGAGTCTGGTGGAGATATGCTGGCTCCATACACACTAAAAGTCCTGATTATTTACATGGAGTCTGGTGGAGATATGCTGGCTCTATACACACTAAAAGTCCTGATTATTTACATGGAGTCTGGTGGAGATATGCTGGCTCTATACACGCTAAAAGTCCTGATTATTTACATGGAGTCTGGTGGAGATATGCTGGCTCTATACACGCTAAAAGTCCTGATTATTTACATGGAGTCTGGTGGAGATATGCTGGCTCTATACACGCTAAAAGTCCTGATTATTTACATGGAGTCTGGTGGAGATATGCTGGCTCTATACACGCTAAAAGTCCTGATTATTTACATGGAGTCTGGTGGAGATATGCTGGCTCTATACACGCTAAAAGTCCTGATTATTTACATGGAGTCTGGTGGAGATATGCTGGCTCTATACACGCTAAAAGTCCTGATTATTTACATGGAGTCTGGTGGAGATATGCTGGCTCTATACACGCTAAAAGTCCTGATTATTTACATGGAGTCTGGTGGAGATATGCTGGCTCTATACACGCTAAAAAGTCCTGATTATTTACATGGAGTCTGGTGGAGATATGCTGGCTCTATACACGCTAAAAGTCCTGATTATTTACATGGAGTCTGGTGGAGATATGCTGGCTCTATACACGCTAAAAGTCCTGATTATTTACATGAATCACTGAGTTAACAGACCTTTAGGAAACAGCAGCTGTGAAGCATCTTCTTCAACATCTCCGACATTAGCCGTAGCCGCGCCGCTTCCAGTCGCCATGACACCCAGCTAACAGCTAACGACTAACAGCTAACGGTTAACGGTTACCGTCAAACAGCAGCAGCCGTTACCGGGGACCGAGCTCAGAGTCCCGGCGGTGAGACAGTGAATCTGTGCGGCTTCAAAGACTCTAAAACACGGACACACGTTGCAAATCGAGCTCGGCGCCTTCCAGCCACAATAACACATACAGTCACATCCGGGTCTTAAAGCTATCACTTCCGGGCGTATTTGTATTTGTATTATTATTATTATTATTATTATTTTTTTTTTACGTTTTAATTCACACAAAGCAAGTTAAAAAACAAGAAAGAAGAGCATTACATACAACCGATCACAGTTTATTATAAATAATTATAAAAATATCCAGCAAAAATAAACGAGTAGAAAAACGAGATAAATTAAATAAATGAATATAAAACATGCCAGATGGAAGGACAATCTTACAGTTTTAATAGCTTTTTTGATGAAATAATTGTCTAAATATATATGTAGCACAATTTATTTTTTTGTACACATTAAAATGAGGTTTTACTTTGGCAAATTTACAAAAGCTTTGCAAAGAAAATTATGAGATTGAAAAGAAAATATTCTTTCTTATACATAATATCGTATCTGACCAAAACAAATATTAAATTTTCCAGTGAAAGTTCAAAGTTATAGGTAATAGTATCCTAGAGAAATAGCTTGCCTGTGGTTACTCTCCTTCAAAATAAAAGCACCGCCCTCCGGTGGACATTGAAGGCCACAACACCTCGCGGGACAGACTGTACATAAACTAACCGGTTACCGGCAGAAAAAAACGGTGGTGAGGAGGAAGTACTCACACCTCTGACTTCAGTAAAATACCACAGTGTACAGGTACTCTGTTACAAGTAAAAGTCCTGCATTCAAACGTTTGCATTCAAAAGTATTCGCATAAAAATGAACTAAAAAAGTAGCAACAATAAAAACACTCATTCTGTAGAATACATATCATATTATTGTAATTACATTTTTGATGCATCACTTATTTAAGTTGTTGCAAGTAAAAGTGGAACTCATTTTAAGACACAAAAAAAATAAAAATAAAAAGTTTTGCGTTGGCCGGGAATCGAACCCGGGTCAACTGCTTGGAAGGCAGCTATGCTAACCACTATACCACCAACGCTTACGGTAAGCTACGGGTCTCGGTGTCAATCTCAACTGAGTTTTGGGGCAGTTCCTGATCGTATTTATGTTTCTTAATATGAGAAAATAACGTTAACAGACATTTAAAGCGATTCTTTCGCCCCGTAGTCATTTTTGTAACAAGACATTTATCAAAAAGACATCCAAAGACATACATCATAAACAGGATGATACAATAACAAATCCACATGAATAATATGGACAATAAAAGAAAAGATACCAAATGAATGTAGTAAGGGATGTAGGCTATAAGCATGAAAGGCCTGCAGTGACCGGGCAGGGACTGACCCTGTGATTCAGTCTGCATGGTAGGTGCTCTATGAGTGTGTGTGTGTGTGTGTGTGTGTGTGTGTGTGTGTGTGTGTTTGTGTGTGTGTGAGTGATTCAGTATGTACGATAAGGTGCTCTATGAGCGTGTGTGTCATGGTGGTAGTGCTAATAAGCCTAAAAGTAAAAGGATATATATATATATATATATATATATATAATCACCAAAGTACATATTAGAGCCATGTTTCACAAAAAACAAATAAACAAATAAAACAGCAATTAAAACGTTGCAAAAAAGTGGAAAAATGTGTTATCTTTTTTCTTTTTAACCAGACTCCATTAGTAATTACTGATCACTAATATGCTAGTTAACATTAGTAATTATTGATCACTAACATGCTAGTTAACATTAGTAATTATTGATCACTAACATGCTAGTTAACATTAGTAATTATTGATCACTAACATGCTAGTTAACATTAGTAATTATTGATCACTAACATGCTAGTTAACATTAGTAATTATTGATCACTAACATGCTAGTTAACATTAGTAATTACTGATCACTAATATGCTAGTTAACATTAGTAATTATTGATCACTAACATGCTAGTTAACATTAGTAATTACTGATCACTAACATGCTAGTTAACATTAGTAATTACTGATCACTAACATGCTAGTTAACATTCGTAATTATTGATCACTAACATGCTAGTTAACATTAGTAATTACTGATCACTAACATGCTAGTTAACATTAGTAATTACTGATCACTAACATGCTAGTTAACATTAGTAATTACTGATCACTAACATGCTAGTTAACATTAGTAATTACTGATCACTAACATGCTAGTTAACATTAGTAATTACTGATCACTAACATGCTAGTTAACATTAGTAATTACTGATCACTAACATGCTAGTTAACATTAGTAATTACTGATCACTAACATGCTAGTTAACATTAGTAATTACTGATCACTAACATGCTAGTTAACATTAGTAATTACTGATCACTAACATGCTAGTTAACATTAGTAATTACTGATCACTAACATGCTAGTTAACATTAGTAATTACTGATCACTAACATGCTAGTTAACATTAGTAATTACTGATCACTAACATGCTAGTTAACATTAGTAATTACTGATCACTAACATGCTAGTTAACATTAGTAATTACTGATCACTAACATGCTAGTTAACATTAGTAATTACTGATCACTAACATGCTAGTTAACATTCGAAATTACTGATCACTAACATGCTAGTTAACATTAGTAATTACTGATCACTAACATGCTAGTTAACATTAGTAATTACTGATCACTAACATGCTAGTTAACATTAGTAATTACTGATCACTAACATGCTAGTTAACATTAGTAATTACTGATCACTAACATGCTAGTTAACATTAACATTAGTAATTATTGATCACTAACATGCTAGTTAACATTAGTAATTACTGATCACTAACATGCTAGTTAACATTAGTAATTACTGATCACTAACATGCTAGTTAACATTAGTAATTACTGATCACTAACATGCTAGTTAACATTAGTAATTACTGATCACTAACATGCTAGTTAACATTAGTAATTACTGATCACTAACATGCTAGTTAACATTAGTAATTAAACCTAAACAGCTAATGTAAGTCATCAGTCCGTCAAGCTTCTGAAGTTCGCGGACGACACCTCCCTCATCGGACTCATCTCTGATGGAGACGAGTCCGCTTACAGGTCGGAGGCTGACCACCTGGTGAAGTGGTGCAACCAAAACAATTTAGATCTCAACGCTCTAAAGACAGTGGAGATGGTTGTGGACTTCAGGAAGAACCCAGCCCCACCTGCCCCCATGACCCTCTGTGGCTCCACAATTAACATTGTGGAGTCTTTCCGCTTCCTGGGAACTACAATCTCCCAGGACCTCAAGTGGGAGCTGAACATCAGCTCCCTCGTCAAGAAAGCACAACAGAGGATGTACTTCCTGCGGCAGCTGAAGAAATTCAACCTGCCAAAGACAATGATGGTGCACTTCTACACAGCCATCATTGAGTCCATCCTCACATCCTCCATCACCATCTGGTACGCTGCTGCCACTGCCACTGCCAAGGGCAGACTGCAGCGTGTCATTTGGTCAGCTGAGAAGGTGATTGGCTGCAATCTGCCGCCGCTCCAGGACCTTTACGCCACCAGGACTCTGAAGCGTGCTGGAAAGATTGTGGCTGACCCCTCCCACCCCGGACACAAACTCTTTGAGCCCCTCCCATCTGGCAGGAGGCTGAGGTCCATCAGGACCAAAACCTCACGCCACATGAACAGCTTTTTTCCCCTCCGCCACTAGCCTTATTAACAAGGCCCGGAAACCACCCGTGACTCTCCACCTGGCTCTTCATGCCACTGTTCTCTCTGCTCTAATGCTCTTTGCTCTTTATTTATCTATTTTATTTTATTTCTATCTTTATTTTTAATTTAATACATACTGTGTACATATACTTATATTGTTTATACCTATACTTATATTGTTTAATATTACATTTAGAGAATGTGTGATGTGCACCAACAACACCAAAACAAATTCCTTGTATGTGTCAAAAAACGTACTTGGCAATAAAACCCTTTCTGATTCTGATTCTGATTCTGAAACTGCCTGTGAGCTTCTCCTGTACTATACGGTAATTCCTCTACTGTGTGACAGTAAGTCTCGTGGTTATGACCCAATCGTTAGCCTATTTTTATAAAAGCGTCTGCTACGGAGCTATAACGTGAGCTACAAGGTAATGGAGCCTTTTATACATTGTCGTGTTTCTTTAGAAATAAAAAATGTCAAAGTGACGTCCTGTGTGCTGCTGTCACCACACGGTAACAACTCACCACAAGTACCTGTCAGGACACAGATGTTGTCCGTACCGTTACCTGTCAGGACACAGATGTTGTCCGTACCGTTACCTGTCAGGACACAGATGTTGTCCGTACCGTTACCTGTCAGGACACAGATGTTGTCCGTACCGTTACCTGTCAGGACACAGATGTTGTCCGTACCGTTACCTGTCAGGACACAGATGTTGTCCGTACCGTTACCTGTCAGGACACAGATGTTGTGTCGGGACAGAGATGTTGTCCATACTGTTACCTGTCGGGACACAGATGTTGTCCATACTGTTACCTGTTGGGACACAGATGTTGTCCATACTGTTACCTGTTGGGACACAGATGTTGTCCGTACTGTTACCTGTCAGGACACAGATGTTGTCCATACTGTTACCTGTTGGGACACAGATGTTGTCCATACTGTTACCTGTTGGGACACAGATGTTGTCCGTACTGTTACCTGTTGGGACACAGATGTTGTCCGTACCGTTACCTGTTGGGACACCGATGTTGTCCGTACCGTTACCTGTCAGGACACAGATGTTGTCCATACTGTTACCTGTTGGGACACAGATGTTGTCCATACTGTTACCTGTTGGGACACAGATGTTGTCCATACTGTTACCTGTTGGGACACAGATGTTGTCCATACTGTTACCTGTCGGGACACAGATGTTGTCCGTACCGTTACCTGTCAGGACACAGATGTTGTCCGTACTGTTACCTGTCAGGACACAGATGTTGTCCGTACCGTTACCTGTCAGGACACAGATGTTGTCCGTACCGTTACCTGTCAGGACACAGATGTTGTCCGTACTGTTACCTGTTGGGACACAGATGTTGTCCGTACTGTTACCTGTTGGGACACCGATGTTGTCCGTACCGTTACCTGTCAGGACACAGATGTTGTCCATACTGTTACCTGTTGGGACACAGATGTTGTCCATACTGTTACCTGTTGGGACACAGATGTTGTCCATACTGTTACATGTTGGGACACCGATGTTGTCCGTACCGTTACCTGTCAGGACACAGATGTTGTCCATACTGTTACCTGTTGGGACACAGATGTTGTCCATACTGTTACCTGTTGGGACACAGATGTTGTCCATACTGTTACCTGTTGGGACACCGATGTTGTCCGTACCGTTACCTGTCAGGACACAGATGTTGTCCGTACTGTTACCTGTCAGGACACAGATGTTGTCCGTACTGTTACCTGTCAGGACACAGATGTTGTCCGTACCGTTACCTGTCGGGACACAGATGTTGTCCATACTGTTACCTGTTGGGACACAGATGTTGTCCGTACTGTTACCTGTTGGGACACCGATGTTGTCCGTACCGTTACCTGTCAGGACACAGATGTTGTCCATACTGTTACCTGTCAGGACACAGATGTTGTCCATACTGTTACCTGTCGGGACACAGATGTTGTCCGTACTGTTACCTGTTGGGACACAGATGTTGTCCATACTGTTACCTGTTGGGACACCGATGTTGTCCGTACCGTTACCTGTCAGGACACAGATGTTGTCCATACTGTTACCTGTCAGGGACACAGATGTTGTCCGTACTGTTACCTGTCAGGACACAGATGTTGTCCGTACCGTTACCTGTCAGGACACAGATGTTGTCCGTACTGTTACCTGTTGGGACACCGATGTTGTCCGTACCGTTACCTGTCAGGACACAGATGTTGTCCATACTGTTACCTGTCAGGACACAGATGTTGTCCATACTGTTACCTGTCGGGACACAGATGTTGTCCGTACTGTTACCTGTTGGGACACAGATGTTGTCCATACTGTTACCTGTTGGGACACCGATGTTGTCCGTACCGTTACCTGTCAGGACACAGATGTTGTCCGTACTGTTACCTGTCAGGACACAGATGTTGTCCGTACTGTTACCTGTCAGGACACAGATGTTGTCCGTACCGTTACCTGTCAGGACACAGATGTTGTCCGTACTGTTACCTGTTGGGACACAGATGTTGTCCGTACTGTTACCTGTCGGGACACAGATGTTGTCCGTACCGTTACCTGTCAGGACACAGATGTTGTCCGTACTGTTACCTGTCAGGACACAGATGTTGTCCATACTGTTACTTGTCAGGACACA
This sequence comes from Perca schrenkii, assembly GCA_025617405.1. NCBI lineage: Eukaryota > Metazoa > Chordata > Actinopteri > Perciformes > Percidae > Perca > Perca schrenkii. The sequence continues at coordinate 247,625 of CM046789.1, forward strand.
GATGTTGTCCGTACTGTTACCTGTTGGGACACAGATGTTGTCCGTACTGTTACCTGTCAGGACACAGATGTTGTCCGTACTGTTACCTGTCAGGACACAGATGTTGTCCGTACCGTTACCTGTTGGGACACAGATGTTGTCCGTACCATTACACAAGTGTCTGTATTTTAAGAGTTGGGAATGAGAACAGGGTGGACGCAGCCAACCCCCCACAACAATCTGCTGTGATATCCTCACCTGTCACCTGTTTGCACTTTGTTGATTGGTGTTTTTTTCCATCTGACAACTTTCACAACAAGACCTCATAACTATTATATACCTAATATATGTGTGAGAGGTTATTATTTAGCATGCAGAGCCAAAGCAATTATAAATGACTAAAGTCATGTTAACAACTGACCTAATGTTCATATAAGTAGTCAGTGTGAAGCAAGTTTAACAAAGGTAATTAGTTGTTTAACAATTGTGACTGTAGAAACCTCAAAGATTCTGGAGCCCCAGAAGCTCCGCCTCTGTCTATAACTGTTTCCTGTATCTCATCTGATATTTCTCTGTGTCTTTGCCTTTTTCTGGCTCTTCCTCTCACCCTCACTATACCCCCCATACCTTAATGTTTTAACAACACAATAACCACCAATAACAACACAAGAAAACAAGGTGACAAAGAGGGCTCTGAATGGATCCTTTATGTCAGAGGTTCTCAAGCTTATTTCAATAATGTTCCCCCTTTGAACAGTTTTTTTAAGCCATGTACCCCTAAAAGTCTCTATAAAGAGGAAGAATACAGAGATGTCAGAGATAGATTTACTAAACAAAAGCCTTGGACCTGGAAAACATTTAAATACTGATGGAAAAAGGAGACAAAAACTTGGAAAAAGACGCTAGAAAGAAGGAAGTAAGACAAGAATAGGTCGAAAATAGTCATAAAAACTTAGAAAAAAGTGAAACAAACTTAAAAAAAAACAATAAAAAACTTGGAAAAAAAACACAGTAGAAAGAAGGAAGGCAACACTAGGGCGCCAAAAGTAACAACAAATTCCCAAAAGCGACAAACTTCGAAAAAAGTGACAAAATCTTTGAAAAAAGCGACAAACTTGGAGAAAAAAAGACAGTAGAAGTAACTGCAGCCTTGTATCTGAAAAACATTTTGCAAAAAATCTCACGTACCCCCTGCAGTCCTCCAAAGTACGCCTAGGGGGACACGTAGCCCCCTTTGAGAACCACTGGATTAAACCTGGGCCTTCAATGTTTTTTAGGCCAAGGACCCCTTAGCTAAAAGAGAGACCCCCACCAAATTGAGTTGCAATTGGGTTGCATATTAAACTGGGCCTACAACAGTGTATGGGTGACCTAAAGCCTTTATTCATAGAATACTAAGCTATTAAAATAATTTTCTGACATGTTTTTTTTTTTTTAGGGCTGTCAAAATTATCGTTAATATTTGCGTTAATTTTTTAATATTTAACTCGTTAAAAAAAATTAACGAAATTAACGCAGCTGTGTTTGTTTACTTCATGTGGCGGCTGAGAAACGTAATACGTCTCCATAAGAGCAGGCGGGGCTACTCTAGGAGGGACTTACCTGATTGAAGTAGGCCTACGGGCCAGTCAAGAGTTGAAACATGGACCAGTAAGATCCCAAAAGAGAAGAAAGATGATGTGTTAGAATCCAGAAATGAATGAGCACGGGCTATAAACGGGACCGAGGACTAGTTCCGACATGTTGTCTCGTCAGGAGAGATGCTCCACCGGTAAGCTGCTGTTTCACTACATAGAGCTGCGGTTTAAGTTTGATTTGTCTGTTGCCTTACTGCTGTGCTGCCGATATGTACGTGCGCGATTTGTTTGCTTGATAACTGTTACGTTGGTCACGCTGATAAAACCTTATTTGCAGTCTGATGTTTAACGCTGTCGACTCGATAGTATCCGTGACTATATTCCAGTAAATGTTTGAAATTGGTGCGTCTCACTGTCACACAAGCTACTTCCTGGTTGGGGTGCTGGATGGGAAATGTAGTCAAACGCTTTACATTGGTAATGGATTGCTGTGCACAGCGTCGCTATCTAAAACTACACTCACTGTTTTCACTTTAGGCCAACATACACCTTTGTGGTTTTGGGTTACTGGTTTAATGTGTAACATTGATATTGATATTGATGTGCATTTCTGTGTTTAGATATATGTGCTTTGCTTAGTCATTCAGATTAAACACTATGTATATTATAATATTTATGATATTAAGTACTGCCTAGATTGTAATTTATATTCTATATATATATATATATATATATATATATATATATATATATATATATATATATATATATATATATTTGTATATTATTCAGAATATGGTATATTAGGTATGTGGCTAATATTGGGGGGTGGTGACAAAAATCAGCTCTCAAGTCGGACAGTTTCTAGCCGTTTCAGCAGCCTTCAGCAGGACTAAATAAGCCAAATTGTTGCTGCTGTTGTTCTGAAAGATATTAAACATTCTGAACTTAGCAGAACCTTTCCTTGTTTGTTTTATCTTCATATTTGCAAAGTTAAGTGATTTAGCATTTAAATATCCATTACTAGAAGCTTCAGTCGCAATTTAAAAACGCGATTAATCGCGATTAACTACAGCAAATTGTGCGATTAATTAGTTAATTTTTTTTAATCGATTGACAGCCCTATTTTTTTTATATCAAAACAAAGTGCAGTGTGAACACAAACCGAACCAAATGAAAAATGCCACAATGTTGCAACTTCACCCTCGACTCACAGCGAGTCCACCAAACTACAAGTGTGAAAGCGCCCTAAATGTATTTCTCATTATTTACAACAAGCACAATAGCGTTAAGCCTATAACTTCAACGGTCAATCCATGATAGTTTGGGATGAAAGTCATCCTGGCCCCCCACTTTCCCTCTGCTCTCCATGTGGCCTCCGTGCAAAGTATGCTTTTTTGTCATACCAAGGGCTAAGAGGAAGTTAAAGAGGGCATGTTAAAACACCAATGAAACCAAGCCCAGATTTAATGCTAAAAGAGTTCCGTTTTGGCTGTGAGGAAGTTTCTGTTTATTGTAACATTTGATCATGTGACCAAGGTCCATCTAGTGAGACTGCACATTTCATAGTGTGGTGTGGCCACACACACACACACACACACACACACACACACACACACACACACACACACACACACACACACACACACACACACACACACTCACACAAACACACTCTCTGACTGAGGGATAAGAAGCGCTGCTTGACTTTGTCTGATGAAGTTGAAGCTCCTTTTCTACGCAGACCTGCTGAGGACAGAAGAGACCCACGCTGATGGCTGAAAGTTCAGTAAGTGGAGCTATGATTGGTTGAGATGATGTCATTGATTGTTGTTTTTGGAGAAACGGTTGAATTGACAGTGAAAGTGTGACTGTTTAAAGGTGTGAATCGAGATGAACGCCTGTGTGAGCAGCAAGCAGAGAGAAGTCCAGATAAAGTGTTACTTTGAATGAGAAAGATGAGTCAGTGTGATTTAGGGTCTGTCAGGACTCTTAGAGATGTGTAGGGGAAGGTTGCAGACAGGCGAGGATTAGGACTCTTGTGAAAACAAGCTGCGATGTAACGTTATTGGGCAACTGATCAACATCTCCAACCACAGTTAAGTTTAGACACCAAAATGACTACCATATTTTCCGGACTATAAGTCACACTTTTTTTCCTACTTTGGCTGGTCCTGCGACTTATAGTCAGGTGCGAATTATATATCAAAATATATATAATTTAACATGTTTTTAAATGTTAATTCATACTGAAAACATGACCGTCTACAGCCGTGAGAGGGCGCTCTAGGCTTGTGACAACTATACGCTGCTCCTAAAGACAACTGAGAAAGAAAAGAGATAACAAACTGCAGGTAGTAAAATATGCAGCCGAAAACGGTAATCGAGCAGCAGAAAGAAAGTTTTAAATGAGGGAGAAACTTGGCGTGAGGGACTGGCGAAAATGTTACTCTTACTGCTATGATGAAAACAAAGAAAGCTAATCGGCTAATCGCGGGCTGAAAGTTACGTTAACATACCGGACACCTACCGTATTCAGCCTGTTGTTCTGTGTGCTATTGTGTAGTTGACAGATGAAAAAGGCTGTTTTTGGTCTTGGATTTTGTGAAATAAAATTCTAAATAAATGCTTATAGTCCGGTGCGTCTTATATATGTTTTTTTCCTCTTCATTACGCATTTTTTGACTGATGCGAATGATGCGACTTAGTCCGGAAAATACGGTAGTTAAGACTGCTTATCCACATGTTGATAATTACACAAAAAGATTAAGTGTAACCATCACTTTAACTTGTGTGTGTTAAAATAGGCGTACTGATGATGTAAAAATCTTCAGAACATTGCTATTCTCTGCGTCTTTGTTTTTCAGTATGCTGCTTCTATTAGTGCAGTTTTTACGCCTCTAACTCCCCCAGTAAGAGCGTGCGCCCCATGTAAGCTGAGTCCTTTGCAGCGGCCCGGGTTTGAATCCGACCTGCGGCACTTCGCTGAGTGTCATTCCCTCTCTGTCTCTCCCCCGTTCCTATCTATCCACTGTCACTATCAAATAAAAAATAATCACAAAAATGAATGACTAGTCCAGCTGAGCAGGCATCAAGTTTGCCTTTCCAGTTCAATAAACCAAGTTCTGCCATCTGACTCACACATCACAAGACAATGTTACAATGAATTAAATCATACCAAAGCCTTGTATGGCTCAAGACTATGGCAATATAATATTCACTAAAAATCACCCAAGCAGAAAGCACAACAGGAATTCTGAAACGTGATTGACTGAAGATACAACAATGGTATCGCACAACACAGCTGAGCGCAGGTTGCAAAATAATTGTCACTTAGTCAGCTGCTGCTTCACAAACTGCAAAAGCCAACATATAGGCTACTGCACTTGACCACTAAGTCTCACACAGGCCTATAGCAGCATCACAAAATAATGATGCAATACACGTCTGATATGCATGGCATTTCAATAAACTAAACAAAATATGTACATTATCTGGTCACACACAATGTCACAACAGATTATATTAGTTTACTCAATTTACAGATAGCATAATAGCTCTTACATTTAGAAGTTCTAATTTCTTGTCTTTTTCTTTGCAAAGTCGCAGATCAAATCCTCAGCAGCACCCCCAGCACCCCAACTTCCCGCGCATATGACTCCCTCCAGCTTTCAAACCACGAGCCGTTTTATTTCTCTCCAGCAAATACACTCACAACTGTGTAGTTCAGGGTGCCTCGGAATGCGGAGTGTTTCCAGTAAATACACACAGCTGGACAAGCAACCCGGTCTCACGGCAGTTCGTGTAAATGTCCACGTTATTCTTAATCTATTGATACGTGTTCACGGAGATGTTTTTTACGTGTAAATGTAACGTTATTTTCTCGCGAGGCGGGCCGCTGGGGACCCGCTGGATGAGACGGCCGAAAAAAGGACGCTCCATAATAACGGGACGGCGGAGGTTGGGTTTAGGAAAAAACTTACGGGGAAAGGGCGCCTTAAACGCCGGGAGATGCGCCAGAGTAACACGCAGGGACAAAACGCCACACGCAGGGACGCCATCCCTGGGAAACAAAGCGTTGCACGCGGGACGCGATCCCCGCTCGCCCGGGTGAAAGTCCTGTGTTGTTTGACCCATCCACCACCCCGACCAACCTCCCTACGCGGATTTTCGGCTTTTTATATTACTCCCTGCTATTTTCGTGCTGTGGCCACAAAATATGCTTCCCATTGAAATACATTACTTTACATTTTTGTGTTGTCCACCACGTAAAAACCGACAAAAACGTCTCCGTGAACACATATCAATAGATTCAAATAACGTCACATTTACACGAACTTCCATGAGACCGGGCTGGGACAAGATATGTCTGATTAGGATAGATTAGCTCCATCAACATATTGACAGAGGTGTATAGTCCAGGTGCCAGAAAGTAAAAATCCTGCCATGTTTTTGGATCTGCCTCTACATCTAGAACAGGTGTTTTCACTAACGAGCTCATCTACCTGATAGAGGAGCTGGTTTAGTGATGGTTGGGACAGCTGCTGGACAGGATTTCTACTTTCTGGCACCTGGACTATACACATCTGCATATTGATGTATGTTCTGGTTAAGCCAAAACAATGCTTTCACTGAGAAGGGGTTTGCAGTCAAGCTGCAATTATTAGCAGTTAGTAAGAAGGTACGCTGATATAAAATAACTTAAAATGCTTTAAATATTCAATTTTTAATGCATTAAAAGGAGTAATGGGTATTAATACAAACTACCGCAAAACTGTAGGTCGGCTCCTAATCTCAGCTCTTTTAAATCAAGGCTGAACACCTTTCTTTTTAACACCGCCTTTTCTTAATTCATTTTTGTATTTAAATTTTATTTTTTTATTCATTTATTTATTATATAATGTATAATGTTTCTTCATCTGTTACCAATTTGTATGATATTTTTAACTGTTTTTATGTCTTGTGTAAAGCACTTTGAATCGCATTGCTGCTGAATTGTGCTATAGAAATAAAGTTGCCTTGCCTTGCCTTACAAAGACATTCATTGTTTTGGCAGAACATAAATCAATTTGTGGATGAAACGAAGCTTCCTTATCAGGTATATCTGGTCCTGCTGTGTGTATTTACTGGGAACACTCCACTCTCCCAGGCAACCTGAACTACCCACCAGTTCCTGTATTTGCTGGAGAATAAAACAGCTTGTGGTTTGAAAGCTGGAGGGAGTTTCAGACTAAAACCTTCGTGGTTATATTCACAGAAAAGCTAAGCTACCTGTGGTTTATTTAGATATCCACAATCTGATTTATTAACTCTCCACAGAGTCTAAAACTAAGTGTTCCCTTCTCTATTTTCTCTCTGATTGTGATACAGAAACTCTGCAGCAAGCTAACATTAACTATGCAGCTAAACAGAGACCCTCCCAGGTAATGTTTTTATCTTTGTAAACTTAATACGGGGACACTGCCCCAGGGGCGTCACTTGACCTAGAGCTGCACTGGGACACAAGCCCCCCTAGGCGGGTCCATGGGCATGCTCCCCTGTAAGAAAATGTTGTCTATTTTATTGTTTAAATGCATCAATCTGGTCCATTTTGAAAAGAAATTCAGACAACCAGCAGGGGGGGAGGGGGGGGCTATGTATGGAGTAGTTTTGGAGACATGCCTCTTTGTAATTATGACATATTATTATGGCAAAACATATTCCCCAAAATTATGATTATGCTTATTTTTGAAAAGAAAGTGCTGTAGTATAACCAGCAGAAGACTAATTATGTGTGAGGTAAGTTTAGAGACAGCCTCTATTTAATTAATAAAATAGTAAAGTTTTTGTTCCCCAAAATTATGAATAGGCTTATTTTTTTAAAGTAAGTGATGAAATACAACTAGCAGGAGTCAAGTTATAATTGAGGTAAGTTTGGAGACACTACCTTATTTAATCATTAAATTAATGAATATTTTTGTTGGGTATTGTAGTTTGTAGACGGTGTGGTGGAAACTTTTCTTGTTTGCAGCAGGGTGTATTTCAAAAAGGACAAGATGAAACAAATAAGACTATTTGAGAATGAAACCAAAGTTTGGTCTTTGAGTATTTATTTATATTTGCAAATATAGGAACACAGTTTGACAAGTACAACAGTACAGTGGGAAAGTGTCTTCTTCGAAGAAAAAAAAGCACACAGCTTATTTACATCTTCAGTGAGATAGAACGAGATGCGCCCTGCCTAAACATGACTCGGCATTTCTTACAATCAATCAGACATAGTAGCCATTCAGGAGCAACTTTGCTTCTACGTCTCTGTACCACTTTCTACCCCGAGGTTAGACATCCCTTTTATCTCATCTCATGGATGCTTGGTTAGGTGCCTTTGGCAATCTTATTGATGCTAAAAGTCTCCTTCAGCGCTTTAAGTAAACGCGCTTGGTCGGGACTGTTGCTGTCCCTTTTGACACAGTCATGTTAAGGAAAAGGTCATGGTTGGGCGTACGGTTCTGTGACACGCGAGAGGAAAGAAAAAAACGACAATTGCAAGCGTGACAAGCGGTACGCGAACCTCCTTACGTGGAAATTCGCCGTTACATACTACTCGCTAAATCCTATCTAACTGCTGCTCTGCCCGGTGAGTTATACAAATACGCTGAAAGATGCCTTTTTCGCCGCATTGTGAGAGAAACTAAAAACAGAAACAAGACAAGAATATAAAGAATCATGCTTAAATGTAATTTTGCCAATACAACGGTCCCTAAGCACTCGTCTTACTGCCGTCTCTCCACCGGTGTTATTTCTCCAGGTTGGAGGATGGCTCGTTTTGATGAAAATGAGTTTGTAGTGCATTGTTTACCTTACTACGGTAGGAAAGATGCGTTGTTGGTGATTTAATAACATTTCGCTGTAGAGTTATTGATCCCGGAAGTTAAAATCTGTGAATATCTTTCTAACTTTACCGAAGTTGAGCTCTGTGCAGCGCTTGCTCTGGCTCTGTTGAGCGCGTGTGCGTAGAGTGTGTGTCTATACGTTTGGTCAATGTTTTCTTTCTCTCATTCAAATTTCGGGTCTGTCAGTCACAGGGAAAACCGTGGACATTTCCGGGGACAGCTCCAGCCGGGGACAGGTCACCGAAACGACAGGTCACCATCCCTTAAGTCTATTTAATTATTTATATGATCACAAAAACAGTGTAATCAAGAAAAACCATGATTTGCTCATTAAGTTCAGCAAACTCTTACTTAGTCTTGTGTTATGAATAACATGACCAGTTTGTGATTAATTTACAGTATATAGAATCCTTTCAGTTTAGAAGTTGATTAAGATTCCCCACAGTAACAGTCTTTTATTCACTATAACAAAACATAAAATCATAACTTATAATGTTTCTCACTGTCTCATCCCTGAAGAAGAGGTATAAATACACAGAAGTTTACACAGAAGTATAAATGAAGTTTTAACTGCAGATGTACTGCCCTCTGGAGGCTCAGAGCGGTAACTACAGTAACAGAAAAGACTTCAGGCTTTCAGGATCAATCAAACACATGGAGAGATTATTAACCAATCACATCACAGCAGATATTCTCTAACACAGTTGCTGTTTTTAACAGACCATCCAACCAGGAGAGTTTCACGTCCGTCCAGCTACTGAAGACACCGACTGGAAGTCTGTTTCATTATTTTTACACAGGAAATACAGGAAATAAATAGCCACATTATTTAACCCCAAACGAAGTAAAAACCCCAACAAAAAGTTTGTTTATGTCTGAGATCTGCTTCTCAGTGCAGAGTGTGTGTGATGGTGAACAGACTTAACTCTGATTTCAGCAGCTGATGTTCAGTCAGTGTTTCTGTCCACAGGAGAGACTCTCAGTCCTGCAGAGGACTCCGAGACACTGAGGAGCCAGGAGAGAACCCAAACCCAGGATACAGAGGCTGTGTGAATGTGGTGTTGAAGGTGTGGAGGTGGATCAGTGAGGCAGAGGCGACTGTGTAGAAGGACAGAGAGCCAGCAGGACAGTCCACATACACTGCTACTCTACCAGAGACAGAGGAGGAGGAGATGTCTGCTACTCTACCAGAGACAGAGGAGGAGGAGATGTCTGCTACTCTACCAGAGACAGAGGAGGAGGAGATGTCTGCTACTCTACCAGAGACAGAGGAGGAGGAGATGTCTGCTACTCTACCAGAGACAGAGGAGGAGGAGATGTCTGCTACTCTACCAGAGACAGAGGAGGAGGAGATGTCTGCTACTCTACCAGAGACAGAGGAGGAGGAGATGTCTGCTACTCTACCAGAGACAGAGGAGGAGGAGATGTCTGCTACTCTACCAGAGACAGAGGAGGAGGAGATGTCTGCTACTCTACCAGAGACAGAGGAGGAGGAGATGTCTGCTACTCTACCAGAGACAGAGGAGGAGGAGATGGATGTTAGTCTCCTATTGTGACTGACGGAGTAACCACGATCAGAGCACAACACACACCAGGACTGATCATTAGCTCCGAACAAACAGTCATCACTGTTTCCTCTCCTCCTGATTCCTCTGTAACTCACTGATATATTAACCCTTCCTCTCGTCTCCACTTCCCAGTAACAGCGACCAGTCAGACCATCTCTACACAGCAGCTGATAGTAGGACTCAAACCTCTCTGGATGATCAGGATATGGCTGCTTCTCCTCCACACGTGTCACCTTCCTGTTGTTGTCAGACAGTTTGAGTTCTCTGCTCACTGTGTTTGTGTCCAGTTCCAGCTGACAGCCATCTGATGGAGAGAAACAGACACAACACAGCAGCAGATTATCATCTGTTGGTTTATTAACTCTTGTGTTTTCTTCCATCAAACTGACCTGAGGGGTATTGCACAAAACCAGGATAAGGGATTAAGCCGGGATATTCAGGTTATCCTGGGTGAATTTAGCTTTGACTTGGTTGCACAAAAGCAGGTTGAATTAAGCCCAGCCAAGTAACCATTGCGATTTATTCTTTGCAGCTAGCCTGGTCCAGAGCAGGCTAACGGGCAGGCTAAGATTAATCCTGGAGTCTGATGTGTTAAATCAGCTGACGCTCTGATCCAAAATAAACGTGTTTAACAGTTATTCCGTTGTCTTTTGAATGTGTTCTGCTTCATTTTATTAACATGCATTACTTGTTTCTATTGCTGTCACGAGTTTGATTTAAATCCTACTACTGCAGTTGTTGAGATGGTAATGGTAAAGTGGGACGATACGGAGGAAATGGGCTTTTCCTCCGCTGCTCTCCCTGTGAAATGTGGCCCCGCCCGTGCAACGCGGGGAGGCGGGGGGAGGCAGGGGGATCCTCCCACACCGTGCAGCGGACTCTAAAAGCGGACTCTAAAAGCGGACTTTTAACATCAATAACGACGAAAATGGCACCTGATCAAATGTCCTTTTTTACCAAATGGGAGTGAGAATGTGTTGGAATGCCACAAAGCTTCTTAATCATTTTATTTTGGGGCTGTCACTTGTCATCTTGGAGCTTGGGAGTGAGAAAAGAACACATGAATAACAGGCTACATTGTTTTACAGATGTGCTTACAGTGTGTATTGAAGTCACTTCTTTTTCTAATTTTTGTCCAGTCATGTTTGTTCTGTATGAACATTAATTGTAGAAAGTTATTTAGAATTAGACATAGCTTATGGAGATCTGTGCATATGGTTGTAAAACATATTTTCGCATTATGAATAAGCTTTGAAATTAAGCCTAGTCCTTATAAATTTCCCAGGAACAAGAATTATTATTTTTTTATTTATATAGTACTTTACAGGCTACTCAAAGACACTTTACAACAAAACCAACACATAAAACAAGCATATTAAAGCAATTAAAACGTGGAGTTACTAAGTAGATTTTTTTAAAATCCATACGTATTCAGTCGGTCCGCTATGTCGGGCTTTTTCTTTCCGTTTGATAAGAGCCGTATTTCCCTTTTTGCATATTATATGTTTCACCTCCTCGTAAATTTCCATTAGAAGCTGCTGCTGCACACGTCTTCTCCATTTCTGCATCAGTAAATCTGTGATCGATACCGTGGTCTGTTTAAGAAATCCGTGAACGTGCACTTATCCCAGCTATGTTCACCTGGCTTGACATAGCTTCACCTACTTATCCTGGCTCGGCAAACGTGCAACCGATTGAGCCGCGATGAGTGGATCACACTAAGTCAAGCTGCGCTTTTTCATTTATCCTGGATTTCTTTATTCTACTTTTGTGCAACAGGCCCCTGGTCTGTTTGTCTGTTTATAAAGCATGAAGTATAAAATATCACCCAATTCTATTTTACACCTTATAGTCAACTCATTACAACTCATTACCAGAGTTTGATAGTTTTACACTTATTCTTTGGGATTCATGGTCAATAAAACTCATTTACATGAAATTATAAACAAGTTTACAGTAAAATAATCAGAAATTATTTCTTTCTTTGTCCAGTTTGTGTGTGTGTGTCTGTGTGTGTGTTTCTGTGTGTGTGTGTGTTTGTGTGTGTCTGTGTGTGTATGTGTGTCTCTGTGTGTCTCTATGTGTTTGTGTTTATGTGTTTGTGTGTGTGTGTGTCTGTGTGTATGTTTCTGTGTGTTTGTTTGTGTGTCTCTGTGTTTGTGTGTGTGTCTCTGTGTGTGTGTGTGTGACTATGCATGTGTCTCTGTGTGTTTGTGTGTCTGTGTGTGTGTGTTTCTGTGTGTCTGTGTGTGTTTTTGTTATTTGGTTTTATCAGTAGATGTGTTGCATGTTTTAACAGTTATTATTTGCATGGTTTGTGGATTTGCTGTGTTTGTTAGACTGAGAATTAGGATTATGAGAAGCAGCTGTGATTGCCTGCCGGTATATCCCCCCCCCCACAGCTCATGATTGGCCACAGGATCTAATGTTTTGCTTGTTAAAGGTGAACAAGTGAACAACTAATATCAGCGACGATCAATAGAAACAAAGCTCTCTGTTGGCTCCACTGTTGATGAAATGTAATAATAAGTTCTGTTGGATCATTGTGTTCAGTTTGTTGTGTTTGTGGATTTTAAATCTATCGATTGAGTTCTAACATCTTTCCAGACACTAAAACAGAAACTCTGGAGCCTTATGTAGGCTACGGCGAAAGTTCTGCGTAGAGCACATGTGTCAAACTCAAGGCCCGCGGGCCACATCCGGCCCCCGAATTAATTATCTTTGGCCTGCATGACAAAATGTATTTACTATTAGAGCTGGCCTGCCGGTATATCGCAATCACCACCATAATAGTACAAATCCCACAATGCACTTGCCGTGCGTCGGCACGTCAATCACAGGCCCGCGAAAGCGTGCCCCAATCGTCAACTATCCCTCTCCCCAAAAAATGGCTAAACGAAAGGTGGACTTTGAAAACAGGGGTTTTCAAGACAGGTTTGGAGGCACAGTATATGTTCGCGGATGTAAAGGGTAAAGCTGTGTGTCTCCTGTGCGGAGATAGTGTGTCGAAAGATTGTGTATGTGTATGAAAGAATACAACATAAGAAGACACTATGAAACGAAGCACCACGACAAATACAAGCATCTGGACACGACACAAAGGCTACAGAAGGTAGAAGAGTTAAAAAGAAGTCTGGTGTCACAGCATGCTATGTTCACTAAAGCCAAATCACAAAGCGAGGCTGCTGTTAAGGCCAGTTTTATTGTGGCAGCAGAGGTTGCAAAATAAGCCCGCGTCTTTACCGTGGGGGATTTTGTCAAAAACTGCATGATTAAAGTTTGCGACGCCGTGTGCCCAGAAAAAAGGCAAGCATTTTTAAATGTGAGCCTGAGCCGAAACACTGTTGCTGACCGTGTGTGTCACCTTGCTGCCAATCTCCAACAACAGCTTGTGAGAAAGGGAAACGATTTCATCGCATACTCCTTTGCTGTGGAGAGCACCGACACTTCTGATACTGCCCAGCTGTCAATTTTCATCCGTGGAGTGGACTCAAGCCTGTGCGTAACAGAAGAGTTTTTGGGATTACACTCAATGCATGGCACAACTATGGGGAAAGATAACTTTGAAGAGGTGTCCAGATGTGTAGATAAAATGGGAGTTGCCGTGGGATAAACTTGTGGGACTGACAACAGATGGAGCGCCTGCGATGTGCGGTCAAAAAAGTGGATTGGTGGGGAGGATCCGAGAAAAGATGCAGGAGGAAAACGTCATAGGTGAGCTGACAGCTTATCACTGCATCATACACCAGGAATCCATCTGTGGCAAAGCCTTGAAAATGGAACATGTGATGAGCATCATAACACGAGTGGTTAACTTTATCAGAGTCAAAGGTTTAAATCACCGCCAGTTCAAGTCTTTTCTGGCGGAGTTAAGTTCAGAATATGGTGACTTGCCCTATCACACAGAGGTGCGATGGCTAAGCCAGGGAAAAGTGCTGGAAAGATTTTTCGAGTTGCGTGAGGAGATCTGTGAGTTCATGAAAAGCAAAGGGAAAGACACAACAGAGCTCCGAAATAAAAAGTTTCTGTGTGACATCACGAGCCACCTGAATGCGCTCAACCTGCAGCTTCAGGGGCGGGGCCGTGTCATCACTGACATGTACGCTACAGTGAGGGCTTTTAAAACCAAGCTGACACTGTGGGAGACGCAGATGGTGCAGGAAAACTTGAGCCATTTTCCGCACTGCCAAACAATGAAAGAGCATGTCGCTGCCGCCGTTTTTCCAACTGCACAGTTTGTTGAAAAACTCGGCATACTTTGTGCTGACTTCACACGGCGATTTGCCGATTTTGAAGCCCAAAAAAGCAGGTTTGAACTGCTCAGTAATCCATTTACAGCCGACGTGGAAAGCGCACGATTAAACCTCCAAATGGAGCTGATTGAGCTTCAATGTAGTGACACACTGAAGGCAAAATATGAGTCTGTGGGCGCTGCAGAGTTTCCACGTTTCATCCCCAATACAATGCCCCAGCTGCGCTCCCAGGCTCCTCAAACGCTCTCTCTGTTTGGCCGCACATACTTGTGTGAACAACTATTCTCTTTGATGAAGATAAACAAAACTTCACACAGGAGTCGTCTTACTGATGAACACCTTCACTCAATCCTGAGGATTTCCTCAGCTCAGAGCCTCACCCCAGACATTGATGAACTTGTATCCAAGATGAGACACCAAGCATCTGGCTCAGACCAGTGAGCATTTCAGAGCAGCAAACGGTGCATTGATGCATTTTCAGTCTTTAATGCAGTTTCATTTTTGCATTTTTTTTGTCTGGCTACTACAGGACATTTGATTTCCCTTTGAAGTAAATAACTTGTGGCTGTTGCTTGCCTGTAGACAATGTTTTCACTTGAAATTACTCTGGAAAAACTGCAGATAGAGCCATAAGAAATTAGTGAAACTGATTTTATTTCTTTATTATTTTTATTTCTTTTATTTCCTAATTAATGTTGTTTTATAGGCCTTGTTGGTTTCAGGTTCATAATAATAATAATAATAAGGTTGTTTCAATAAGTTTTCAATAAACGTTGAACCCGTCCGGCCCTTGACTTATAGCAATTTTTTAATCTCGGCCCACTGTGTATTTGAGTTTGACATCCCTGGCGTAGAGCCTACGCAGAAGCATAAATCTGCCTTTAGACTCAACTCTCTTCAATAAACACATTAGGCAAGATGTTGCTGAACAAAATCCAACCTCAACCAGCAGTCTGCTTATTTTGCTTGTACTGATTGTCTGTCAGATTGAGTCCCTACTGGTTTTACCCATCTTCTGTAATGATATTTGATGTTGTCTTGTTTTAACTGCTTGTGCTGATTGTCTGCTTAACATTGGTCTGTATTGCAATTGCCATTAGTAATTACTACATGATGCTGCCTGACTCCTCAAAGATCTTCATTCTGTTCAGATGTTTCATTTTCTTGCTGGTTAAGATTTGAGATGTGTGTTTTATTTATTTTTTATATTTAATATCAGGCAGAGGGACAACAGGGGAAAATTATCCTTTTGGCCCATTTACAGGGATGTTGATCAATGTGCATTTACCCTGACAATTAGTAAAAATAAAATAAATCAAACTTAAAACAAACTCACACTTCCTCACACCAGGTTTCAACCTCTGCGGTCCACCATGGTCCACCCTGCAGGAAGAAATAATCACAATCAACTTCATACACCTTTACATGGATCCTCCATTAAACAGGAACCAGAGTTCCTCGGTTAGTGGCAGAGGAACTGTTTTGTCCATCTGTCCATACCTGAGAGTTTCCAGTTTCCAGTCATGATCCTCAAGCCCTGCTGACAGCAGCGTCATTCCTGAGTCTCCTGGATGATTGTAGCTCAGGTCCAGCTTTCTCAGATAGGAGGGGTTGGAGCTCAGAGCTAAGGCCAGAGAAGAACAGCCTTCCTCTGTGACCAGACAGCCTGACAGACTGCAAAAACACACACAGACACCAATTCGCTCAATAGACGCATTAGATCAGGGGTCATCAACTAGATTTTTCCAAGGGCCAGAATTTTTCTACACAGACACTCTGGGGGCCGGACTTTCAAATAAAGAAAATAAAATTAATTTAAACCTAACACGCCTATTTTTGTCCGCAATTTACACTTTCTTACTGAATTAATGCTATATTTCTTTAGATGTATTAGTGTGAGCAAACTCCTAAAAAACATGGAAACTCCATAATGATAACTGGCTCTTTAACTAGAAAATGATCTCAGACTACGAGGCAGTTCACTGAGGAGTGATGGTTAAAGTCTGTGATTATGGAAACATTATTGTAGTATGCAGCATCCTGATTGGTGGAAAATGCTTGCAGAAAGAAACAGTGCTTGTCAGGTTGCAAAATAATACAACCAGCATCATCATTCACGTGCATATTAAGTAGCCACATGTATTTGTTTTGGTCTTATTATACCTCCATATATTTACCGCTCCAGCGGAGAGTTTGGTTTGTTCAGCCAGCAGTGAGGTTTACAAGACGTTGTCCAAATTTCCAGATTCCCGGCAAACTAAGATAAACAGTTAGACTAAAAACCGACAGCTTTTGTTTTAGCTTGTTTGTAAAAATTCGTTTTTTGCAGAGTAGAGCTGTGTTTGCGTAAAACAGCGCAGTGGACTGAGCAGATTGAAATATCGCTTTCTACATGTTTATGCCGTCTACACAGGTGAGTACATTGATAAGTATTGACTTTTTACTCACAAAGGTTTTATTGTAGCCTACTTACAGTAACGAGACTAGCGTGAGTTCATCTGCCCCAGCGGCCGTTGGTGGCCTAATCCTCTTTGTATCGTTCCCAGTCAGGTGCTGCGTATTTTAACGCACACACGTCTCGGCTCAGCGGTGTGTATGTGTTTTAACGCACACACATCCCAGCTCAGCGGTGTGTGTGTGTTTTAACGCACACACCTCTCGGCTCAGCCGTGTGTGTGGAGCTCGGGAATCGCTGTACAAAATCCCAGCATGTGAATAGAGATGCAAATACAGGGGGCTGGGTTTTTGCTCTAAATGTTTGAAATGATAAATAACAGAACGCATTTTTTCCTCTTTACATTTTGTGAATTCATGATTATTCTGCGGGCCAGACTAAAAGCTTTGGCGGGCCGGATGTGGCCCGCGGGCCGCCAGTTGACGTTGGCTGCATTAGATCCTCAAACAGCAACAAAAACTGTCACTGATGGTGTTCTGAAGTCCTGTAATAAACCTGCTCTTTGTATATCCAAGTAAAATTTCTGTTTCGTGAACAGATACACTATCCTGGTCACAAGCTCCAGAGTCAGCGAACCCCTTCAGTACAATATTGCTGCCTCATCTAATACATAATCATAAAACCGACTAAAGAGACTTAATACTTAACTTATTACTCAGGTCCAGATCTCTCAGACTAGAGGACTGGGAGCTGAGAACTGAGGACACTGTGTTCATCCAATAATTATTCTATGAAGAAAAGCTGAACACCAACCTGAGAGTTTCCAGTCTGCAATGTGGACTCTTCAGTCCAGCAGACACCAGCTTCACTCCTGAATCCTTCAGGTTGTTGTTACTCATGTCCAGTTCTGTCAGACTAGAGGACTTGGAGCTGAGAACTGAGGACAGAGCTTCACAGCTTCTCTCCGACAGGTTACAGCCACTTAACCTGAAGAGGAATCAGCAACACATAAGAAAAAAATAACAAGAAAACATTGTTAGGAAGAAGAAAAACTATATTTAATCTGGATAGTTTTGTGTGCACATACAGAGCTTTGTTGGAGGCTTTGACCACTGGCAGCAGCCTCAGAAGAGCCTTCTCTGAAGCATCGTATTTCTTCAGGTCAAACACGTCCAGATCTTTCTCTGATGACAGTAAGATGAAGACCAAAGCTGACCACTGAGCAGCAGACAGTTTATCTGCAGAGAGACTTCCTGAACTCAGAGCCAGTTGGATCTCCTCCACTAGAGAATGATCATTCAGTTCATTCAGACAGTGAAACAGATTGATGCTTCTCTCTGGAGACAGATTCGTATTAATCTTCTTCTTGATGTACTTGACTGTTTTCTTGTTTGCCTCAAACATACTTCCTGTCTGTGTCAGCAGACTTCGTAGGAGAGCCTGATTGGTCTCCAGTGAAAGACCCAGGAGGAAGCGAAGGAACAAGTCCAGGTGTCCATTTGGACTCTGTAAGGCCTTGTCCACAGCACTCTGGTAGAACTGTGTTGATGTTGTTTGTTCTGATTTGTCTCTGAAAACTTTAGACAACCAGGTTTTTTTCCGTTTCTCCAATAGCAGATTGATTCCAGACTTGGTGTAATGTCAGATGGACATGAAAAGCAGCAAAAAACTCTTGAACACTCAGATGCACAAAGCAGAACACCTTGTCCTCGTACAGTCCTCTCTCCTCTTTAAAGATCTCTGTGAACACTCCTGAGCACACTGAAGCTGCTCTGATATCAATGCTACACTCTGTCAGGTCTGATTTATAGAAGATCAGGTTGCCTTTCTGCAGCTGCTCAAAAGCCAGTTTTCCCAGAGACTCGATCATCTTCCTGGTGTCTGGACTCCAGTGTGAATCCTTCTCGTGTCCTCCATCATACTTGACATTCTTCAGTTTGGACTGAACGACCAGGAAGTAGATGTACATCTCAGTCAGGGTCTTGGGCAGCTTTCCTTCCTTTCTGGTCTGCAACATGTCCTCCAGAACTGTAGCAGTGATCCAGCAGAAGATTGGGATGTGGCACATGATGTAGAGGCTTCGTGATGTCTTGATGTGGGAGATGGTTCTGCTGGACTTCTCCTCATCTGTGAATCTCTTCCTGAAGTACTCCTCCTTCTGTGAGTCAGTGAACCCTCTGACCTCTGTCACCATGTCAACACACTCAGAAGGGATCTGATTGGCTGCTGCAGGTCGTGTGGTTATCCAGAGGCGAGCAGAGGGAAGCAGTTTCCCCCTGATGAGGTTTGTTAGCAGCACATCCACTGTGGTGGACTCTGTAACATCAGTCAGGATCTCAGTGTTGAGGAAGTCCAGAGAAAGTCGACACTCATCCAGACCGTCAAAAATGAACACGACCTGGAACTCTTCAAACCTGCAGATTCCTGCTTCTTTGGTTTCACTGAAGAAGTGATGAACAAGTTCCACCAAGCTGTACTTTTTCTCTTTCAGCACATTCAGCTCTCTGAAGGTGAATGTAAATGTGAACTGGATGTCCTCGTTGGCCTTGTCTTCAGCCCAGTCCAGAGTGAACTTCTGTGTTAAGACTGTTTTCCCGATGCCAGCCACTCCCTTTGTCATCACTGTTCTGATTGGTTCATCTCTTCCAGGTGGGGTTTTTAAAGATGTCTTCACATATGATTGTTGTTTCTGGTCTGTCTGGTTTCCAGGATGCTGTTTCAATCTGTCTGACCTCATGTTCAACATTGACCTCTTCAGTCCCTCCGTCTGTGAGGTAGATCTCTGTGAACATCTGATTCAGAAGGGATGGGTGTCCAGCTTTAGCAATCCCCTCAAACACACACTGGAACTTCTTTTGTGAGTTGGATTTGACTTTTTTCTGGCATGAAGCAAGAATATCTGAAAACATAAAACAATAAAATCAATGAGGGGTTGTTGAAGTTAATGTCTGTGCACATTTCTGTTTTTCTGAAATCTATTTAAGAGATTAACATATTTAAAATGACTTATTGTTGTATGTTAATTCCTCAACAACTGATATGCTATGTCCAATTCATGCATTCATGAACTCTGTAGTCTCCAAAGAAACCAGAATGTGTATGACTTAATTACAGAGGAATGGGAATTAATTTTGTCCAAGCTGTTTCTCAGAGTGGCATCAGTGTGTGCAATTGTTAACCAGAAGAGCCAACAAAAACTGGATTGTCTAACTCCGTTTCATGAACTTTTGTTCTTGGAGACACTTTACATTTTGTGTCTGTGGTAGATGTGTGTTTGGTAGCTTGTTGTGTTGTTGTAGGCACAATATGCAGTATACTGTATGTCTATCTTTGTAGATAAGAGGGAAACATTGGCTACAAAGCTAATGTTTGTTGAATACATTGTGATATCTTAGATTTGTTTGTTACATCCATTTTCTATTTCATAATATTATATATACAGTATATTATATATAAGATGTCTTACCTGCAGGTTCTGAGATGGTGTTTGATAAATGTTTCACTAGCTCATTCTGATTTATCTTGACTAAAACTATTCTGGTCACTTTAATGGTGTTCATACTGTAGGTCAAGAACATCTGGTTCACTGTCTTCACCCTGTTTTCATTCTCCAGTTTGCTCTTTGCAATTGCTGGGAAATCTTCAAGGGCTCCTTCCAGCTGCAGGTGCCACTTAAATTTTTCAAAGTCCTCAGCTCCCAAATCTTCTAAAATTCCCAAGACGACCTCTTGAGGTGTCTTCATCTCTGGTCCCTGCAAAGATCCAAAAAAACATTGTCAACTCATAAACCTTACCTAAACATTACTTTCATTTTATATCTTTTTTTAGCTCCCCCCCTTAGATGTTGGTATTTTCCAAGCTTCTCATATTCATTCTTCAATTGAAATTGTATTTATATTGTCAAATAATAAATGTAGCTCAGCGCAAATTCTTTCAGGAAGACCTAGTACAAGTAATCAGTCCCTCTTAAGCGAATCAGGGCTGGAGGCGTTCACCTTCTGATAATCCAATCAGGACCGGCCAAGGATCCCATAGGCCAATCACAGCGTTACATCACTGTTTTAAAAGCTGCTTCTCTCCCTGTGCTATCAGCTGTCATTTCAGGAAGACGTCGTTTTGCTTCACCTTTCACGGCGCATCTCGGTTGGTAGCTGCTGATGTCTATCCTGGAGGACATCTCTCTCTCTAATCTTGTTCCTGTCTAGAGGCATTTCCGCTGCACTAGGGACTTCATGCCGGATATACCGGGAGCAACCTGGCAGCATACCTTCTCCCAAGCGATGACTCGTCACCCGGCACTGCTCGGACCGCAGCGGCCTCCTGCCGCCCGACGCTAAGCTATCAGCGTTGAACGTGCCTTCAGACGGTTCCATCGCAGCAGGGGCGACCGGCGGGTTCGCATCAGTTGGAACATTCAACCCTTCAAAGCTAAGTTGTCTCATCGGGCTGAGTAATGTTCATTCATGGTGCCGCCACCGGGCACGCGGTCCGGTTCGTTGCGGCTAGAGTTCCGGGTGCGTCTAATCACTGGATTCAGCCGCGGTTGCGATGTGTCTGGGGGTTATCTACCATACATGCTGTAATGAGTCAGCTGGGGGCTTTGTTTTCCTTTTAATACCTGCAGCAGGTCTAGGCGGGCACATAGGGCAGCTCGGTATTCTCTTCAAGTGCTTAGTAGGGTAGTTGCTTCTTTCTTTTCTACGTTTGCTATTGTGTGCTCATGCATTCAGCGTCGTTTAAATCACGTGCGCATTTGCGGTGGTATGCGGCACTGCGTTCCCATTGCTGAGGCAAGCCCCCAGGCAGAGCGGCATGTCTATCAGTCATGGGCGTGCCGGCTAATGGTGGTACTGCACCACATGGCCAAACAGACTTTTCACATAGACATTGCATAGGGCCAGTAATGTCTCTATTTCAGCGGATAATTTGTTTCGGGGTGTATCACCTTACCAGCCCGACCACTGAAAAGGTCCTTGTCTAAGACGTCACATCTTTAACATTCTCAAGAATCCCATCCGGAATTAACATGCATAATGGACGCGCGCAGACCCACGTGACTGCGCACACTGCTCTCATGACTGCTCTTCCGAGCTCATGTAGCTAGCCGTAATGATGGATATAGCTAATGGGTGTAAATCGCCTTGCGTTCTATTACACCGTCATGGTATTATCTTATGAAATATGATACATTCGTAGGATGTAGGTATGTGTCGAATGAATTCGGGATGCAATTTTCATGCATGAATGCTTGCCATAATAATCGGATAGCATGCAAGACCGGTCATTCTCGCATATACAAGTTGGGTTTTTCGTACGTCCAACTGCTTAAATAGTAATGTTGACTGTGTGGATTCACCTTTGGCGTGGTTGCATTAGCGCAGTTGTGATGCTACCTGTCTATCTGGCACCCAGTGATGAGGTGGTGACATGTTCGGCCTGGTGGGATTTGCTGACGTCTGCAGCTGGCATGTGGCGGGTGCACCTATTCATTGCAATTTATGGAGGGTATTTTCCATGGTATTTTGTTTCAGTCATGGCTTACCTCGGTGGTTGGTCATGCAGCTATCATGTGCGTTGGCTCACTCATGGGCACGCAACCTCGGCATGGTTTGCCGAGGCCTGGTAAGGGGATTCTCGTAATTGCTGCGCTTCCGGACCTCGTCATATCGACGTCCTCTAGAACGCATTTTCATGTTGTCATCGCACCACGGAGCGTTGGGTGATGTCTCTCTGGCATTGAATGCAGATGACTCCTCAGGCCTATGTTGGTTGCCCGCAGACGCACTCTGTTTCTTATCTTCGATATCTGCCGATCGCTCAGGCATGCTAGCTTCCTCTCACCTTATCCTCCCGGGTAGCTATCATTTAAGTAGTCTCATCAAAGCTCGCGTTCCTCTAGCTATCGGGTCTAATGTTCAGATGGAGGCTGCTCTCTTGCAGCTTATCTGGGTGTCTCAGGTCCGTCCTGACGATTGTGACGATTGTTGCCCGAGATGCCGAGGTTTGACTCGTCTCTATTTGGCTTACTGCCTCCGGCCTGAGTTGCCGTGTTTTATTTGCCTTTGTTTGCCGGCCGTGCACACCGGTCTACCTACGTGACTTAGTTCACTCTTGTTCCGGGGGTTTCATCCCTACATTACAGAGCATTTCGTTCATATGGCATTTTCTATTTTATGTTCTTCATTCATTTGACGATTATGCTGGGCAGATCGCCTGCGCCGGACGACGTGCGGAGGATGTTAAAATGGCTGGGATTTTCTTTAGCTTGCGTTCGCTGGGAATTGGTTCACTCTCGTTTTTGGGGGTTTATCACTACACTATGGAGTATTTCGTTCTTATGGCATTTTCTATGTTCATTATACTGGGCAGGATGCAGTGCGACGTGCAGAGGCTGATCAATGGGTGGGATTTTATTTTGGTTGCGTTTGCTGGCCCGAGCAGCGTATGGCGGAGAGGCTGAGATTTAGTTGCTGGAAGTATTTCAAATGCTGTTTGGGGACAGATTACTGCATTGTCTTGCTGCTTCCGGTAGCTCTGCATGGCTTACTGAAAAAGCTTATTTGTTGCTCTATCTGTCTGTGTGGTGTCTTGTTGACTTCTGTCTGTATAGTTTAACCTGTACTCAGTGGCGGATCTAGAAAATTTTACATGGGGGGGCAAAGGGGTAGCGAGAGATCTTGGTAGGGTGGCAGGGGAAGACGGTACATGGAAACCCCCATATGTAAACTGCTATGCCCTACTACGCCCCGCGACGCCCTGCTATGCCCTAAACTGCTACGCCCTAAACTGCTACAACTATTATTTCTAGTCATAGTTCCATTATCTTTTTTGTTACTATAATTTGTGACATTGGACAGAACGGACTCAAACGCAGTGCTCCAAAAACAAACTATTTTATTGAACAGACTAGGAGGGAGGAATACGGGGGGAAAACCTAGGATGGTGAGGGATGCAGGAGAAGAAACCAGGAGGGCAGGGGTTCGAGGGGAAATCCTAGGATCACCAGGGAGCTCAGGGAGATGCAGGGAAACCGGGGCTGGGAAGCCGCGGAGTAGGCACTGGAACGAGGGGGCCGAGGAGCGGAGGAGGGCTGGCTGGAGCGTGGTAGCGGAGGTAGAGCGATGTAGGGTGCCGTGGGAGGAGGACTGAACGGGGAGACCAGCTGACTGGAACAGAGGGAGGAAGTGGAGCTGAAAGACAAACACAAAGAGGGTCAGGTAAGGCATACACAAAGTAAGGCAGAATGTCTGATGAGGAGCGTGGTTTGGCGTGAGTGTCACCAGAGAAGCTGAAGCAACAATCCAGCGAAGATGGTCTGTTGGGCCGGGGTTGAAGTACTGTGCTTGATTGCTGATGGATGGCAGGCGTGAGCAGCGGGAGAGCAGTGATGGTGATTGGCAGCAGGTGTGTGTAGTCAGCTGGCCAGCAGTGGGCAGGAGGGGAGGAGGAAAGCAGGGAGTAGGCAGCAGGGGAGGAGGGAAAGCAACAGAGACAGAGAGAGAGAGGCAGAGCAACAACAAAACAACTAACGGCAGAGGAAAACAAACAGAAACACACAGCCAGCTGGTCCCAACCATAACAATAATTACCATTATTTTGAATCATAATTCTCTGTAACTTTATATCTGTATCCATCTGTATCTAACCGGCAGCTGCCACCAAGACCCTGGATCTGTCTGATGTTTCTGCCCAAAAGGAAGTTTTTCCTCGCCACTGTTGCACCAAATGCTTGCTCTTGGGAGAATTGTTGGGTCTTTGTAACTTAAAGAGTGTGGTCTAGACCTACTCTATCTGTAAAGTGTCTTGAGAAGAGTGAACTGTTGTTGTATATGTAAATATTTACATATCTAACCCTATAACATATACAACAGAATGGAAATAGCCAAAAACTGAAAACACGTCATGTCACAGGACATGTTATGTTACTGTACTGCAATTTATATGGAAGGAGAATATAAACCAACCATATGGTCCAGGGGTTACTGCAGCCTCCTCTTCCTCTCTGTCATCTTCATCGGCCTCCTCCTGATCACTCTCTGACTCTGTCCCTCTCTCTGAAGCTGCAGCCTCCTCTTCATCCCTCACTTTCAATTCTTCCTTTCCCTCTTCTCTTTCACTCATTTCTGCATCTCCTTCTGTGGTCTTCTCCTGCTCTGACCTGCCTGGTCTCTCCAGTTTACTGTCTTCTCCTTCTTCATTTCCCTCCTCCTCTTCCTCCTGTGCACATCTCAGAATTTCCTTGGCTGGCAATATCCCCACTTTTAGGCTTCAGCTAATATCTCCAGCTACTCTGGCCTGCAAAAGTCAAGATGTGAAAAGCTCTTGTTATTCTTGTATTACATTACACTGTATGGCCCTGTAGCTAATAAGTAGCCTAAAAAATACGAGATTTATTACATGCACACATCAGTTATGTTTAGACTAGCCTTCTTAATCCCGTTGTATTTGTTGTTTTCCCAGTTTGACAGTAAAGGATGTTGCCTGGTTTAATTTGTGCAGCGTTATTGTCGTGATATGTGAGAGGAAGTGGATTTTATAGTAGGCTACTCCTTAACTAATCATATACAAATGATCGGTCTCATTAAGCACTGTGTACCGTGTTGTAACGTAACGCCACCGAAACGGCGACCCTCTGTAAACGTTATGAATTCAAACCATGCCAGTTTGTAATATTTTGTATTATGCTCTTCTTGTCTTTACTGAAATCAAACTAATCAAACAGCAGAATGCGCTTACAAACCACGAGGGAGCGATTTGACTTTTGGCTAACGTAATGGACGCGCTGTTGTTGATGCTGACTCGCCTTTAGCATACATTATAATTATTACAAATGTAACTTTACATGAAACGTGTGTTTTAACTTCACCTGGGGAAACTGACTTCACTTTCAGAGGCTCGGGGGGGCGGTTCGGTCACTCTAGTCTTTGCCGGGATGCAGGGCCAGCACACCGCAGCAGACTCGCTGTGTGAGAGCCAGAATGTGCGAACGCTGCTCTGCACGTTTGATGCAGGAACGTAGTTAAGTATTTGAGGGGCAGGGGGCTAAGATTACATCTACAATTATTATTTATTATGAATTAATATAAATTAATTGTTTGTTTCAATGTTTTAAGAAGCCTGTGCACATAGTGGCAGTTTGTTTTTACAAGCAAAGTTTTTTGAACACCAGAGTTAGGGGGGCAGCTGGGGGGGCAAGGCCCTACAGTGGGGGGGTCAGCTGCCCCCCTTGCCCCCCTGTAGATCCGCCCCTGCCTGTACTAATGTCTTGCTGTTTCCTGTTACTCTGGTCTAACATCATCTGGCCAAAGGACTACAGTTGAGAATTTGCCAGCTGGCTAACACTGGCACATTTACAGAAATGTTATTTAATGTGTGTTGTCCTTTAAAAAATAAAGAATGAGAATAAATAATTAATCGGTTGTAAATCTCTTCTCTGCACAACTTTTCTTCTTTCTATTTGCGTTTGGCTGGTGTTTACATACAATAGGCAACAGACGTTTTTTTAGTCTGAGCCATGGCTGACATCAGCACTATTCAGCTGCCTAAATATTCAGTAGTATGTTAACAATGGGACAATATGACAGAGTGGGTAACTATCACTTTCAGAGGACGCTTTCGTTGGAAAAGATGTCTTTGCATGTTGACTGTCTTGGTCTGAACAATGATTAAGGAACCTTTTGTTTTGATGACAATAATTTATTCATTGATGGATTTATTTCGATTTGAAATAGTTAATCTGTTTCATTAAGTTAATAGTGGAGCGGCTAAGTGCTTATGTTTGGCAGAATCGTTCAGTTTATGATACAAGCGTGAAAATTGGCACGAGCAGTCCCCATGTGTCACTTGACAAGAAAATTGTCCGAGCCGGCCGACACCATAGTGGAGCAGTTAAGTGAAGAGAGAGGAAGAGAAGAGAGAGGAAGTGAGGAAGAGAAGAGAGAAGAAAGAGGAAGTGAGGAAGAGAAGAGAGAGGAAGTGAGGAAGAGAAGAGAGAGGAAGAGAAGAGAGAGGAAGTGAGGAAGAGAAGAGAGAGGAAGTGAGGAAGAGAAGAGAGAGGAAGAGAAGAGAGAGGAAGTGAGGAAGAGAAGAGAGAGGTAGTGAGGAAGAGAAGAGAGAGGAAGAGAAGAGAGAGGAAGAGAAGAGAGAGGAAGTGAGGAAGAGAAGAAAGAGGTAGTGAGGAAGAGAAGAGAGAGGAAGTGAGGAAGAGAAGAGAGAGGAAGAGAAGAGAGAGGTAGTGAGGAAGAGAAGAGAAAGGAAGTGAGGAAGAGAAGAGAGAGAAGAGAGAGGTAGTGAGGAAGAGAAGAGAGAGGTAGTGATTGGTTGCTGTTGTTGCTTTTGTCCGACAGACTTTCAACTCACACCTCCGGCGGAGCTTTTCGTACATTGTGGTTTTTGTTAATTCAGGGACAGTAAAGTGCTTTGGCTGTGGAGAGGAGGGGCATTTAGTGAGAGCCTGCCATGATAAAAAATCAGAAACAAGCTGAACCTGAAAGAGAGAAAGATCAACCAGGTCAGACTGAAAAACAGATGCCATCAGAAAATCTAAATAAAAAAATCACCAAATATTTCTGTCTGAGGATGCAGAAATTCAGCCTTAGACTGAACAGGAGGAAAAATCTGCAGACAGGCCTCCCAGTCCTTCTGAGGGGAAAAACCTAAACAAAAGGGACACATCAGCAGAAACTGAGCTGACTGTCGTCACAGCACTGGACACTGTTTCTCTAGTTGGTAAGTCACTTTGTAAAACATTGTCTAATTCATGAATTCATAAATGTCCAAACGTAATAGGCCCACGCTGTTATTTGTACTTTATAAAATATCTCAGACATTTCCTTCTGTAGGGCTTTCATTTTCATACAGCTTTGGTTGAATAACCCAGCATTCATATAGCCTATAGATGAGTTTATCAGGAACTGGAGACAGATATCTCCATCCTATAGAAGAACAACTTGTACTTTCAGTAATATTCTCCTGACCTGCTCATTGCAATATGATAAAGTAGGCTAGGTACACACTCTCATACACATCAAATAGTCTATTATAAGAACAGCTGATTACTGGAGCAGTAAGAAGCTTTAGAGGGCTGACGCTTGTTGTGTGTACTATGAAATAAAATCCTGACTTAGACCTCCTCTATCTGGAAAGTGTCCTGACATAACTTCTCTTATGATTGGACACTTTATAGGAAATTAAACTGAACTAGAGAATGCAATTTCTGAAGAAATTGCGGTGTGAATGCTGTATGTTGAAAGGCTGACGCTACACTGCTGATTGCTGACTTGAATTGTGTTAGAAGAAGGTAAAGTAGTGAGAATAGTTGAAAAAGTGGGAATGGTTTTAATAGTATGAATTACTTAGAAATGTTGAATAATACCCAAAATGTTTGAAAATGTTGGCATGTTTTAATTGTTTTTTGTTGAAAAAGTGGGAATGGGTGTTAGTTTGAATGTCTTTGAAAAGTTGAATAATACTGAGAATGTTTGAAAGATGTGGAATATAATTATTAAATATTTAATAATTAAGAACAATTTTAACCACGTTATAATGATGTTAACTTATTTCACAAATGCACTGCTGTATGTTGAAAGGCTGACGCTACACTGCTGATTGCTGACTTGAATTGTGTTAAAAGTAGGTAAAGTAGTGAGAATAGTTGAAAAAGTGGGAATGGTTTTAATAGTATGAATTACTTAGAAACGTTGAATGATACCCAAAATGTTTGAAAAGTGTGGCATGTTTTAATTGTTTTTTTTTTTGAAAAAGTGGGAATGGGTATAATAATTTTGAATGTCTTTGAAAAGTTGAATAATACCCAGAATGTTTGAAAGATTTGGAATATAATGATTTCATATTTTTATTTAATTTTAAGATGAAGCGGAATTTGAATGAAGAAGCAGGTAAAGAGGAATGAATGAGTCTGAAAAGCCGGAAATATGTCATATTGGGTAATCTCAATCAACTGACACAGACACACGTACAAATCCACACACACACATCCACACACACAGTCACACATACGCACACAAACAGAGAGACACACACTCACACACACACACACACACACAGACAGACAGAGAGACACACACATACACACACACAGACAGAGAGACACACACACATACACACACACAGACAGAAAGACACACATACACACAACCACACAGACAGATATATAAACACAAACACAACCACGCGCATCCACACACACAGACAGAGAGACACACACACATACACACACAGACAGAGAGACACACACACATACACACACACAGACAGAGAGACACACACACATACACACACACAGACAGAGAGACACACACATACACACAACCACACAGACAGAGATATAAACACAAACACAACCACGCACAACCACACAAACAGTCACACATAGTCATTTAACAGCAACAGGTTAACATGTCAGGGATCAGATCACATGACCAACTGCAGTTAAAGGTTGCTATGACGACTCTTTTTTCAGAGAGTTCTTCAAAAAGTATGAATGGAAATTAAAAGTTGTATAAAACTCAGTTAGTGAAAGATTAACCATAATGATAAGGAATCATTTACCATTAGTATAGGAGAGGAAGGAGGAGGAGACGAGAAGGAGAGGAAGAGAGAAAGAAAGGAAAGGAGTTACACACACTCACACAAACGGACAAAAACAAAGGAAGAGAGGAAGAGGAAGAAATGAGAGGAAGAGAAAAAGAGGAGAGGAGTAGAGAAAGAAGAGAGGAAGAGGGGAGGAAAAAGGAGAAGAGGTGTTGTTGTAAGCTAACATGATGTGATGATGGACTAACTGACCTCAGGCCTCAACAGCAGCAGCTGTTCTCACAGAGACTAGGAACAGTAACTTCACAGCATTGGTCAACATGTCAGGGATCAGGTCACATGACCAACTGCAGTTAAAGGTTGCTATGACGACTCTTGTCTCAGAGAGTTCTTCTCACAGAAACAAAGCTCTGATACACCTTTGATAGTCCTGCTCCTAGCTCAAAAACTGTAACTCCTATCTCTTAATGTTTAATACTGTGAGAGACATAACACCCTGCTGATCATCCTGTCCAAGAATGGTGTGTGTTGTGTAAGAAATGTGAGGACAGCAGCTGTCTGAAAAGGGCCTGTTTCTCTTCTCCTCCTGGTATTACTGGTAGGATTTAGTACAGGATGTAGTGCGGCAGTTGGTGGAGATGGCTTCACTTAGAAGCTCATTGTGCCTCGTGTGAAAGTCGTATTGCCTCCCTAAGCACATCGTTAGAAAGGGCACAAGATTTCCTACATTTTGATGTAAAAGTTATGTATGAAGAGTTAAAACTGTGTATGGTATCGCGAGGTACAGAAAATCTTTCCACTCTGTCAGTTGGGCCCTGCCCTCTGAGTCCGAACATTCCATCCCATACACACCAATGTAAAAATAGCAGAAAGGTATTTTTTCTAAGCCTCAATGAAGACAGATTATTTTAAAAAGAACTAATGGGATTTGAAAGTTGAATACCAACACTGAATGTATGAAAGATGGGGAACGTTTTAAAGTTTGAATGGAGTTTCTCGGTGAATGTATGAATGAGTAGCTAGCAGTTGAAAATGTATGAAAATGTGTCAACTTTGAAACATTTTTCCATCCGCTTTAATGGGGAAAAAATGTCCGCTAAACGTTGAAAATCTCGGAAATTATAAATGTTATGAATAATAAAAATAGTAGCACGCCATTCTGAATCAAGCCGAACGTTTTGATGTATGAATGAAGTTTCTATGTTGAAAAATGTGGAAAAAAAAATCCGGCGGAAGAATAAGAATAAAGATAGAAATACATTTTAGTGGTGTAGAATATAGATGTGAATGCCTCCAGCATTCACACCAATAAATACATTTTATCAATGTAGAATATAGATGTGAATGCCTCCAGCATTCACACCAATAAAAAAATAAATAAATAAATTTTATCGGTGTAGAATATAGATGTGAATGCCTCCAGCATTCACACCAATAAATACATTTTATCAATGTAGAATATAGATGTGAATGCCTCCAGCATTCACACCAATTAAATATTTTAATTGATTGACAGCCCAAATATGAATATAAAATTAGTAACCCCCTCCTCCTCCTTTCAGGGTGGAGCCTGCTGGATTCAGATGGTTGACATATGTTTCACCCGCTGAGCAGCAGCTTCTAACGGAAATTTACGAGGAGGTGAAACATATAATATGCAAAATGGGAAATACGGCTGTTATGAAAAAAAAGACCGACAGTCAATAGTGGACCGACTGAATACGTATGGATTTAAAAAAAAAATTCTACTTAGTCACTCCACGTTTTAATTGCTTTAATATGCTCGTTTTATGTGTTGGTTTTATTGCTGTATCTGTTTTCATGCGCTAAATGTGATGGTTTTAGTGTAAAGTGTCTTTGAGTAGCCTGTAAAGCACTAATTAAATGTATTATTATTTAGTGTACTTTGCCTTAAAAGTGAGCAGAGGAAATTCTTCTTCCTGGGAAATTTATAAGGACAAGGGTTAATTTCAAAGCTTATTCATAATGCGAGAATATGTTTTACAACCATATGCACAAATCTCCATAAGCTATGTCTATTTCTAAATATCTTTCTACAATTAATGTTCATACAGAACAAGCATGACTGGACAAAAACTAGAAAAAGAAGTGACTTCAATACACACGTATGTTAGATGTAGCAGGGAGGAGTAGGGAATGGCGGACCCAAAATGCAGAGAGCAGGCAGGCAGGCAGGAGAACGTTGAGGTGGAAGATTTATTTAAACCAGGGGCCTCATGTATAAACGTTGCGTATGCACGCAAAGCTTGCGTAAGCTGGTTTTCACGGACACTTTGTGATGTATAAAAAATTAACTTGAAGTGAGAATGTGCGGGCCGTCCGCAAAGTCTTTTCTGGCTCTGTTACGTGGCAAATTCTAACTGAAAATTGCCGAAAATCACTAAACATTACAAAATAAAGTTTCCACTACAGTTACTGGCGTACGTCTGTAACGTTGTCTATGAAAAAAAAAATATATATCCGCTGATACTCCATAAAAGTTTGATCATTTATGTGGATAATGTTTCACATCTTTCACACAACTGTTTAATTCACAGGCTACTTAATCTCTGCTAAACATGAGGACGGTATGTTGTTCTGTAACTGGTGTGGCGCTGCCACTATTCTCTTGCTTTCCACTTCGACATTAAACTTTATTTTTTTATTATTCTGCCATGGTTCGGTGCATTCACCGCCCGGTCACCATTTGCCATTCTGGGCTTTTTCTTTTATTGCTCATCCAAGATGACAAAACCTCCAAACGGAAAAAAAAAATGTCTTGCCTCCACCTCCGCGATCAGCACCTCAACCTCAGTCAGTGTAGTTTTTTTTTTTTTTGGCTGCAGCGGGATAACCCGTTCTGATTGGACAAAGAATGACGTCGGGGGCGCATTTATAGTAATTTCCATATTCATTTATGGGAGGAGGCAAGGCGTGGTCAGTCACTAATTCATGTGTACTCAATTTCACGTGGATTGTCATGTATAAAGGAAAGGTGCGCAGGATCTGGCGTACGACCAGTTTTATACATGTGAATATTTCTGTGCGTAGGAACTTTTCAAGTTTTGGCCATACGCCATCTTCTGGTATGAAAGCTGTGCAGTCTTTTATACATGAGGCCCCTGGAGTAGGGATGGCTGAAGTGAAACTGACGTTCCGAAGCTTTGTCGAGATCCCGAAGCGCAGATGTTTCGAAACACTGATTCAAAGCGTGATTCAAAACACCCATGTCACGTGACTATGGCTAAATGAAACATCGGAGGGTTTCACGAGTGTTTCAACAGGTGGCATGAATCAGCGTTTGATTGACAGGGTCGGGAACACACAATCGCACATCCGTATAAAAGTGAAGTCAAAGCACCTTGACCTCGTGGGTTTTTGTGAGAGGAGTTTCATTTTAAGATAGCGGATTTTTGGTGATATAGTGACATTCATAGTGCGAGTTGTTTAGTTATATTTAGGCTTACATTTAAATTTACACATTGACTGATAGGCTAGAGCAGGGGTTGGCAACCTTTTTGATATGAAGTGCCCTTTTCAAAATTTCTTGTTTATTAGTGTGCCATGTTAATATTAATTTTTTTTTATGACATCACATCAAAATGTAATATCCAGGGAATCTGTAATAATCAGGACCTTGTAATTATTATTATTGTATATTATTATTATGGAAACATGGTTTTAGTATGCAGTCCTGATTGGTGGAAAATGGGCTGACAAAAATATCACTGTCAAAGAGCCTGAAGCGAAAAGTTGTGGAAAAGCCCAGCTTTAATTATGAATGGACTGATAAGCAGGACCTGTATGAATCATTTTCAATGAAACGATGTTGTGGCAAAATAATAATAACACAACCAGCATCATTATCAAGAATGAAGAAGAACATAACGATTTAGCGTCATTCACGTGCATTTTAAGTAGCCACATGTATTTGTTTTGGTCTTATAATGCATCCATATTTACGCTCCAGCGGAGAGGATGGTTTCTTCAGACAGCTTAAGTTTATAAGAATTTGTCCAAATTTCAAGATTCCCTACAAACTAAGATAAATAGACTACAAACCGACAGCTTTTCTTTTAGCTTGTTTTGTGAAAATTAGCTATTTGCAGAGTAGAGCTGTGTTTGCGTAAAACTAGAGTGCGGTGGACAAGAGTGGTCTGAGCAGACAGAGCAGATTGAAATATCACTTTCTACATGTTTATGCCGGTCTACACAGGTGACTGCATTGATAAGTATTGGCTTTTAACTCACGAAGGTTCAATTGTAGCCTCCTTACAGTAACGAGACTAGCGTTAGTTCATCTGCCCCAGCGGCCGTTGGTTATCCTCTTTGTACTGTTCCCAGTCAGAGATACGAGTCAATCAAACTACAGTAAATAACAGGTTGCGCACAGGCGCCGATTTATGTTTTCCTCCGTGGGTGCTCACACGCGCACACAGTTTAAGAGTAGTCAACAATGTTTGCATTTCAGAACCTTAGGAAATGGACAGCGGCCGACACGAACACACACGCCGTAAAGTAAGCTATCTTTCAACTCAGGACAGCGCCACTTCTCACAGATAGAATTGGGGATGAGAAGTTTAATCAGCTTCGTGGGAAATTATAAATCAATGCCACCGACATGACCAATCACACTTAGCACCACCTTCAATGTTTAATATAAAATTAAAAATGAACTGGCAGTCTGGCACACGTGGGTGCTCAGTATTTTCCGTGGGTGCTCAAGCTCCGGAGCACCCAAGGTATCGGCACCTATGAGGTCGGCAACTGTGAACGTTAATTTGGCATGCGGATGAGAGAGTGCTTCAGCATTTCAACCATGATTTCAACACATCAATAACTCTCTTGCACACATATTGCCAGCGTGCCATTGGTTAAGGTCCCGCGTGCCCATGGTGGCACGCGTGCCTAAGGTTGCCGACCCCTGAGCTAGAGACAGACAGAGTATACATAGTGACACATTAACATATTGATAGGTAGATACATATATAGATACACAGATAGATAGATAGATACACAGATAGATAGATAATTATGATTGAAATATAATAAACTGTTGGGGCATTCATATTTTTGAATAAAAATCTATAAAGAATTGAGACATTGTGGCTTGATTTCTTTTATTAATATTCTTTTGTCATGACCAAAATAACATTATGCACAGTGAGGAGCCTACAGGTTACAAGCTTCACATATTAGAAGAATACAATAATAAAAAATGGCTCATTGTCAAGGTTGTTTTAGATCAACACCTGCAAGTGACCACTAGGTGTCATCGTTGAGACGGGTGTCAGATTGTTTCGAAGCCTCGACACAATATGGCACATTTGCTTCAACGGTTTCATTGTTTCACGAAGCCTCGATCTGCCCACCACTACCCGGGAGTCCAAACAACAAAAAGGAGTCCAAAAGTCCAAAGTGAGCAACAAAAGAACTGAATAAAAAAACACAGGAAAAACAGAAACAGAAACTACTGACCAAAACTCACGGACGAGAAGACTGGACTGAACACGGTTAGGTACACACACAAACAATAATCTAACACTGGACAAGGGGAACACCAAAACTAAATACAGAGGGTAATGAGATAACACAAGACAGGTGACACAAGGGCTGGGAAACAGGTGAAACACATTAGGCTGGGCAGAGCAATCAAAAAAGGCGGGAAAACACAAGACAGGAAGTAAAATAGACAAGACAACACTGAAAACCAGAGACTTCAAAATAAAACAGGAAACTGAGCAAAATACAACACAGAAAACAGACTACCAAAATAAGACAACACCAAAACCTTAACACTGTAAGCATATCTGTAAAACAATGTAGCCTGTTATTATTCATGTTTTTTTATTCTCACTCCCAAGATGACAAGTGACAGCCCCAAAATGAAATGATTAAGAAGCTTTGTGGCATTCCAACACATTCTCACTCCCATTTGGTAAAAAAAGGACGTTTGATCAGGTGCCATTGTCGTCGTTATTGACACTAAAAGTCCGCTTTTAGAGTTCACTGCACGGTGTGGGAGGATCCCCCCGCCTCCCTGCGTTGCATGGGCGGGGGCACATTTCACGGGGACAGCAGCGGAGGAAAAGCCCATTTCATCCGTATCGTCCCACTTTTTACATTACCATCTCAACAACCTGCAGTAGTAGGATTTAAATCAAACTCGTAATTACTCGACAAGTAATGCATGTTAATAAAATGAAGCAGAACACATTCAGAAGACAACGGAATAACTGTTAAACACGTTTATTTCGGATCAGAGTGTCACGATTGTGGGTTCTGTTATTTTCTGTTTCCTGTATTATTTTGAAGTCTGTCTTGTCTCCCTTGTCTTGTCTAGTTTACTTCCTGTCCTTGGTTTTCCTTCCCTTGTGATTGCCCTGATTTCTTTCACCTGTTGTGTCACCTGTCCCTTGTTAGTCCTCGTTACCTCTTGTATTTAGTCTCTCTGTTTCCTTTGTCTCTTGTCGGTTCGTTGTTTTCCTGTCAGTCCTGTGTGAGTCCTGGTCATCTGGAGTGTTCAGTTATTTGAGTGAGTTAAAATAAAGAGTTTGTTCTGGTCCAGAATGAGGCTAGGACATACAGGATTAAATGGAACATTATTTATAATGAAAAAGCATGTTGATGGAATCTGTATATGTGAATATTGCAGTCAAAGTCAAGAGACCATAGAGCATGTACTAATGTATTGTCCTAACTATCATCAAGCCAGACAAAGATTGATTTCACAACTTGTTGAAAACCAGATGACATTAAATGTACATGATATACTGCAAAAAGGGTCTGGTGAAATTTGTTTTAATTTTTTGTTTTCTTTTGTTGAAGATAACTGGGTTATTTATAAGGATTTAAGAAAGTGTAGGTTGACCTCTTGAACCACACTCCAGCCCAG
This sequence comes from Perca schrenkii, assembly GCA_025617405.1. Taxonomy (NCBI): domain Eukaryota; kingdom Metazoa; phylum Chordata; class Actinopteri; order Perciformes; family Percidae; genus Perca; species Perca schrenkii. The sequence goes on from CM046789.1 coordinate 283,716, forward strand.
ATGGTGGCGGTAATGCTCCAAAAGCTGGTTGCCAACCGCCATTCAAAATCACAAGAAGAAGAAGAAGAAGAGTTTGTTCTGCACATTCGCTGGGAGAGTCTTGCATTTGGGTCCACCTGCTGCAACCCCTGACAGAACGAACCAACCAAAGAATGGATCCAGCAGACTCAAAGTTCAACATGGAGGAGCTAAGCCAGGTGGAATACACCCTCAGCAGGCTTAAAGCAGAACTTGTGAGATCCACGGATTTGCAGCGCCGGCATGCCATTTGTTCCCTGATGAAACGGGCCATTTCATCAAAGCCCTGGCTGATGGAAGTACCGGGAATGGCTGCGTTAGCAGGTGAGCTCACTAAGCTGGACAGGAATCTGCAGTCCCTCCTTGTTCCCTTCAGTGATTCTGTTTGTGAGGCTGCTAGCCTCAAGACTGACCCTGTCCCTGCATCTACTGGCTTCAGGCCTGTGTGCCAGGGACTTAGGGTGGGTCTGCTTCACCTCCAGCCAGCCACTCCTAGTCCTGAATCCCAGCCTTCTCAGATCCTGTCTCCTGGTCCAACCACAGTTCAGGAATCACAGGAGTCTCCATTCTGGGGTACACGGTTGGCTTTCAAGCCAGTCGGAAAGAGGCGGAGGTCCAAGAAACGGCCAAGTCCTCTGTTGAATCCTGTGCCCACAGCAGAGTCCGCTCCTGTGCCCGCAGCGGAGTCCATTACTGTGCCTGCAGCCCAGTCGCCCGACGCCACGCCCGACGCCACACCTGCAGCCCAGTCCCCCGACGCCACACCTGCAGCCACGCCTGCAGCCCAGTCGCCCGACGCCACGCCTGCAGCCCAGTCGCCGCTGACGTGCAGCCGCCCGGATTCGCCGCTGACGCGCAGCCACCCAGATCCAGAGCTGACGTGCAGCTCTCCTGATCCCGAGCTGACGTGCAGCTCTCCTGACTCTGTGCTGATGTACAGCTCCTTCCCAGCCTCCCGGCCTGCTAGCGGCCTCTCCCCAGCCTCCTGGCCTGCTAGCGGCCTATCCCCTGACTCCAGGTTAGCTAGCAGCCTCTCAGAGCCCCAGCTAGCTAGCAACCTCTCAGAGCCCCAGCTAGCTAGCAACCTCCCTGGTTCCCCGCCAGCTAGGAACCTCCCTGACACCCCGCTAGCTAGCAGCTCCCCTGAGTCCAGGCCAGCTAGCAGCTCCCCTGAGTCCCGGCTAGCTAGCAGCTCCCCTGAGTCCCGGCTAGCTAGCAGCTCCCCTGAGTCCCGGATAGCTAGCAGCTCCCCTGAGTCCCAGCTAGCTAGCAGCCTCTCTAGTGTCTCTAGTGTCCCCGAGCTTTCTAGTGTCTCTAGTGTACCCGAGCCATCCAGTGTTCCAGCGCTGTCCTGCGCCCCAGATCCCCGGCTGACTAGCAGCCCTCCTGTTACCCGGCGGGCTAGCTGCCCCCCTGAATCCCGACTGGAGACCGCTACTGGGATCGCTTTTGGGACTTTGCCTGTCTTCGGCGCCCCAGAGACCGCCCCTAAGACTGTGCCTGTCTCCGTCACTGTGCCTGTATCCGTCACTGTGCCTGTCTCCGTCCCCGTCACCGTCACCGTGCCCGTCCTTGTCCCCGTCACCGTGCCCGTCCTTGTCACCGTGCCCGTCCTTGTCACCGTGCCCGTCCTTGTCCTTGTCACCGTGCCCGTCCTTGTCCCTGTCACCGTGCCCGTCCTTGTCTCCGTGCCCGTCCTTGTCCCTGTCACCGTGCCCATCCTTGTCCCTGTCACTGTGTCTGTCCCGTCCGTCCTGTCTGAGTCTGTCCCGTCTGTGTCTGTCCTGTCTGAGTCTGTCCTGTCTGAGTCCGAGTCTGTCCCGTCTGAGTCTGTCCCGTCTGTGTCTGTGTCTATCCTGTCCGAGTCTGTCCTTTCTGAGTCTGTCCTGTCCGAGTCCGTCCTTTCTGAGTCCGAGTCTGTCCTGTCTGAGCCTCTCCTGTCTGAGTCCGTCTTGTCCAAGTCTGTTTTGCCCCAGTCTGTCCCGTTTGTGTCTGGGTCTGTCCTGTCTGGGTCCGTCTTGTCTGAGCCTCTCCTGTCTGAGTCCGTCTTATCCAAGTCTGTTTTTCCCCAGTCCGTCCTGTCTGTGTCTGAGCCTGTCATGTTTGAGTCTGCGTCTGTGTAGCCCCAGTCGTTCCCGTCCGAGTCTGTTCTTTCAGAGTCTGTTCTGTCTGCGTCTGTTTTGTCCCTGTCTGTTTTGTCTGTGTCGGTCCCGTCCGAGTCTGTCCAGTCTAGTGGCCCCTCTCTGTGTTCCCTGTGCCCCCAGCTCTCTGTGTTCCCTGTGCCCCCAGCTCTCTGTGTTCCCTGTGCCCCCAGGCCCCTCTGTTCCCTGTGCCCCCGGGCCTCTCTGTTCCCTGTGCCCCCGGGCCCCTCTGTTCCCGGTGCCCCAGTGGCTGTTTCCCACCATGGACCCTCCTCCGGACTCTCTCGCCCTACGTGGGTTCCGTCCCTTGAGGGGGGGGTTCTGTCACGATTGTGGGTTCTGTTATGTTCTGTTTCCTGTTTTATTTTGAAGTCTGTCTTGTCTCCCTTGTCTTGTCTAGTTTACTTCCTGTCCTTGGTTTTCCCTCCCTTGTGATTGCCCTGATTTCTTTCACCTGTTGTGTCACCTGTCCCTTGGTAGTCCTCGTTACCTCTTGTATTTAGTCTCTCTGTTTCCTTTGTCTCTTGTCGGTTCGTTGTTTTCCTGTCAGTCCTGTGTGCGTCCTGGTCGTTTGGAGTGTTCAGTTATTTGAGTGAGTTAAAATAAAGAGTTTGTTCTGCACATTCGCTGGGAGTCTTGCATTTGGGTCCACCTGCTGCAACCCCTGACACAGAGCGGCAGCTGATTTAACACATCAGACTCCAGGATTAATCTTAGCCTGCCTGTTAGCCTGCTCTAGACCAGGCTAGTTGCAAAGAATAAATTGCCATGGTTACTTGGCTGGGTTTAATTCAACCTGCTTTTGTGCAACCAAGTCAAAGCTAAATTCATCCAGGATAACCAGAATACTCCGGCTTAATCCCTTATCTTGGTTTTGTGCAACAGGCCCCTGGTCTGAGGGAGTGTAAGTCTGTTTTTAATTTCATTCATCAAACTGTGACATCACTCATTCAACACTCTGATGTCATCATCAAAGTGCTGATTGGTTAATAACTGCAGCTATGTTGTGTCTCCTCTCCGTCAAATTCCTGTGAACTCACACTCGACACAAACACAGTGAACAGATAATAATAATAATAATAATAATAATAATAATAATAATGACTTCAGGGACCTATTCCATCAAGCAGGCTAGAGGCAAAGCCAAGCTCAAATGGCCAAGTCTGGCTAATATGAGTGAGAGTTGGGTTCCATCAAAGAGGCTGAGATTAGCCCCAACTCAGTAACCATGGAAACTATGACTCTGGCTAAGCCTCAACCATGGCTAAGCCAGAACCGTGGCTCAGGTTTCCGTTCCATCAATCTGAGCCTCAACCCTGTTCCACCAAGGTGGCTAATGTGAATGCCAGCCAAGTAACCATGGTAACTTATGCTGCCGGGCAAACCTGGTCTGTAGCAGGCTAAAAGTGAAGCTTAGCACCATCTATGATCAAAGAATGTCCAATAAACAGAACAGAGTCACACAAAATAATATGTAAAACAAAAAATATTCTTTTTTATTATTTATAATAATTATATATTATCTATAAGTACATTAAAGAACATTATCACAAAAAATAAAAAAAGACACAAATAAATACAAAATTAAACTAATTAGCAAACAAAATATAATAAAAAGAAAATTGAGGCATTGAAAATAAAATGGTTATGTTCGTGGGTCACGCAGGTCAGGCTGTGGAGACAGAATGGAACATTAAATACAGTAAGAACAATGACCTTTTGCTGTGCATTTGGATTCATACTTACATCCTTTTCCATCTTCCTGATCTCAAGTTTGATCTTCTTAATCTGTAGCCTCTTATACTCCGTTGCATGGAGGAGATACCGCTTATAAATTGCACGGATGTCCTATGATAACTTAATGTGTCAGTGCAACCAAACTATGCAGTTAATGGTGGGTAAAAGGGAATGGCTACTCACTTCACTTCGTCCAGCAGATGTAGTCCTCTTGCCAGCTGGGGAAGGCCTAGGTTCCTGCAGGAGGGTGTGTGGTACATTATTAAGGTGTGATTTCAACATTTCAAACACAACCAGTACATTAATGATTAGGCTTACATCTTGGAGCTCACTGTCTCGACCGGTGAGGGTTTCATCATCGTCATAGTCATCATCATCATCATCATCATCATCATCATCATCATGTGGCTGTTGGCTTGGGCCTTCTCCCTGCAAATAGAGAAACAGTTAAATGGGGGAGAGGGAGGGGGCTGACTGCATGTAGTGCAATGTTACAACAGGTTATGACCTACTGGGTCGACTTGGGTCCCGGCTGCATCCTCAATGTGCACTTGTGGTGGGTCAAGGAGAATAATTTGATCCCCTGTCACTATCAGACACACAGGTGCATAGTTAGTTATCCCTAATGAGGGTCTGTCACCAGAATAGGGGCAGTGATTGACAATACCTTCAACATATGGGGCCCGGATCTCTGGGGCCACAGGGGTTGGAGGAGCTCCCCCCTCGATCCCAACTATCTTGGGCCCCCTTATTTATCCCAAGGGCCAGGGTCTCAGCTGGTGTGAGCTCCTCCGGTGGCGGTCCCCCCACCAGTACCCATGGATGCAGTCTGCTTTCTGGTGGCCGCAAGACATGTATAGATTCATAGCTGCGCATCTATTTCGACTGATACATTTCACATTACATTATGGAACACTTACCATTGCTAAGAATGTTCTTATATTTGATTTTGACCTGGTGGCCGGTCCTCCTCTGGCTACCGAGATTGCTTCTGTTGAGACATAACCGGGTTAGGGCCTCCGATTGACAGGAGATAGATGATTGATTTGCGGTCACCTGCATTCACTTAGTTACTGTAACAGGGGTCCTCATCTCCATTGAATTGCTTGATTTGTTAAATGATTCTAGATAAATAATAATGCAGGAAATCAATTAAAGCTATCCCATCGATTTGCATAACAATCAGTTGATGTATGTGAGGAATATCAATTTCTAATATTACTACTAGGGCTGCCAAATGATGAAATATGGAGAATTTCACATAAATTGCAGCGAAACAATAATGCTATTTTAATTATGTTCATATGAATGTTACTTATTAGGGCTGTCTTTTTGTTCTTTAGGGATTTTCCTTTTAATTTTAGGGATTTGGTTGCATTAATAGGTCCACATAATTGATTAGTTTAAAACAAAAAACATCAAGAAATCAATTGGTAGATTATTGTCTACATATATTTTGTCCCTTTGATGGGGGATTTATATAACATGATGATGCCGAAATACTTAAATTGATTTAACACTTACGCAGCCTGTCGGCAATATTCTGCCACGCCACATCCCTCGCTTTATTGATTGCCGCGGTATTGCCCTTCTTTCGGATTATGTGGCTGTAATCCTCATATACCTCCATGAGGAGGGTTTGTTCCGCTGCGGAGAACATTTCTGCACGCTCTTTTTCCCTTGCTTTTCGGCATCTTGGACAGTTTTCGGTTCTCGACTAGAATGGGCTTTTTATTTTCCCTGTGGGCGTGCACAAGTTGAGGCTTAACAGGTGAGGCTTGACTAAGTGTCAAGTGGAGCCAGCTGATTTCACTTGATGGAACGACTTGGAGCTAGATTTGGAAGTGGAGCTTAGTCAAGCTTCAAGCTTACACCTAAGTCTGGCAATTCTTAGCTACGTTGATGGAATACCCCCCAGGACACAAAAAGGAAGGTCCATAGTAGAGAACTCAAACTGTCTGACAACAACAGGAAGGTGACATTAGTGATGGAGGAGGATCAGCCATATCCTGATCATCAAGAGAGGTTTGACTACAGGCCTCAGCCGCTGACATGACGCGGCACGAGACTGGTTACGGCTAGTAACTTAACGTCATGGATCCCTCTCCACCCAAAATATTGACGTTTGGCTATAAGGCTACACATCTGACCAGGCAAAGAAGAGACGGACGGCAGTTTGCAAGGTCTGCACTACAAAAAGGTTCAACGTCAACCACCACCACGTCGAATTTCATCAGACACTTCAAATCAGGAGAGATTTGGGTTCCAGTCCCCATATTCAGCTGAATATATTCAGCTTTGGATGTTTGTGATGGACAGAACACCCTTCAGTTTTGGGCCATATTTTTTCAAGGTGGAGGTAAGAGTGAATAATGCAAATAACACTCCAGCAGTTCATAACCACTGTTTTTAGCTTGTTTAAAGATGGAAACTTTTGTATGACTTGACTTGTGACTTGCTTTACCAAAGCTATGACTTGACTTGACTTGCTTGATTGTCACAAAAAATGACTTGGACTTAGTTGAGACTTGAAGGTTAAGACTTGAGACTTGCTTGTGACTTGCCCATGTGTTACTTACTCCCATCTCTGCTGCTCAGCCAGCTGCTGTAACTTCACACTGTGCTATTAGTACTTTTACTGCAGTAACATGTCATCAATGTGCTATTAGTACTTTTACTGCAGTAACATGTCATCAATGTGACAGAAAAACTGTTTGTGTTGGAGGTTTGATTCACTCATACATTAATATTTTTATATTTGTTTTTCTTTTCTTTTTAAAATCTTTATGATACAATAGTCATACAACCAATCAAGGCACAGTGTGTTAGTACATTTGTCCAAAATATGTTTACAGCATTGAGGTAGAGACACTATACACAACAAAACATAAATAAAGAAAATAAGATACTGGTCTTTTTGGTCCAGTGGGGAATGTAAGTCCAACAAATAAAGGAGTCTCTTGGTGTTTTCCTTTGTCGTGTATTGTAAAGATGTAGCAAAATGCTTAAGTTCATTCTTCCAGCTTTAATTGACATTTTGTTTAATGGGTGTAGCAGTTTATCTTTAGATTGAAGCCAGCATTGAAAAGAAATTCATTAATCGGTTCACACTGAAAGAAAATATGGTCAACTGACTCAATATCCAACCCAGTCTCACGGCAGTCCCTGATATGTTCACGTTATTTAATCTATTGATTTGTGTACACCAACGTTCAAACTAAACTCTTATTTAGTCTTATGTTATGAATAACATGACCAGTTTGTGATTCATTTCCAGTATGTAGAAACGTTTGAGTTTAGAAGTTGATTAATCAGATTTCCCCTCAGTAACTGTCTTTTATTCACTATAACAAAACATAAAACCATAACTCATAATGTTGTTTCACACTGTCTCATCCCTGAAGAAGTATAAATACACAGAAGTTTACACAGAAGTATAAATGAAGTCTTAGCTGGAGGTGTACTGCCCTCTGGAGGCTCAGAGCGGTAACTACAGTAACTGAAAAGCCTTCAGGCTTTCAGGATCAATCAAACACATGGAGAGATTATTAACCAATCAACATCACAGCTGATATTCTCAGTCAGTGTTTCTGTCCACAGGAGAGATTCTCAGTCCTGCAGGGGACTCAGACACACTGTGGCACCAGGACAGACCCTAAACCCAGGATAGAGAGGCTGAGTGAATGTGGTGTTGAAGGTGTGGAGGTGGATCAGTGAGTCAGAGTAGACTGTGTAGAAGGACAGAGAGCCAGCAGGACAGTCCACATACACTGCTACTCTATCAGATACAGAGGAGGAGGAGATGGATGTTTTTCTGTTATTGTGACTTACAGAGTAACCAACATCATCACAGCAGCTCAGACTCCAGGACTGATCATTACATCCAAACCAACAGTCAACACTGTCTCCTCTCCTGCTGATTCCTCTGTAACTCACTGATATATTAACCTCTCCTCTCCTCTCAACCTCCCAGTAACAGCGACCAGTCAGACCATCGCTACACAGCAGCTGAGGCCAGTCAAACCTCTCTGGATGATCAGGATATGGCTGCTCCTCTAACACCCATGTCACCTTCCTGTTGTTGTCAGACAGTTTGAGTTGTCTGTTCACTGTGTTTGTGTCCAGTTCCAGTTGACAGCCATCTGATGGAGAGAAACGGACACAACACAGCAGCAGATTATCATCTGTTGATTTATTAACTCTTCTGTTGTCTTCCCGTCAAACTGACCAGAGGCCTGTACTACGAAGCAGGATTTGGCGTTAACGAGCTAACTTAAGGTTCAACCCAGGATTTTCTGTACTACGAAGATGGATTAGTTGTTACCGGGTTCAATCGCCGTGGTAACTCATGCTGAACACCTAACCTGGTCGGGAGCAGGTTAAGTTGGAGATCAGAGATCAACCGGGGTAAAAGCACCGCCTACTGACCAATCAATAGGTCGATTGATAACGGCGTCACCGTTCTTAAAGAAGATCAGGCGGAGCTCGGTGCAGAGAGAGAGAGAGAGAGGGTGAGAGAGGTGGAGAGAGGGGTGCGCTCATAAAAGTTAAAACATTTACATTTATTTTTTTTGGAGACCAACAACCCCATTAACATGGGTATTTTTATGAAATATAGCCTTTATATTTTAATGGGAGGGAATTACTCATCGGCTTCTTGAGCCGTGTGTCGCCAATGCGCACATCGGTTTGAATTATGTTTTTATATTTTTTATTTGCTCTCACGGTCGCTTACCACTGCCAGGATTGCAACTGAAATTATAGGCTAAAGCAACGACAGTTTATGGAAAGCACAAGTGTAATTATGGTTAGATCTTGGTCATGACTGATGAGGAAGTGATATTAATAAGCGTTGTGATTTAAACATCTACAGCGTCGGCTATTTTTATTTTTTTTTGCCAGCTTTCCTTCCTGTTTTAGGAAGCAGCGACTGTATTGCGTTATGCCTGTAAAACCGTGTCTGTGTTCTTCATATTTATGTAGAATTATAATTTGCTATTCTTGTTTAAAATATGCTGCTCTGGTAGATGTTAGCGATTGGTCGTGGTGCGCAAACACCGCCTCTTTTATGTGAACGCGCGTGCCGATCGATTGGGAAACCCTGGGTTGACTGAACTAGTTGATAACCAGCATCGTAGTACAGGTTATGCGGGAACGCGGTTGTTAGGTTAGGTGAAGCCGGATTACTGAAAGAAATCCAGGACAAGTTGATCTTGCTTCGTAGTACAGGCCTCTGGTCTGTTTACCTGTTAATAAAGCATGAAGTATAAAATATCACCCAATTCTATTTTACACATTTTAGTCAACTCATTACCATAGTTTGATAGTTTTACACTTATTCTTTGGAATTTATGATCAATAAACCTCATTTAACATGAAATTATAAACACGTTTACAGTAAAATAAACAGAAATTATTTCTTTCTTTGTCCTATTTTGTGTGTGTGTCTCTCTGTGTATCTCTGTGCGTGTGTCTGTGTGTGTATCTGTGAGTGTTTTTGTGTGTGTCTCTGTCTGTTTCTCTGTGTGTGTCTCTGTGTGTTTTTGTTTCTGTGTGTGTGTGTTAGTGTCTCTGAGTGTGCGTGTCTTTGTGTGGGTCTCTGTGTGTTTGTCTCTGTGTCTCTGTTTCTCTGTGTGTTTGTGTGTGTCTCTGTGTGTGTGTCTGTGTCTCTGAGTGTTTGTGTTTCTGTGTGTGTGTCTGTGTCTCTGAGTGTGTGTTTCTCTGTGTGTGTGTGTGTGTGTGTTTGTTTCTGTGTGTCTCTCTGTGAGTGTCTGTTTCTCTGAGTGTGTGTTTCTGGGTGTGTATGTCTGCATGTTTGTGTGTGTGTGTGTCTCTGTTTGTTTGTGTGTGTCTGTGTGTGTGCATCTGTGTGTGTGTGTGTGTGTGTGTGTGTGTGTCTCTGTGTGTTTGGGGGTGTGTGTGTGTCTCTGTGTGTGTGTCTCTGTGTTTTGGTTATTTTCCCAGTTTGAGGTTTAGCAGTGTGTTCTTTTTCATTTGGTTTCATTAGTAGATGTGTTGCATGTTCTAACAGTTATTATTTGCATGGTTTGTGGATTTCCAATTGTTTGTTGGACTGAGAACCCTAACCCTGACCATTCATGCCTCAACTCTCTTCAAAAAACACTAAACAAAATCCAACCTCAACTTCAACCAGCAGTCTCCTTATTTTGCTTGTGCTGATTGTCTGTAAGATTGTGTCTCTTCTGGTGTAACCCATTTTGTCTTGTCTTGTTTTAACTGTGTGTGCTAATAGTCTGCTTGTCTGCTTTGTTCATTACTACATGATGCTGCCTTTCTCCTCTAAGCTCTTCATTGGGTGTCAAGCAGCGAAGCTGCAAGGTACCATAAGTGATTATACCTTTTCTTATTATTACACATCTTCCCTTTGCCATGGGAGTCTATGGCAGCCCAAAGGACCGTACAGTCCAAAGTTGTGAAATTTGGTACATTGACAGTGGGACAACAGGTGAACATTAGCCTTTTGGCACATTAACAGGGATTTTGATCAATCTGCATTTACCTTGACAATCACTGAATGAAAGAAATCAAACTTGAAACACACTCACACTTCCTTACACCAGGTCTCAATCTCTGCGGTCCACCATGGTCCACCCTGCAGGAGAAATATTTACAATCAACTTCATACACCTTCACTCAGATCATCCATTAAACAGGAACCAGAGTTCCTCGGTTAGTTGCAGAGGAACTATTTTGTCCATCTGTCCATACCTGAGAGTTTCCAGTCTCCAGTTAGGATCCTTAAGTCCTGCTGACAGCAGCTTCACTCCTGAGTCTCCAAGATGATTATAGCTCAGGTCCAGCACTCTCAGATGGGAGGGGTTGGAGCTCAGAGCTGAGGCCAGAGATATACAGCCTTTCTCTGAGATCAGACAGCCTGACAGACTGCAAAAAAAAACACATGCACACATTAGATGATCATAATAGCAACAACTGTCAGTGATGGAGGATGATGTTCTGGAGTCCTGTAATGAACCTGCTCTTTGTATATCCAAGTAAAATGTCTGTTTCATGAACAGAAACCTTATCCTGGTGACAAGCTCCAGAGAAAGCGAACCCCTAAAGTGTGATATTGCTGCATCATCTAATAAGGAATCATGAAAAGCACTAAAGATAATTAATATTTAACTTCTTACTCAGGTCCAGCTCTCGCAGACTAGAGGATTAAAAGATGAGAACTGAGGCTACTGTGTCCATTCAATAATTATTATATGAAGAAAATAAGAGCTCATGAAACAGCTTAACACCAACCTGAGAGCTTCCATTCTGCAGTGTGAACTCTTCAGTCTAACAGACACCAGCTTCACTCCTGAGAACTCTTCAGTCTAACAGACACCAGCTTCACTCCTGAATCCTTTAGGTCATTGTTACTCAGGTCCAGCTCTCTCAGACTAGAGGACTGGGAGCTGAGAACTGAGGACAGATCTTCACAGCTTCTCTCTGACAGGTTACAGCCACTGAGTCTGAAATAAAAATCCATCCAATAATTAATATATGCAGAAAATAAGAGCTGAGAGACATACTTTTCCAGACAGTTGAACACCAACCTGAGAGTTTCCAGTCTGCAGTGTGGACTCTTCAGTCCAGGAGACACCAGCGTCACTCCTGAATCCTTCAGGTTGTTGTTACTCAGGTCCAGCTCTTTCAGACTAGAGGACTGGGAGCAGAGAACTGACGACAGAGCTTTGCAGCTTCTCTCTGAGATTTCACAGCCACTTAACCTAAAGAGGAATCAGCAACACATGAGAAAATAATAACAAGAAAACGTTGAGAGGTAGAAGAAAGACTATATTTAATCTGGATAGTTGTTTGTGCACATACAGTGCTTTGTTGGAGGCTATGACCACTGGCAGCAGCCTCAGAAGAGCTTTCTCTGAAGCAGAGTATTTCTTCAGGTCAAACACGTCCAGATCTTTCTCTGATGACAGTAAGATGAAGACCAGAGCTGACCACTGAGCAGGAGACAGTTTATCTGTGGAAAGACTTCCTAAACTCAGGGACTGTTGGATCTGCTCCACTAGAGAACCATCATTCAGTTCATTCAGACAGTGGAACAGATTGATGCTTCTCTCTGCAGATAGGTCCTCATCCATCTTCTTCTTGATGTACTCGACTGTGTTCTTGTTCGTCTCCGACATACTCCCTGTCTGTGTCAGCAGACCTCGTAGAAGATTCTGATCGGTCTCCAGTGAAAGACCCAGGAGGAAGCGGAGAAACAAGTCCAGGTTTCCATTTGGACTTTGTAAGGCCTTGTCCACAGCAATCTGGTAGAACTGTATTGATGTTGTTTGTTCTGATTTGTCTCTGAAAAATATAGACAACCAGGTTGTTTTCCGTTTCTCCAATAGCAAGTTGACTCCAGAGTTGGTGAATGTCAGGTGGACATGAAGAGCAGCCAGAAACTCCTGAACACTCAGATGGACGAAGCAGAACACCTTGTCCTGGTACAGTCCTTTCTCCTCTTTAAAGATCTGCGTGAACACTCCTGAGTACACTGAGGCTGCTGTGAGGTCAATACCACACTCTGTCAGGTCTGATTCATAGAAGATCAGGTTGCCTTTCTGCAGCTGCTCAAAAGCCAGTTTTCCCAGAGACTCAATCATCTTCCTGCTCTCTGTACTCCAGTGTTGATCCGTCTCAGATTTTTCATCATACTTGACATTCTTCCGTTTGGCCTGAACCACCAGGAAGGGGATGTACATCTCAGTCATGGTCTTGGGCAGCTCTCGTCGATCTCTGGTCTTTAACACCTTTTCCAGAACTGCAGCAGTGATCCAGCAGAAGATTGGGATGTGGCACATGATGTGGAGGCTTCGTGATGTCTTGATGTGGGAGATGATTCTGCTGGCCTGCTCCTCATCTCTGAATCTCTTCCTGAAGTACTCCACCTTCTGTGGGTCAGTGAACCCTCTAACCTCTGTCAACATGTCAACACACTCAGGAGGGATCTGACTGGCCGCTGCAGGTCAGGTGGTTATCCAGAGGTGAGCAGAGGGAAGCAGTTTCCCCCTGATGAGGTTTGTCAGCAGCACACCCACTGAGGTGGACTCTTTAACATCAGTCAGGATCTCAGTGTTGAGGAAGTCCAGAGGAAGTCGACACTCATCCAGACCGTCAAAGATGAACACAACCGAGAACTCTTCAAACCTGCAGATTCCTGCTTTTTTTGTTTCACTAAAGAACAAATGAACAAGTTCCACCAAGCTGAACTTTTTCTCTTTCAGCACATTCAGCTCTCTGAAGGTGAATGGAAATGTGAACTGTATGTCCTGGTTGGCTTTCCCTTCCGCCCAGTCCAGAGTGAACTTCTGTGTTAAGACTGTTTTCCCGATGCCAGCCACTCCTGTTGTAATCACTGTTCTGATTGGTTCATCTCTTCCAGTCGGTGCTTTAGGCAAGGCAGCTTTATTTGTATAGCACATTTCAGCAACAGGGCAATTCAAAGTGCTTTACATAAAACATTAAAGAGCAGTTATAAAACAATTTAAAAACATTAATAAACAAATTAAAACAAGAATAAAATTGATAGTGCAGTATAAGAATAAAAGTTACAGTGCAGTATAAGAGATTAAAGTTAATAAAATAGATTATTTAAAGAAAAGCAACATCAAAAAGATAGGTCTTTAGCTTAGATTTAAAAGAACTGAGAGTTGCAGCGGACCTGCAGGTTTCTGGGAGTTTGTTCCAGATATTTGGAGCATAAAAACTGAACGCTGCTTCCCCCTGTTTAGTTCTGACTCTGGGGACAACAAGTAGACCTGTCCCAGACGATCTGAGAGGTCTGGGTGGGTCATAATGTAGTAGCAGATCAGAAATGTATCAGAATCAGAATCAGAATCAGAAAGGGTTTTATTGCCAAGTACGTTTTTTGACACATACAAGGAATTTGTTTTGGTGTTGTTGGTGCACATCACACATTCTCTAAATGTAATATTAAACAATATAAGTATAGGTATAAACAATAAGTATATGTACACAGTATGTATTAAATTAAAAATAAAGATAGAAATAAAATAAAATAGATAAATAAAGAGCAAAGAGCATTAGCGCAGAGAGAACAGTGGCATGAAGAGCCAGGTGGAGAGTCAGGGTGGTTTCCGGGCCTTGTTAATAAGGCTAGTGGCGGAGGGGGAAAAAGCTGTTCATGTGGCGTGAGGTTTTGGTCCTGATGGACCTCAGCCTCCTGCCAGATGGGAGTGGCTCAAAGAGTTTGTGTCCGGGGTGGGAGGGGTCAGCCACAATCTTTCCAGCACGCTTCAGAGTCCTGGTGGCGTAAAGGTCCTGGAGCGGCGGCAGATTGCAGCCAATCACCTTCTCAGCTGATCGAATGACACGCTGCAGTCTGCCCTTGGCAGTGGCAGTGGCAGCAGCGTACCAGATGGTGATGGAGGATGTGAGGATGGACTCAATGATGGCTGTGTAGAAGTGCACCATCATTGTCTTTGGCAGGTTGAATTTCTTCAGCTGCCGCAGGAAGTACATCCTCTGTTGTGCTTTTCTGACGAGGGAGCTGATGTTCAGCTCCCACTTGAGGTCCTGGGAGATTGTAGTTCCCAGGAAGCGGAAAGACTCCACAATGTTAATTGTGGAGCCACAGAGGGTGAAGGGGGCAGGTGGGGCTGGGTTCTTCCTGAAGTCCACAACCATCTCCACTGTCTTTAGAGCGTTGAGATCTAAATTGTTTTGGTTGCACCACTTCACCAGGTGGTCAGCCTCCGACCTGTAAGCGGACTCGTCTCCATCAGAGATGAGTCCGATGAGGGAGGTGTCGTCCGCGAACTTCAGAAGCTTGACGGACTGATGACTGGAGGTGCAGTTGTTGGTGTAGAGGGAGAAGAGCAGAGACGAAAGAACACAGCCCTGAGGGGATCCAGTGCTGATGGTCTGTGAGTTGGAGACGTGTTTCCCCAGCTTGACATGCTGCTTCCTGTCAGACAGAAAGTCAGTGATCCACCTGCAGGTGGAGTCAGGCACACCAAGCTGGGAGAGCTTCTCCTGGAGCAGAGCCGGGATGATGGTGTTGAAGGCAGAGCTGAAGTCCAAAAACAGGATCCTGGCGTAGGTTCCTGCAGAGTCCAGGTGCCGGAGGATGTAGTGGAGGGCCAGGTTGACTGCATCATCTACAGCCCCTATTGGCTCTGTAGGCAAACTGCAGGGGGGTCCAGGAGGGTGTCGGTGATGGCTTTGAGGTGTGAAAGCACAAGGCGCTCAAAGGACTTCATAACCACAGAGGTCAGGGCGACGGGTCTGAAGTCATTAAGTCCTGTGGTCCTTGGCTTCTTGGGGACAGGGATGATGGTTGAGGTCTTGAAGCAGGCTGGCACATGACATGTCTCAAGTGAGGTGTTAAAAATGTCTGTGAACACTGGAGACAGCTGGTCAGCACAGTGCTTCAAGCTTGATGGGGAGACAGCATCTGGTCCAGCAGCTTTCCTGGGATTCTGTCTCCTAAAGAGTCTGTTGACATCCCTCTCGTGGATGGAGAGAGTCGTCACTGAGGTGGGTAGGGGGGTGGAGGTGGAGACCTTTAAGGAGGGCTTTGGTGGGGGGGGCCCAAGGTCCTGCTGAGGTGGGTGAGGTGGAGGTGATGCACAGTGGCTGTAGCTGTAGGGAGGTGTCGTGGGGGATGGTGTCAGGACTGACCTTTTGTCTTTCAAATCGACAGTAGAACTCGTTCAGGTCGTTGGCTAGGTGTCGGTCATCAAAGGAGTGGGGGGTTTTAGGCTTGTAGTTGGTGATCTGCCTAAGTCCTTTCCAGACAGTTGCAGAGTCATTAGCTGAGAACTGGTTTTGGAGTTTCTCAGAGTATCGTCGTTTAGCCTCCTTCACCGCCTTGCTAAACTTGTACTTTGACTCTTTAAATCTGTCTTTGTCCCCACTCTTGAACGAGTCTTCCTTAGCCAGCCTTAACCTTCTGAGTTTGGCTGTGAACCAGGGTTTGTCATTGTTGTAACTCACCCTGGTGCATGATGGAACACAGCAGTCCTCACAGAAGCTGATGTATGACGTCACAGCCTCTGTGTACTCATCCAGACTGTTGGTAGCAGTCCTGAACACATCCCAGTCAGTAGAATCCAAACACGACTGGAGATCCTCCACAGCCTCACTGGTCCACTTCCTTGATGTCCTCACAACAGGTTTGCAGAGCTTTAGTTTCTGCCTGTAGGTGGGGATCAGGTGGACCATGACGTGGTCAGAGTGTCCCAGTGCAGCACGGGGGACGGCGTGATAAGAATCCCTGACTGTGGTGTAACAGTGATCCAGAATGTTCTCCTCTCTGGTCGGGCATTTAATATGCTGTCTATATTTAGGGAGTTCGTGAGTGAGGTTCCCTTTATTAAAGTCACCAAGGACAATAACTAGGGACTCCGGGTTGGTCCGCTCCACGCACAGAATCTGGTCGGCAAGCATGCGCTGCGCGTCCTGCACGTTGGCCTGCGGTGAGATGTAAACACCGACCAGGATGAATGACGCGAACTCACGGGGTGAATAAAAAGGCTTACAGTTTATAATGAAATATTCCAGGTTAGGAGAACAATGCTGCTGGATCACTGTCACGTCGTTGCACCAACCGCTATTGATGTAGAAACCGATTCCTCCACCTTTAGTTTTGCCGGAGAGGTCCGTGTCTCTGTCCGCTCTGTAGAGTTGGAAGCCTGCCAGCTGCAGCGCAGAGTCCGGTATTAATCCACAGAGCCACGTCTCCGTGAAGCACAAAACAGCAGATGAGAAAAAGTCCCTGTTTCTGACCAACAGCAGTTGTAGTTCCTCCAGTTTGTTGGGCAGTGAGCGCACGTTAGAGAGGAATATTCCCGGTAACGGTGTGCGTAATCCTCGCTGGCGGAGACGCACAAGCACACCGACCCGTTTCCCTCTCCTCCGGCGTTTCGCTGCATGAGCAAAGGTGAGCGCACCTTTGACCAGAATGTCCAAAATTTCCAGTGAAGGGATAAGAAAAGTGGGAAATAAGTCCGATGGTATTGTTCCCCTGAAGTTCACGAGCTCTTCACTGGTGAATGAGATACGGGTACCATCGCAAGAAACATAGTTAAAACACAAAACAAAACAAAACAGAGCGCACCAACACACTGTGTCACCATTCTGCGGCGCCATCTTGATGTTTGTGTATTTTGGCCCTAAACCGTTTAGTGATTTATAAACCAGTAAAAGTATTTTGAAATCAATTCTTTGAGGCACTGGAAGCCAGTGTAGAGACTTCAGTACTGGAGTGATGTGATCCACTTTCCTGGTTTTAGTGAGGACTCGAGCAGCAGCGTTCTGAATCAGCTGCAGCTGTTTGATTGATTTTTTAGGGAGACCTGTAAAGACACCGTTACAGTAGTCAAGTCTACTGAAGATAAAAGCATGGATAAGTTTTTCCAGATCCTGCTGAGACATAAGTCCTCTAACCCTTGATATATTTTTTAAGGTGATAATAGGCTGATTTTTTTAATTATGTTAATGTGGCTTTTAAAATTTAGGTCTGAGTCCATGACTACACCAAGATTTCTGGCTTTGTCTGTTGTTTTTAACATTATCATTTGAAGCTGAGCGCTGACTTTCAATCGTTCCTCTTTTGCTCCAAAAACAACCACCTCCGTTTTTTCTTCATTTAATTTAAGAAAGTTCTGGCACATCCAATCCTTAATTTGTTCAATGCACATATTTAATTGTTGTATTGGGCTATAGTTCCCTGGCGATAAGATTATGTAAATTTGTGTGTCATCTGCATAACTATGGTAAGTTATTTTGTTGTTTTCCATAATCTGAGCCAGTGGAAGCATGTAGATGTTGAACAGAAGAGGGCACAGAACTGAGCCTTGGGGAACTCCACACGTCATGTTTGTATGCTCAGATGTATAATTACCTATAGACACAAAGTAGTCCCTATTCTTTAAATAGGATTCAAACCACTTTAGTACTGAGCCAGAAAGACCAACCCAGTTTTCCAATCGGTCAAGCAATATGTCATGGTCTACCGTATCAAATGCAGCACTGAGATCAAGTAATACTAAGACTGAAATTTTGCCACTATCTGTGTTTAAGTGGATGTCATTAAAGACTTTAACAAGAGCCGTCTCAGTGCTGTGGTGTGGTCGAAAACCTGACTGGAAGGCATCAAAACTGTTGTTTAGCGATAAGAAAAGGTTGAGTTGTTGAAAAACCACTTTTTTCTATGATTTTACTTAAAAATGGAAGGTTTGATATTGGCCTATAGTTGCTCATTAGTGTCGTGTCTAGATTGTTCTTTTTTAGGAGTGGCTTGATGACTGCAGTTTTTAGGGCCTGTGGAAAGATACCTGAGAGCAGAGATGTGTTTACAATCTGTAGAAGATCTGAAGCCAAACACTTCGAAACATTTTTGAAAACACCCGTTGGTAGAATATCAAGGCAACAGGAGGAGGTTTTCAGAAGTTGTATAATGTCCTCCAGGTTTTTAAGGTTGATCCTATGAAATTGTGTCATGTTGGAATTTGTTTTGCGTGCACACTGTGACAACACATATCCTGTACTTGATAAGGAGGCACTGACTGTTTGTCTAATTTTCTGAATTTTGTCTGTGAAGAAGGAGGCAAAGTCATTGCAAGCCTTGGTAGACAACAGTTCAGATGCTACTGGTACTGGAGGGTTTGTTAATCTATCAACAGTAGCAAACAAAGCACGTGAATTATTATTGTTTCTGGCGATAATGTCAGAGAAAAAGGACCGTCTTGCATTTCTTAGTTCCAGATTATAAATGCGAAGTCTCTCTTTATAAGTGTTATAATGGACCTGGAGATTAGATTTTCGCCAACTGCGTTCAGCTTTTCGAAGAAGCTTTTTAAAGATGTCTTCACATCTGATTGTTGTTTCTGGTGTGTCAGGTTTCCAGGATGCTGTTTCAATCTGTCTGACCTCATGTTCATCATTGACCCCTGCAGTCTCTCCTTCTGTGATGTAGATCTCTGTGAACATCTTATTCAGAAGGTTTTTGTTTCCAGCTTTAGCAATCCCCTCAAACACACACTGGAACTTTTTTTGTGAGTTGGATTTTACTTTTTGCTGGCACGAAGCAAGAATCTCTGAAAACATAAAATAATGAAATCAATGAGGGGTATTTACAGTGGATGTCTATTTCCTTAAATCTATTTAAGAGATTAACTTATTTAAAATGACTTAATATTCCTCAACAATAACTGATATATTGTGTGTCCAAGTCATGCATCCATGAACTCAAAGGTGAAACCAGAAGGTGTATGATTTAATTACAGAGGGATGGGAATTAATATTGTCCAAGGGGTTTCTCACAGTGGCATCAATGTGTGTAAGTGTTAACCAGAAGAGCCAACAAAAACTGGATTGTCTGACTTTGTTTCATCAACTTTTGTTGTTGGAGACACTTTTTGTGTCTTTGGTAGATGTGTGTTTGGTAGCTTCATCTGTTGTTGTAAGCACAACATATACGTCTATCTTTGTAGATGAGAGGGAGACATTGGCTAAAAAGCTAATGTTTGTTGAAGACATTCATTCAACATATTGTTAAATTCATTTTCTATTTCATAATATTTTGACTTACCTACGGGTTCTGAGACGGTGTTTGATAAATTCTTGACTAGCTCATTCTGATTTATCTTGACTAAAACTATTCTGGTCACTTTAATGGTGTTCATACTATAGGTCGAGAACATCTCGTCCACTGTCTTCATCCTGTCTGCATTCTCCAGTTTGCTCTTTGCTATTGCTGGGAAATCTTCAAGGGCTCCTTTCAGCTGCAGGTGCCACTTAAATTTTTTCAAAGTCGTACGCTCCCAAATCTTCTAAAGTTCCCAAGACGACCTCTTGAGGTGTTGCCATCTTTGGTCCCTGCAAAGATCCAAAAAGAACATTGTCACCTCATAAACCTCTGTTACCTTCACTTTTTATATCTTTTTTTTATTGTGGTATTTTCCAAGCTTCTCATATTCATTCTTCAATTTCAATTGAAATTGTATTCATAGTGTCAAATAATAAAAGAAGTTATCTCAGGTAACTTTACAGGTAGAGTCTAGACCCAATAATTCCCACCCAAAAGCCACATTTGGTGCGACATTTTGAGTTCAGTCTGGATCTGGAAGTCCTACAGGATCTTGGATATACTGTATAAGATAAAATGTAATATGTGAAACGAAAAAATGTAATATGTGTCTTTGTAATATAACAGCCTGAATTGAGAATGTTTGGCTGGTTGTTGACTCCTTTAAGGTTAATTATGTACAAATAAATTGGAATGAGTTTCAAAGAAGCTGCTAAACAGATTGTGCGTTCTTATTTTGTGTTTTGTTAGATTGTTTCTAAGTAATTTGCCCAACCCTGTTTAAGACAAAATTGTTTACTGAAGTTTTTTTTTTTTTATCCTTTATTTGATAGGGACAATGCACATTAATGAACATCTGCATTGAAACAACAAAAACAGACGTAGCCACAGGGGCTAATTTACATCCGCAGTACCTAGACAAATTACTATTATTATTAATTGGAAATTGATCTTAATGCCTTAATTAAAAAAGAATATTAGGAAAAATCCAAACTTAAAGTACACCAGTGTTCTTTGTGAATGAATAATGTATCGTAAATAAATAAATGTTCTTCCTTAAAATACAGGGGGGAATAAGTAAGTACACCCCTATGTTAATTTCCCATAGAGGCAGGAAGATTTTTATTTTTAAAGGCCAGTTATTTCATGGATCCAGGATACTATGCATCCTGATAAAGTTCCCTTGGCCTTTGGAAATAAAATAGCCCCCCCCCCACATCATCACATTCCCTTCACCATACCCCCACATCATCACATAACCTTCACCACACCCCCCCACATCATCACATACCCTTCACCATACCCCCCACATCATCACACACCCTTCACCATACCCCCACATCATCACATACCCTTCACCATACCTAGAGATTGGCATGGGGTACTTTCCGTAAGATCATCTCTCAATGCAAATCAAACCAGCTATTAGGCTAACTGAAATAAAACCATGCCGTGACGCTGATCAGTTGCACGATAACGTTACATCACAGCTTGTTTTCACCGCTGCAACAGTGTTTCCTGCTGAGTCCTAATCCTCGCCTGTCTGCGACCTTCCCCTACACAATAAACTCATCTTTCTCATTCAAAGCAACACTTTTTCTGGACTTCTCTCTGCTTGCTGCTCACACAGGCGGCCATCTTGTTTCCCAACTTTAGATAGTCACACGTTCTCCGTCAATTCAACCATTTCTCCAAAAAACAACAATCAATGACATCATCTCAACCAATCATAGCTCCACTTAGTGAACTTTCAGCCATCAGCGTGCATCTCTTCTGTCCTCAGCAGGTTTGCGTAGAAAAGGAGCTTCAACTTCCATCAGATGAAGTGAAGCGACGCTTCTTATCCCTCAGTCAGAGAGTGTTCCTGTGTTTTTGTGTGTTTGGCCACAACTGAAATATAGCCTAGAAATCTAGACTCCCCCTAGTGGCAGCAAATTTATTTGGCAGCCAGGGGGGGTCCAGGCACTCTCCGTTGACTTTCAAGCTGCAAAAAACAAATTTTGGTCAGGCCAATCACATGGTGTATAGAGTCGGTGGGCGGGGCTTATGGCTGCTGCTGCTGGGAACAGCGGACTTCTGGAAGACTTGGAGTTTAGCTTTTCTTTGATAATAGAACAAAGAACGGCACAGAAATCATTCTTAAAAAAGGAAGATGTGTTCGGAGTTTTGCCGACCGGATACGGCAAAAGTTGAATCTATCAACTAGCTCCGCTACCTTCTTCGTTGCTCTGCCTGGTTGTAGCGCTATCCTATTACGTGCAGAGGGAATTTGAAAGACAACCATTTATCCCGCCCCTCGGATTGAGCTCCGTCAATGGTGAGTTCCCAGACCCTACATCTGGATGTGGGTCTGGCTTGTCAGGCTACCTGAGGCCCTGTTTACACGATGACGCTCTCGGGTGAAAACAAAAAAAATATTTTATTGGATGTGCCTTTCGTTTATACGGCGACGGCGTTTTTGGGGCTTAAAAACGCAAAAAAGTGAAACCACCCTCCAGAGTGGAAATCTTAAAAACGCTCCACCGTCGCGTTACCGTCTAAAGGGTAAAAACGCAAAAGTCTGAAGACAGCGGTGTGGAGAGAGACGAGAAAAAGTCGTCTGTTGTTAAGGAGTAGGATACAGAAATTATAGGCTCCTGTTAGAATTTCAATGTAATGGCTCAATATTTAAATGATTTCAACAATGTGGATAAGGTTGTTATAGGTCGATGACGATATGTAGGCTATTCATTTGAGCCAGAGCAGGCGACAACGTTACGGATGAAGAGAGAGAGAGAGCGAGCGAGTGGCAGCGGGCAGCGGTCAGAGGGCAGAGGGCAGAGGAGGGTCTGCTTCAGCCTCCTCTGCCCGCTGCCTCTCGCTCTCAATCAGCGGCTGAAGGGCCGCGAGGCTCAGGTTATTGGTAGTGCTCCCGTGGGTGCTGTGTTGTGGCTTATCACGGTCAATTGTGCCGGTCATCATCAGACAAACATGCAACTCCACCTCCTCGTCTTTCCAGACGAGCTTTTGTTGTTCGCTTCGGCATGTTTTGGTTTCGCGCTACTGAGAGAAGTAGAATGAATGTTCTACGAAGGTGGGTGCCTTGGTGGTGTTGTGTGGCAGTGCCACCTAGTCACCTGGAGTGCATACAGGTGACAGGTGAGGATATCACAGCAGATTGTTGGAAGGGGGAGGGGGGGGGATGCTTCCACCAGTGTCTGGCAGCATCAGATACGTTTCGGTTTAAAAACAACATGTTGCCATGTTTTTTGTGGGCTGAACGTGGCCATGTTGTGGTTATGAAAGAGGAGAGATTGGGTGACCCATGAGGTTGAAACATTAGCAGCTCGTTTTCTCTTTTCTTGCACATATTGTACACTAGTTCCTGATAATTTAGCTGCTGTATATCTCTTCTCTGTACAATCTTTGTCCTTTCTATTTGTGTTTGGCTGCTGTATACCAGCTTGGGTATGTATGAAACATTAACCTATATTTGAACTATTTTACCTGTGCTGTATTATTACCTCCCTTATGAGTGAAAAAGAAGTATACGAGAAAATGTTGCCGTACAAGTCTGCAGCTGTCATTGTGTTCGTGCAAATATCAATCTACACATTTGTGAATATTTTTTCTGTGACTTCAAATTCAGAATACAGGTGTGTGAATATTTTCTACGAGTGCAAATTTCAATTTACAAGTTCAGATTTTTTTTACAAGCTCTAATGTGTTTTTTTCTCTTTGTGTGACTTCAAATTCAGATCACATTTGTGTGAATATTTTTTACAAGTGCAAATTTTAACATACAAGTTCAGATTTTTTGTTCTGCAAGTTCTCCCATTGTATTCTACAAGCTCTCACCTTTTGCACCATATTTACCTTCATACTATGATTTTATTTAGAAATAAAACCATGCTGTGACGCTGATAAGTTGCTCAAAAACGTTACATCACAGCTTGTTTTCACCGCTGCAACAAAGTGTTTCCTGCTGAGTCCTAATCCTCGCCCGTCTGCGACCTTCCCCTACACATCTCTAGGAGCCCTGACAGACCCTAAATCACACTGAACTCATCTTTCTAATTCAAAGCAACACTTTATCTGGACTTCTCTCTGCTTGCTGCTCACATAGGCGGCCATCTCGATTCACAACTTTAAAGAGTCACACTTTCACGTCAATTCAACCGTTTCTTCAAAAACAACAATCAATGACATCATCTCAACCAATCATAGCTCCACTTACTGAACTTTCAGCCATCAGCGTGGGTCTCTTCTGTCCTCAGCAGGTCTGCGTAGAAAAGGAGCTTCAACTTCCATCAGACGAAGTGAAGCGGCGCTTCACGTCGGAGAGTGTTTAAGTGTGTTGATGTGTTTGAGTGTGTTTTTGTATGTGTGGCCACACCTCACTATGAAATATGCTGTCTGACTGGTTGGACTATATGACTATAGACATTTGTCACCACTCAACCAAATGCAAACAGGTGACAGGTGAGATATCACAGCAGATTGTTGGGGGGGGCAGGCTGTGTCCACCCTGTTCTCACTCCCAACTCGTAAAATACAGACGATTGGGCAGTGTCTGTCAGCGTCAGATACATTTCAGTTAAAAAAAACTTGTTGTTACGTTTTTTGGGGGTTGAACGTGGCCATGTTGTGGTTATGAAAGAGGGGAGAGATTGGGTGACCCATGAGGTTGATACATTGGCAGCTTGTTTTATTTTTTCTTGCACATATTGTACACTAGTTCCTGACACTTTAGCTACTGTATATCTCTTCTCTGTACAATCTTTGTCCTTTCTATTTGTGTTTGGCTGGTGGGATTTATTTCGATTTTAAATAGGGTTAATCTGTTTGATTAAGTTATCACCTTTTGCAGGTCACACAGAGTGATGTGAATGTACCATGTTGTGTAAGGACGCTGAAAAAAGTGACCAAAACAAATCTGGAAAAAAAACATTGCCAAAGGTGACAAAAACTAGTTTAAAAAATGTGAAAAAAATGTCAGAAAAAGGAATAAAAAATATAAATAACAAAAAAGCCCAAAAAATGAAAAAAAACATTTTTTTTAACACAAATTTACCAAAAAAATCCCAAAAAGGTAGAAAGAAAGTGACACAAATATTTTTTTTAATCAACAAAAACATTGAGAAATGTGTAGAAAAAAAATTCTTGATTTGTTAGTCCACTGTTGTTTTTTAAACTATGTTACAAGTCCATACATTTACAGAAGAAAAGAAACTAAAGAGAGTCAGACACATAGATATATAGATAGATGCACAGACAGACAGGTAGACAGGCAGACAGACAGACAGACAGACAGACAGACAGATATATAGATAGATAGATAGATAGATAGATAGATAGATAGATAGATAAATAGATAGGATAGATACAAGGAAGGTAGATAGATGGATAGATAGAGCTGGAGGAGGTGACGTACGTAGGGCCATGAGGGTGACGTCAGCCCCTCTGTTTCTCGGGGTGTGTTTGTTTGTGAGAGGAAGAAGCTGGTTGGATGTTGGGCGGGGTCTGAGGAGAAAGAGAGAGAGAGAGAGAGAGAAGGAGAGAGGGAGAGAGAGAGAGAGAAGGACAGAGAGATAGAGAAGGAGAGAGAGAGAGAAAGAGAGAGAGAGATTTTTTTTGATTTTTACAAAACCTTTATTTATCAGAAAGACGTTTCTTTCTCTACCAGAACATCATATTATTTGTAGATGCACAAAACAAATTAACACCACATGTAATAAATAAATAATCTCATAAAAACACAGAGTGAAAGATGAGCTCATCGTCCTGTACAGAGCACAGAGCCGTGGTGAAACTCCACTGGTCTAAAAACTGCTGCATGTCTTTCATCAGAGAGTGGAACCTAAAGTCCACTCTCACTCTGGCTTTCACCAGAGCCACGTACAGCTTGGTCAGCTCTAGTCCACACACGTTGTCTATCTGGTTTTTACGACTTTTATAAATTGATATTTTGGCCTGGCCCACAATAAAATTCAACATTTGCCACTTATTCGCATTTTTCTTTCTGTAGCCAGCACCAAAAATAAAAGCAGTCTCACTAAAAACCTCTCCACAAAGTTTTTAAAATGTTAAAAAGAGGTTTCAGCCTGTAACAGTCCAGATAGCAGTGGGTGATGGTCTCAGGGTGGAGACAGAAAGGACACATGGAGGACATGGTGGGATTAATCTTGGACAGGAAGACATTCACGGCCAGAGCCCCGTGGAGGATCCTCCACTGCAGGTCTCCAGACCTCTTGTTCAGGGGAGGCTTGTACAAGACTCTCCACACTGGTTTCCTGTCCTTCATCAGTCTGTCCTTCCACACCATGTCCTTCCTCTCACTCAGCGTCTTATTGTGGGTGGCCAGAACACAGTTCCTATACAGACCTTTCCCAGTCTGCATATGGAAATCAGCACCACGTGGTGTATGTTGTGCTAGTGAGTCAGTATTGTTAATTAAAAAAACAATGTCTGGAAAGGGGTCTCCAGAAACGGGAATTTCTGTCCCATTAAAATAGTGCCGCAACATCTCTGTCTCTCCACTGTCCAGTCTGTTAAACCACTCGTTCAGGATGGTTCTGGTGTAGCGTGCTGACCTCAGGCCCAGCAGAGAGGCCTCGGTGTTCAGGAAACCCGGCCCCGCAGCCTCCACGATTCCTCGCAACGTGGTCACTCCAGCCCTCATCAGCCTCTCCGTGAGTCCAGGTCTGCTGCTATCCTTGAGATCCAGCCGGGTCCCCCACACCAGAGGCTCCTCCAGGAGCCAGAACAGAGATGCTGCGGGTTCCAGTCTGGTCCATTTAAAACGTGTCCATGCTTTAAAAAGTCCTTGGTAAAAAGAAGGCAAATCACACAAAGAGATAAAACCACAGTCTACTAAAAACAACAAGGCATCAAGACCCAGACCTGCAACCCCCCTTAAAATGTTGCTGGCTACTGGCTGTAATGTTCTTGAATAAAACTCTGACACAGCAAAGTGGCTTTTAGACTTTTTAGTGAACTTCTAAATTTACGTTGCAGTCATTGATATTTTCCATTCCGCCATCTTTTCTTTTGACCCCTTCTTCGCCTCTGCAGTCTCAACACAACAAAATTAAACTAAAGCGCCCCCCTGTGGACTCAACAAACAAATGTCTGCCTACAACCTGAAACACATCACTTATGGGAATAACATCATAACGTCCCATGCTGTAAATCATAAACATTACACTGGCCTCCAGACGACATCATAATTTTCATATAAAAACCTCTGTATGAACGGTAATCTAAAAGCAGCAGTCCGGCTCTCCAAGTCCACCACACCCTGCCCTCCCTCCTCTTTTGGCAGATATAAAACACATTTGGGCACTCAGTGCATTATGTCCCAAAAAAACTTTAAAATGATTGACTGTATGGTTTTTAAAAGACCAGCGGGGGCCTCCATACATTTTAACTTGTGCCAGAGGCTGGATGCCACCAAGTTATTTATGATTAGCACCCTTCCTCTGTACATCATGTGGGGAAGCAGCCACCTCCATTTTCCCAACGTCCCCTCCACCTTTTCAATGACTCCTTCCCAGTTCCTATCAGTGGTTCTCTGGTCCCCCAGATAAACCCCCAGGTACTTCCCCCTGTTTACTTTGAAGGGTTTACACAAACCTCCATTAATCTTCAGCACACTCTCAATGTTCTCATACATTACCTTTATCTTGGCGATGAAACCAGGGTTGAGGCCGAAACTCTCCAGAACTTTCCACAGGTAACGGTGCTCAACCCGGTCAAACGCCTTTTCCTGGTCCAAAGAAACCAGACCAGTGTCTACGCCCAATGAACCAGAGACTGTCAAAATATCCCGAATTAGTGACACATTGTCCACAATGGACCTGCTGGGCACACAGTATGTTTGGGTCTTATGGATGACCCGGTCCAACACCAGCTTCAGCCTGGATGCCAGGACTTTAGACAGCATCTTATAAACTGCAAGCAGCAGAGAGACTGGCCTCCAGTTTTTTATGTCCTGCAAGTCCCCTTTCTTAGGGAGGAGAGTCAGCACTGCCCTCCTGCAACTCTGCGGAAGCAAGCAGCCATCAAAACTTTCCAAAAAACATCTAAAATGTCCATTTTCATTACGTTCCAGAAGGTTTTGTAAAACTATGGAGGGAGACCATCAATCCCAGGGGCCTTTCCCCCCTGCATGCCTTGTAGAGCTCTAAAAACCTCTTCCTCCATCAGGGGCCCCTCCAGCTCCTCATTGTCGTCCACAGAAACCGTGGGCAGGTCCCTGCAGAACCTGGTGAAAGCCTCGTCGTCCTCTGCGTACTCTGTGCTGTATAGGTCAGAGTAGAAGTCCACAGCTCTTTCTCGGATCTGTGACGCTGTCGTTAATGAGCTCTCTCTGGGCCGATCTTCTGCTACGATTCCCCCCTCTCATTCCCCCTGCTCTGGTGTTTCCCCTCTCAATTCCCCCTGCTCTGGTGTTTCCCCCTCTCATTCCCTCTGCTCTGGTGTTTCCCCCTCTCATTCCCCCTGCTCTGGCATTTCCCCCTCTCATTACCCCAGCTCTGGTGTGCCCCCGTCTCATTCCCCCTGCTCTGGTGAACAACAACAACCTTGGTCGGGGTTAAAACACTCCTGAGGAACGTGTATTTCCTGGGTGTTTTCCCCCGGGAAATGAACTCGTCCTGGCTTGAAAGGCCTGTATTTTATGACCGCTGGTTGTCCCTTACCTTCTGCTGTCTTTGTGTTTACGTCAAACTCCGGTCCCATCGGAGATCATTAACCAGAACCACAGAGCCTGCAAGCTAACGTTACACACAAATCAAGTTCTGAAGAACATTTGGACGGTGCAACAAGACAGACCTGCTGGGTTCTTTCAGGGGATGATTGTAAAGATTTATAAAGAATATGTTTAAGTAATTTCCTCTCTAACTGGGAGGTTTTGGGACTTATTGGTGGGATTGCTGTGGAAAAAGTACACACTGATTTTATTTTATTTCATTAGGATCCTCATTAGCTTATGCAGAACATCAGCTACTCTTCCTGGGGTCCAACAAAACATTAAACATTACAACAGCTACATCCTGTAGCTTCTTTAACTTCTGCTAGCTGTTCCCCGGCAGACCCCGAGCAGCCGGGCGAGTGGGTGACTGTCCGAGGGAAGCGTAGCGTTAGAGGGAAGCGTAGCGTTAGATCTAGACCAGGGAGTGCACATGATGACGGTCGCTCTAAACCGGAGCGTCTTCGCCTCTCTAACAGTTTCTCCCTACTCAGTGATACACCCGCTGAGAAGCCAGTTCTGGTTATTGGGAGCTCTATACTGCGATATGTGAAGCCAGCGGCCCCAGCGGCTACAGTACCTACGGTCATATGTGTCCCCGGGGCTAGAGAGGGCGATATAGAAACCCATCTAAAGCTGCTGGCTAAAAAGAACCGTAAATACAGTAAGATCATACTTCACGTAGGTGGTAATGGTCGTAAATCAGAGATCACTAAAATGAATGTTGAGTCACTTTGTGCTTACGCAAAGACAATGTCGGAATCAGTAGTTTTCTCTGGACCCCTGCAAAACCTGACCAATGATGAAATGTACAGCCGTACGTCATCCTTCCACCGCTGGTTGTCGGGGTGGTGCCCAGCTAATGCTGTGGGCTATGTGAATAACTGGGGGGCGTTCTGGGGAAAGCCTGGTCTGATTGAAAGAGACGGCATTCATCCCACCTGGGACGGTGCCACTCTCATATCAAAAAATCTGAACGAGTTTATCAGACATAAACCATGACAACCCAAGTTTGATATTAGTAATCAGAGGTGCAGTGCAATGCGCCCCTCTGTGCTTCCGTTGGAGCAGTCGCCCACTAATAGTCTAATAAACACGGTGTCTGTTCCCCGGCTCAGATCGGTTAAATCAAAGGTAAACAAAAGATGCGCTATACTTAACAACCTAATTGGAATTAAAACGACTGCAATAGAACAAAATTGGAAAATTAGATGTGGACTATTAAATATTAGATCTCTGTCTTCTAAAGCATTATTGGTAAACAAGTTGATATCAGATAATAACATTGATTTATTTTGTCTTACTGAAACCTGGCTGGGCCATGAAGACTATGTTAGTCTAAATGAAGCCACTCCTCCCAGCCATATTAATACTCAAATTCCTAGAGGCTCAGGCCGAGGAGGGGGAGTTGCAGCCATCTTTGATGCAAGCCTGTTAATTACTCCTAAACCTAAATTACATTATAACTCCTTTGAAAGTCTTGTTCTTAATCTTCAACATCCAAAATGGAAAACATTACAGCAAATTATATTCGTTGTTATTTACAGGGCTCCAGGTCCGTATTCTGAATTTTTATCTGAATTCTCAGAGTTTTTATCATGTTTAGTCCTTAAATCAGACAAAGTACTTATTGTAGGTGATTTTAATATCCATGTGGACGTTGACAATGATAGCCTTAGTACTGCTTTCAACTCATTACTGGATTCAATCGGTTTCAGTCAGAGTGTGCACAAGGCGATGCACTGTTTTAACCACACCCTCGACCTTGTGCTGGCATATGGTATTGAAATTGAGGATTTAATAATATTTTTGCAGAATTCGGTATTATCAGATCATTCTTTAATCACTTTCGAATTCTTACTACCTGATTATATTAAATTAGATAAAAGCTTCTACACCAGATGCCTATCTGACAGTGCTATAGCTAAATTTAAAGAAGATATTCCAACAGCATTCGACTCTATGTCATGCCTTAACATAACAGAGGACCTCTATGTTAACCTCAGTCCCTCTCAAATTGATGCATTTGTAGACGGTGCTACAACTTGCCTACGGACGACCTTAGACTCCGTTGCTCCCCTGAAAAAGAAGATGATGAAGCAAAGGAAACTAGCACCTTGGTATAACTCCCAAACTTGCAAATTAAAACAAATCTTGCGAAACCTCGAATGTAAGTGGCGTTCCACAAAAGTGGAAGAATCCCATTTGGATTGGCAAGAAAGTCTCAAAACCTATAGGAAGGCCCTAAGAAAGGCCAGATCAGACTATTACTCATCACTAATAGAAGAAAACAAGAACAACCCAAGGTTTCTTTTCATCACTGTAGCCAGGCTGACAGATAGTCACAGCTCTACTGAGCCATCTATTCCTCTAGCTCTGAGTAGTGATGACTTCATGAGCTTCTTTAATGATAAAATTACAACAATTAGAGATAAAATTCATCACCTTTTGCCCTCAACTTCTAACGGTTCACCTTTAAACGCAGAGTCGCTAGAAATAACGACTAGTCTCGACATATACTTAGACTGCTTTTATCCTATAGACCTTCAACAATTAATGTTAAAGATATCCTCAGCTAAGCCATCTACCTGTCTCTTAGACCCCATCCCAACGAGACTGCTCAAAGAAGCATTACCTGTGGTAAACACTTCATTACTAGATATGATCAATATGTCTCTATTAACAGGTTATGTACCACAGTCATTTAAAGTAGCTGTGATAAAACCTCTTCTGAAAAAACCCACCCTCGATCCTGAGGTCTTAGCAAACTATAGACCTATATCTAACCTTCCCTTTCTATCCAAGATCCTTGAGAAGGTGGTTGCTAATCAGTTATGTGATTTTCTACATAGCAACAGTTTATTTGATGACTTTCAATCAGGATTTAGAAAGAATCATAGCACAGAGACGGCACTGGTGAAAATTACTAACGACCTTTTAACTGCTGCAGACAAACACTGCATGAAAAGTGGGATTTTCGTCAGTATTCGGCACTGTAGATTGTCGTGGAACTTCAGGTTTACGGCTGTATACGACAATTTACAGGCAACACCGAAAACTGCCGTGAATTGTCAGAAATTGACGTGGGCCTTGCTTGGCAGTTGTCCCCCCATGACCCCCCCTCCCTCTAATTCTAGGTGAGGCTTTCACATGTAAATTAAAATGCTGTGAGCTATACAAATGCAAATCAGGGAAAGCAGCAAAGCAGGGGGAGTTTTACCCCAGGTGACATTTTTCTAAAAGGTATTAACTTAATTTTAAGAAAATCTCTTAAAATAGATCAGATTCAGTATAGCCTAATTGTAGACTCATTAGTAGATTTATTTGATGAAAGTATGCTAGATTAATTACTGTGTATGTCATTAGTAATGAATTAGATGTAAAAAAAAAGATACACAAAATAATTTATTTCAACAATTAGTTTTAATCAGGCTTTGCCACAAAGGTAAAATGTGCAATCCATGATTCATTCACAGTCTCAACCACTGAGCATAGTGACATGACTACAGTGACCTTTCTTTGGTCTTGCTCATCCAACATTGTCTGGTGGACTGGAGACAGAAGTAGTGATAACCCCTACACCTTTGCGCGTGCACGTACGCGCGCGTGCACGCGCGTGCATGTGTCGTGCCTGCGCTTTGGAACCAAGAAATTTAATTTT